>WBNH01008337.1:17048-33487 GCA_013401255.1 Urocolius indicus
GGGGGGGAAGGGAAAAAAAAAAGGCCTGAATATTTGCCAAGGAGAGCTTTCAAACTGCACATTGGACTGTAACAGTCACTGGTTCTGCTGAACTCTTTAGCTGCAAAAAGTCTTCTAAACATCGGGGCTTTCTCCCTCCCAAGGGGCCAATGTGCATAACTAACGAGCCAGGAACAAGTCACAGGAGACCAGCACATGCCATGCAAAAGCTTACATGGGATTTAAGTGCTTCATGATAGGCTTATGAGGGACTTAAGTGAAACATAAACTTCATATTGGCCCTTTGCAAAGGTCACATTTGTGCAACTTGAGCTCTTGGTTCCCTGCAGCTGGCCTGTGCCCACAACGCTACCTGAGCCCAGGTCTCTGCCACAGCACCACCCAGCTCTTGGCTGATGCATCAGGGCAGCAGGGCCAGCTGCCCACCCCACATCTGCTCTGCCACTTGTTGGTTAGACAAGAAACAGCCCCAAACTGCAAGCTCAGCTTGAAGATTCACGGTTTCAACAAAGTGTGGGGCGAGAATGAGTCACCGGCGATTTTGTAACGGCTTTCAGATCGTGAAGGGACTAGAGAACACCATCACCTACTCCAACACAGGGAACTGCTTTAGCTGCTGTAACCAGGCAGCCCTGACCACACATCTCCAAGCTCTGCTTACCTGAAGACCGTGCCACCCCTCTCCTAAGCAGCGTGGCAATCAGCTATGGCAGCAAGAGAGCCAAACCTCCAACCTTGCTCCTTGCAGCCCTCCATGAAGGCCATTTTCCAAAGGCACCTTGCACTTTAGCATCTCCTCAGAGATCCCCCATGTCTATCAAGGTCCCAGAGAGCAGTAAGCAAGGCTGCAGCCCCTAAATGCAAGGGATGTGCACGAACGAAATCAAAATCACCATCCAAGAAGGAGAAGGGTTTTCCCAGCTGGGCACTCACACCATGGCGGGGAAGAAGGATGCTCCTATCCTTCAGCTTCACTCCAACAGCAGGAGAATAGTCAAATCAAGAAGCTTTAAGGTTTTTATCTGCTTTCTGGCCTCATCTCCACTAAGGGAGATCCCTGATGGCCAGCAAAGCAGGTACCAACCTGGTGATGCTGTGGTAGGCACCTTATGGCTACATTAAAGGCAAGACACCCCCATAAATTAAGTCAGGACTGAGGCAGAAAGCAAATATAGGAGGAAAGACAACAAACAAGGGTCTTTAAGGCTCTTCTTTTCACCTGAGCGTGCTGCCAAACCCCACGACACAGAGAGGAAAAGCCATCACCTCTGTTTGCAATCCTCACCCCCCCAAAATAGTGTCCTACCTGTGCTGTAGTGCTCCAGGCCAGTGGGTACTTCTTGCGTGGCGGGCTCATCCCAGAGCGAGCAGCACGTCCTCGGCTGGCAGCAGGCAGACTGAAAGCCACAGGTCACCCAGGGATCCTCACAAGGGCCAGGGGCACCTTGCTTCTGGGAGCAGGAGAGGGAAAAGCGTCAGTGGAGTGAGACCCTAAAACAGGCGCCACGTGTAAAAGTGACAGTTCACCTTCCTCCTCCTCCTCCCCCCTCCACACAAAATCAGGCATGAAGCCCCCCCTCACTGTCAGGGCTTGCTCAGAAGAAACAGTGTCATCCAAACTCAGCTGGCTGAGGCCAAAAAAAAGCCCTTTTATTAAACACCCCTGAGGCAACAGATGTAAGGAAAGCCTGCAGCGAGGCTGTGCTCAGCAAGATGGCTGGCTGCCCTTAAGGGCTGGTTGTGGGGAGAACACCTTCCAGGAGAGATCATCTCAGTTTCATCCTCACCAGCTGCGACCATAATTTTTTAGTAGCAAGGGGCAGGAGCCCCCACAGCTCCCTCAAAAACCGTGGAAGGTAGAGAGGCTACAGCCCTGCCAGGCCACAGCCTTGGCACTATGAGGGAGTCTGGCCCCACACTGGTGAAGGCTATTGTATTTCTGTTCATATTCCCATTTATATCACTATTATTTGTGATCATTATGGGTATATTCACGTGTCTCTTCATATTTGTGTTGGTTATATGCATGTTAACTGTATCCATGGATGTATATGTGTATAAATACCTACATGTGTACACACACGTGTGGGATGGACACATAAAGTCTAGGCACACCTTTGTAGTTACATAAATATATGCATCATTACCTACATTATTACACATCTATTACAAAATATGCTGTCTTATTACATTCTTACACTTGATATATATCTTGATTATGTGTGATATAGCCATGTATACACCCACATAAGCAATCCTAGATGATATTTGACATTATATATGACACATGAGGGTTTTTATTGTGTATAAAGTTCTATTTATGCTTCATAAAGCTATTCTAGAGTCCATGTTATATATCCAAGCACGTATAGGTATATGGAAATAATCTCCATGTCATTTTCATTGTATTTGCTGCTCTTAATTTTATACATATCTATCTATAAATAACTTTATATAGTGTGTACATGTATACACATCCTATACATGTTTACATTACATTAAATGAGACACATGTGCATGTACATATATACGATAGATTTATGCTACATACCCCTGTATACATAAATTCAGGGTGCTTTCATTTCTTGTTGTTGCTGTTTCCCCATCAGCAACATAGTTTTGCTTCCAATCAATATTTAAAAGCCAAATGCATGCTTGGAAGTCTTTAAAGGAGAGAGGTCAAGCTGTGTTAGAAATACCTGGTGTGTCAGAGTGGTCTTTTCTTTCTGATTTGGTGACAATTTCACATTCCAGCAAGTCTCCTGTGCTGCCTGGTGCCTGGGCACAGCCTTCATTTCTTTGGGAACACATCTAGTGATGTGATTTCTCTAAATAAGGGTCTGATTTCTCCAAGTTTCTCTCTCTGCTTCGTGCTGATCCCACTGCACTCATCCTCAGCACGTCAAGGCACAGAGACTTGTTACCCTAACAAATCCTCTTCCCAACCCAAGAGCAGGAAACCCCACGCAGCAGCCCTATTTCCAGTTGAGGTTTGCAAGCTCCAGAGGTTCAGATAAGCTCTTGGGTAAACACTCAGTATTTGGGTGCTGCTCTGAATGGACATAAACCAACCCAGATTCCTTTCTTACCATCACTCCAGGGCGAGCCAAAGGGTAAGGGGCTGTGTTGACAATGGTTGTGTCCATGTAGTAACTCATCATCTCAGAGGTGCCTGAAGGAACAGAGATGGCCATTAGAGATGCCCTGCTGCAGAAGGCATAAGAATGGAGAGCATCAGCTAAATCTGTGCTTTCTCACAGCCACAGCAAGCTAAGGACCAGGCTATCACCTTAATGAGTTTAAGCTGGGAAAGTTGAGAGGAAAAAAGATCTGTATTAACAGCAGATAGGGTGATTAGAAGTGTTGTATCAACACTGTGCAAACACCCCACATCCATTAGTGTACACTGATGAGAGCCTGACAATGGTGAATGAATTATCACCTGGAAGCTGATGGAGCTACTCTGGGGGAAGATGAGATCATATTTCCTCTGGGGTAGAAGCAGTGGGAAATTGTTGCCAGTTTTTGTTCTCTTTTGAGACCACAAAAAGACCAAAAAAAAAATAATAATGGAACAAAAAATAATTAACAAGCCAGTTTGTCAAGATCAACACCTTTCCTGGAAAAGTTGTGTCAAAAACAACCTGTCTCACAAAGAACTTTGCTGTTTGCAAGAGACATCTGCTGTTTTCCTGCATTAGCTAACGTTCCCCTTTGCCAAAGCTCTCCCTTTATGTGTTGCTGAGCCTCCTATTCCTGCTGAATAACCAGCCATGCCATGCCTAGCACAGCATGGGCTCCACTTGAGCTACTCCTTCTTAGTGCTGCTTGTTACATGGGGCTTTGAATCATCCACGAGCCAATTTGTGTAGCTGAGGTGAAGAGGCTGCAACCTGGCTCTGCTTTCAGATGTGGAGATGTTTCTCTCCTCCTCCTTTTAAACTCACACTGGAAAAGTAAAGGCCAATGCACTTCCTTGTGTTTTGGGGAATATCATAGATTCATGGAGTTAATTTGATTGGAAACGAGCTTGAAGCTCCTGGAGTCCCAGCCCTGCCCTCACCCTGCCCAGCCCAGACCCACGGCCCCCAGCACCTCAGCCCCACGGCTTTGGGATCCCTCCAGGGCTGGGCACTGCCCCAGCTCCCTGGGCAGCCTGGCACAGGGGCTGACACCCCTCTCAGGGAAACAGTTCTGCCTCAGCTCCAGCCTCAACCTCCCCTGGGACAACTTGAGGCTGTTTTCTCTTGTCTGTTCACTACTGGAGAGCAGAGAACGACCCTCACCTCACTCCAACCTCCCACTGCACTGGGGGAACCAACTGCACGTGTGTATATATGAAATAATTATTCCATAAGCATTTCCCCCTTGTTATTACTACCTTTTGCTCTAATACCAGTGGTTTAGGGTTGGAGGGTTTTTTTTCTGTTGTTAACTTCTCTTTTTAATTCACAAAACTGAAAGCTACCTACGGTGGTGTGAAAGAACAAAGAGCCTCTCTGAGCTCAGAGCAACCCGAAACACACACGGCTCATAGGTTACTGTGGCTGCAGAGCCTTAACTGCATCTCAGCATCTGTGCACACCCTGCCAGCCTGCCCTGACTGAGCGTTAAAAACATGTTTGCTTCAGTCTCATGGCAGCTGGGTCAGCCTGCAGCTGGCTAAAACAAAAGAGGTGAGCGGAGCCCTTGTCTGCAACTCAGCTCATGAAAGGCCAGGTGTCAGTCCTGGCCCATCACCCTCCTGAATCCTAACATGAAACAAGTCCAAAGCAGCTCACTTAAACATGGATTCACCTTCTTGCTCTTGGGTAAAGAGTAAAGCTCTACCAACAGACACTGTCAAAGGGGAGAGGGAAGAATCTCCAGGCTGATTCACCTGCTCCAACGACACACACGTGTGAGAGTGAGGAGTTAACAGCATTCAGAAAGCAGTTGAGCTAACAGTCTGCCTCAGCAGCTCTTTTTCCTGCTTTGCAGGAGGCAGTTAGGGGTTTGGTTGGTTGGGGTTTTGGTTTTTTTCCCCCCTCCCCCTCCCCCCAACACCTCTTTCATCAAGACATCTCAGTCACCCGAGTTCTTGAGAACTACTTTCATGCTTCGCTGAATGTCGTTTGCATCTCTCTAAGGGCTCCACTACTGAACCTTCCAGCAAAGGACCCACACCTTGATGTGCTTCAGGCACAGGAAAACAGCACTAAACCCATCCTGACAAGCAAAAAGATTGCCAGAGTGCAAAGCAGGACCAGCAGCTCCCTGAACCCTCGCCTGGAAAAGGGGAATTACCATCTCCAGGCAGCAGCTCTCTGATAGATTCCCTAGCAAGGGCAGTTTGCTTTGCAGTTTCTCTTCCCCTGCAAGCTGTGCAGTTCAAAAACACAAGTGAGGCTGTGAAACGCAGTGCAAACCTCAGCAAACTCCCATCTCTTCG
Source organism: Urocolius indicus (assembly GCA_013401255.1). Lineage (NCBI taxonomy): Eukaryota > Metazoa > Chordata > Aves > Coliiformes > Coliidae > Urocolius > Urocolius indicus. Next base: position 22,480 of record WBNH01008337.1, read on the forward strand.
CTTGCCCAACTGAAATTGGAGTCAAATACAGTCCACTCACTCCCTATTAACCTGATGCAGATCTGTAGGTGACAACACTGGTTAACAACAGGTTCTGAAGGGACACATCAGACAAGCCCTGCTTGAATCAAAACAAAGCCAGGGAGCAGATTCTGTGCACAAAATAGCTTCACTTTGGACAAACAGGGCTGGAAGGGTCAGCAAAGGGAGGTGACAGCAGAAAGGGAGCTCTGCAGAGCTTTTGTCCCTACTAATTTTAACAGAACTTCCACCACTTCCCATAGGAAACTACTTCACAGCCCAAAACATCTCTCACTGTCAGCAAGTTTCCCTGATGTGAGAGAGACTCTTTATTCCTTTCTCTTCAGCTTCCTCCTAATAAGAACCTAAATAGTTCCCCTCCTCCCCTCAGCATCCCGTTAGGCAGCTTTTAATGACACAGTGCAGGAGGCTCAGAGCTGGAGGCAGTGATCACCCTCTCTCCCCTTGGCAGGTAACTCGGCCCATCTGAAGGAAATCACTGCAGATTTCCACCGAGATAACGGAGATCTGCAGCTTGCTGAGAGCTGTTAATAAATAGAGGGGAATCGGAACCATTTGGTAAAATCCTTAATGACTTAACAGCTTGACTTCAGTGTCATTGTTTGCTCTTATTATTCCCATCTCATTGTGAAAACATGTGTGGGAGAGACAGCGTTTATTTTGGGTGCTTGATCAACTAGCAGCCAGAGCTATTAGACTCCTGGGTCATTTCTAAACGACATTAACACTTTAATTGCATTTCGACATCCATCCCTCCTCCTTTGCAAGAGATCTTCTTCTTAAACGAATTAACTGAGCTTAGTTTAAACAGGTAAAAAGCTGTTTGTCCTCATGATGAAGCCTCAACACACACACACACAGAGCTTCCCCCCCCCCCAAGGAGAAGTGAGGAAGGAGTTAAATGATGTGTGTTCAAGCCAAGCAAACTTTGTCTGCTGGATGTATTAAAGAGCCTTCATCATGTTCTCCCCACAGTGTGATATTATTGTAAGGGTGAGGGATAGGGAAGTGGGAGCATCCCAATAAAGCAAGATTCCCTTGCTGTGGGGTTGCTGATGCTGCCCATCCTCTTGCTTCCCCCACAGCAACATTTCTCTCTCCAAGGATCTGAAGCAGAAGCTTTGAGAAATGAGAAGCAGCAACCCTCAGCGTGACCATCCTCCAAGTGGGCTGGAGAGCATCCTCCAGAGCTGCCCTGGCAGCTCTCCTGACCCAAAGCTGCTTAGTGATACCCATCCAGGAATAATTTATCATCCTTGAAGGGTTGGGGGGGGGATAACAAAAAAGAGCTGGTGGAAATGACATTCCTCTGCAAAGCTTTAACCCTTGAGATCCTGGCACTTTCCAGGCTGCCTGCCAACCCAAAGTTCTCAGGGGAAAGAGTGTTTTGTTGATCTGTTGGCATGTTAAAAACCTCATCCAATTCATCAAACCCTGGCACCCACTTCAAATAAGAGCAGCATCCCTAAATGTGGGGGGAAAACAGCAAGAGGAAAGAGAGTGCTGCCTTACAAACCAACTTTTCCAAAAGCATCAGCCACCCCCACCCTGTCCCCACTTCACATCAGGACATCCCCTGTTTGGTGGCACTTTAAAGCCCTCTGCTGTTCTCAAAGGTAACACCCCAGGGAAAGGGCAGTAAATAACGATGCTGTGGTCAACAGAGCAACTGCCCTTTGTAAATACTCCACGAGAGTAAAGGACTTGGGTAAGGTCACACAGAGGGTGAGAGGCTGAGAAGCTGAGCCACTGACTGATTGCTGTCGCACCAGCATCACCCTAAGAAGGTTGCCAGTGGCTAGCAAGGGGCAGGGAGTAAGGCTGCCTGTCAGCACAGCAGCTTCTGTTTTAACCCTGTGCTCTTTCTTGCCTCAGTAGCTGTCAGATCTGAAGGAGATGTGATGCTACCTGAAGAGATTTAGCTGGACAGACAGACTGCAGCTGACAGCACAGGACAGTTCCAGCTTGGACCAGCCTCATACACACACCCATCCACAACCCCTTGTCCCTAACGAGCTGACAGGGTCGCTCATGGCAAGGAGTGTTGGGGGGGGGGGGAGTTTTAGGTGAGCTACAAAACCAGAGAGGCTGTTGCCATGAAATCGTGCTGCAATTGCAGGAAGATGGGAAAGGGAGGGGGGAGTGTGTGTGTGTGGGGGTGTTAATTAGGTCATCTGTTATTTCACTCCTGAATTTCCTCCTGTGAAATAACAAGACTGGCAGCACGACGTCAAGGGGCCAGATGCTCAGCTGGGGTAAAGCACTAGAGAGCAGTTTCCCCACTGTTCACTGAGGGATCCCCTGCAGCAGGGAAGGAGCTGAGCTCACCACCGGGAAACACACGTTCTCTGTCTCACACAGCCCAGTCTGCTCCGTGGCGACAGGTTTGGATCAGGGAGTGAGGACACAGCTGTAAATCTGTGTTTTGCTCTGGAAAAATCCCCCTTCGTTGTGCCTCTGGTTTGGAGGGGCATCTGGTACCCCAAACCTCAGCAGGGAAGCTGAGCACTAAGACACACACACACATATCCCAATCTCAGGGGTGAGTGGGGCTGGTTCTGCTACCCAAAGCATAACCCCCCCACCAAAAAACCTGGCTTGCTAGAAAACACTTCGGATGACAAGACATAGGAAAGCTTGAAAAACCTGGAGAATTTGGGGCAGCACAAATAGCCCCTGAGAAGGAAACTGCTCTGGACCCAGCCCACAGCCCCCAAAGGTGTCAGCTGACAGCACAGGATGGGAAGTTGATGGTAACTGTAATACCTAATGAGTGGCCACATGCAAAGCAACGATTTAGAGACTAATGGGAAGAGGGAAGGTCTTTGGTTATGTTCCTCAGGGACTCCCAGTTGCCACTGGCCCGGTTTGGCTGGCTGAGGGGTGCAGGATTGTGCCCTTCCCGAGGAAAGGCAGCGGCACATCCTTGTGCTGTCAACATTCAGGGCTCCCAAAAGCAAACCCTGGCACCTGTGGCACTTTCTGCTCTGCACTGCTACTGAAAACATGCACGAGTGTGTCAGCAAACCCTTCCCAAGGCAGGAATCAGCGCAGGTTTTGAGGGAATGGAAAGAAGGGGGGGAAGGTCTGCTCCTTGTCTGCTCAGAGCTGGGGGGAGCTGAATGAAGATCCAAGCCCAGGCACTTTGCTTCTCCTGCTGCCTCATGAGGAAAACAACCCCCATCCAAAGCAAAATGCAACTCCAAGCACAAAGAGAACTGGGAACTGAAGCCTCTGTAGTAATGCCAAGGTGAGGAAAATGACAATCTGGTCTTAAACATCCATGTAAAATGTAGATACAATATTGTATATACTCTATATGTCATTAAAAGGGGGGTTTATAAAGGGAAGCATCCTACAAAAGGTCCTGCAGCACCGTTAGCAAACACATCAATCAGTGAGAAGTGGAAATGGAGAGAGAGAGCAAGAACTAAATAGCCAGCAAAACAAAAAGCTCCAGCTGTCCTGCAAACCACCACAGGTACCTAACACCCCATGTAAAACAGCTCCAGCAAGCTTCTCTCCCCACCGTCACTTACTACTTAGCCGAAAGACCAAGGCAAAAGCTTATCTCCTCCACGGCTTCCCACACTTGTCTCCGCTCTCTTTCCAACTACCTGGTGCTATCCTCTGCGCCGAGCCGGGGGAAAGGATGCAAATACCAGAAGTGTTTGAGGCAGGGCCGCTTATTCAAAAGGAGGGGGAGTGGTCAGCTCAGCATCCAGGGAGGTGGGAAGGCGAGTTCCAAGCTGCTCACGCTGCAAAAGGCACATGTCACGCTGCTGAGGGGAGAGAAACAGAGAAAGATGTTGCTTGGAGGTGATGATGGGGTTCCTGGCAGCACAAACAAACACAAACACACACACACACACACACATCCCCAGTGCTGGAAAGCTGAGAGTTTCAACCCCAGCCCCTCTAAAGTCTCTCTGAACTTATTGCATGGTGACTAAAAACCCCAAACCAGGCACATATAGCATGACCAAGGGGAGGTTTATCCAGCCCTGATCCCCAAACTTCAGCTCACAAACTGCTGTTTGCTCCTAAAAGGTCCCCAGGGCACTTCAACCTTTCCTGGCTGTTTCTGCTTGCCTTACCCTTCAGCCCCAGGTAGCACAGCCCAAAACACATTGTCAGGAGCTTCTGGTACCAGGCATGCCCAAAAAAAAAAAGCCATGGTGGCTGCTGGTTGCTTGTAAAGGGGGAAGCAATCTCTCCTTCTATAAGGTATCAGAGAGGGAGATGCTCCAGCAGCAGTGGGAGTCACTGGTTGAGCTCTCTCTCCTCTGATTGGAAGTGAATTGTCCCAACCTGCATCACCCCAAAGTCTGCTTTAAACACAGATGCTACATGAGGCTACCAGAGAGGAGAAGGTTGCTGGGACCAGTCTCAGCAGGGCAGGGAAAAGGAGGGTGGGCAGAAACACAGGTTGCAGTGGGCTCACTCCAAAATAACCCCCTACCTGGGTGGAAATTACCAACTCTGCTCTGGGGGTGCAGTAGCTCTTCTCACAGCTCTGCCTCCCTGCCTGACCCTCACAGCTGAGCAGGACCCACTGAAGCTCCCAAGCCTGGATGCAGGATGCTGTGTGCCCATTCTTGCTTCTCCAGGCAGCAAAGCTGTTTTTTTTCCTCCAGGAGAGGGCTCCAGGCTGAAAAATCCTTTCTGGCTCCAACACCCTGATCCTCCTCACACCTCCTTCCTGAGCAACCACCCCAGGGCTTGAGCCATTGCCAGCAACCCCCAGGAGCAAGGCAAAGCCTGAATACACAAGGTTATAGATCTGCTGGTGTGGTGTTCATGGGCAAAATGGGAGGCTGGGACGAGCTGCTGGGGTTTTCCCTACACATCCTACCTGAGAGCAGCAGAAAACAGCAGGAGGACACATTCTTAGTGCCCTGAGGCACTTGACCCCTTAACATTCTGCTTTGCAGAAGTGGGGTGGTGGGCAGGGAAGCTTGCAGCATCCTCCTAGTAAAAGAAACAATGCTGTCACTGGAAATCCAGGCTGAAGCACTGAAATAACTCCTGGGGACACCCTTTCCCAGTCCAAACAAAGAGGTGTTTTGGCTACTGTCAGCTCAGGGGATGTTTGTAAACCCGTGTTTGCTATCACAGGGATAATTTCTGCCTGCACAGGGTGTCTGTGGCACATCTCCTGCTGCCAAGTCCTTGCCAGAGGAATCAAACTCACAGCCATAAAGGCTCCTCCTGTTCTTCACCCTCCATCAGCCCAAGGGATTGCTGAAAGAGTGACAAAGCAAACCCTGATATTTATACACACAAACCCCTTCTCAGCTCCCTAGAGGGTTTTAATTATCTCAGTAAAGAAGAAATCTCTCCTTTACCCTTTGCTTGAACTTGTAGCCACGTGGCCACAGGTGGAAGAGACAGTTACCTGTTGAAGTGGCAGCTGTGAGGCACGAATCTCTCTCCCGAAGCTATTTGAAGGCAGGAAATGATTTACAGGGTTCCCCCTCCATCTTCTTGGGAAGGTTTCCAGCCTCCTGGGCTTTGGTACAAAGGAGTGGAATGCATCCAAGCAAAGCAGTTTTCATCTGGGCAACTCTTTTGGAGGCTTTGTAGGATTAACCCCGTTGGGCAGCTGCAACCAAGATGCTTCACTCCACACCAGACAGTCCTTCCCATAGAGTAATCTATATATTAATAGCCTTTACATTATGGTTGTCTGCAAAAAAGAAAAGGCTTCTGGTTTTGGGCTGTTTCTTACAAGGTCGTGTGCAGAGATTCTCCCCCCTCCTCAATGGGCTCACACATGGTTGGGGTCAGTGCTGTCACATCAGTCACCTCTAAGCCGGTTGCTTTCAGCTGGCAACAAGAAGTTGAGTTGGAAGTTTGCTTGGGTAGCTGGTGGAATTTATCATCCAGTCCCGTTGTGCATTGAGAAGTACTTTCCATTCCAGATGGTTTGCATTTGCTTTGCCCTTGTTAAAAAAAGAAACCAAACACACACACACACACACAGTGAGAGAGAGAGAGAGAGAGAGAAGAAAATGATCCCTTCATGTTTAACTAAAGGAGTTATTAAATGCTTTTGACCCACTCTGAAACGTCTCGTGGGTTGCACACGCATAGGCAGCTTAAATTGAGGTGCACAGGGGCCCCCCAAGCTCCTGCTGGAAGGTTTTCTGGCCATTGGTGGCAGCAGAAAAAGTCCCTTTCCCATGAATCTCGTGACCCTTTTGCAGCTGGAGGAATGGATGGGAGCTGAGAGCGGGGTTGGATTGGACTGGAGAAGGTAGATGGTTTGTACCCCAGAGCTGGGGAGTGCACATGCATCACCTGGGCAAAATTCATTGCACCCAGAGTGCTGTGACTTACACTGACTGTCACTTACCACAATTCACCCCCTTGCAGCCCTCTGGTTGCTTTCCAGGGAGAGATCCTGCAGCTTTGTGGCCCTGCTTGAGGATCATCAGCCACTACGGCTGGGGAGCTGCGTGGAATCAGCTTCCACGCTCCTTTATGGATCTATAACTGTCATCATTTCCATATTACACTGGAAGAAAACAGAGCAGGAGCTGATAAAAGACCCTGAGTGCCTCAATCTGTCTGCTTTGAGTTGGTGTTATGTGCTGACCCCAGTCAAAGGGAGCAAAGAAAGAGGATCTTCATTTGGAAGGTTACCTCTTCAGCCTCCCTTTGCCCTGAGAGATGGTGATGCAGCCCAGATCAAGGAGCTGCCTGTGCTTGTAAATACTGGGGCAGGTTTGCCCAGGCTGCAGCAGCATTTCCCTCCTCCAAAGCAAGGCAATGACATGCAGCCTGTGCCCCAGATGCTTCACCAAGAGCTCTGCACATCTGGGCTCCAGCTGTGGAGGCTTTCCGTCGCTGGCTGCCCTCGAAAGCAAACTTGAGGCACCATCAGAGCTCATCTCCTTCTGGCCAGGGGTGAACACCCAAGTGATTGTAGGGAGCTCAAGGATTGCCCTGTTCAAGGGAAGGGGAAATATCTGTCCTCAAAAGCAGGAGAAGAGGGGTTTTTTTGCCATCCTTGGCTCAGGCAGAAGCTCAGATCCTGCCATTAGATACAATGTGATGGACAGAGGATATAGTTCAGGGTGTGCAGGAGCATCCTGAACCCTTCAAACTGATCCACATGTGCCTTCTGTGAGACTTGATCAGCTTAGAAGCCACTACAGTTGAATCCCCTTCCTATGAACTGAGTTCATTGAAATCAACTTGCTCCTATTACCCTTCCATAGGGGGCAAGGGCAGAAATGGGCTTTAAACACCGAGTGTCTGGAGGTATCAGGCTGGCTTTTGAAGGCCACAACGTGCACAACAACTTCCTTCAGCCCTGAGTTTTCATTTCCATGTAGCCAGACCATCAAACCCCCCAAAATAACACCAAGGCTCATCCAGCTTTTCATTCTGGAAGAGGAAGTGTGACATTTCCACTCGGCTCTGAGTCTCTCTGATGTCAAACAGCATCTCTAGGGAAGTTCTGCCCATAACATTGCCACTTGGAGCCCTGAAGATGCAAATCTGTGAATTCTGCCTTGTCAGCACACAAAAAAAAAAACCCTCCCCACACTCCAATCACTTCTCTAAAAGCCAATGTATCTGTCACTGTTGGCTCTTTTGGGCCTGCCATGCTCAAGGCAGGGTGTTTGGGACCTCCTGAGAGTGGTATGAAAAAGGTAACTCAGTCACAGAATCACAGAGTCACTGAATGGTGAGGGTTGGAAGGGACTTTCAGAGATCATCCAGTCCTGCTACAGCAGGTTCCCCTGGCTCAGGGGGCACAGGAACGTGTCCAGGTGGGTTTGGAAACCTCCTGAGAAGGAGCCTCCACACCCTCCCTGGGCAGCCTGGGCCAGGGCTCTCTCACCTCAGTACTGAAATAGTCAGGAGGGGGAGAATTTCTTAGACTGATACACTCAGGAGACTCCCCTCAAAAAAAAAAAAANCAGCATCTCTAGGGAAGTTCTGCCCATAACATTGCCACTTGGAGCCCTGAAGATGCAAATCTGTGAATTCTGCCTTGTCAGCACACAAAAAAAACCCCTCCCCACACTCCAATCACTTCTCTAAAAGCCAATGTATCTGTCACTGTTGGCTCTTTTGGGCCTGCCATGCTCAAGGCAGGGTGTTTGGGACCTCCTGAGAGTGGTATGAAAAAGGTAACTCAGTCACAGAATCACAGAGTCACTGAATGGTGAGGGTTGGAAGGGACTTTCAGAGATCATCCAGTCCTGCTACAGCAGGTTCCCCTGGCTCAGGGGGCACAGGAACGTGTGCAGGTGGGGTTGGAAACCTCCTGAGAAGGAGCCTCCACACCCTCCCTGGGCAGCCTGGGCCAGGGCTCTCTCACCTCAGTACTGAAATAGTCAGGAGGGGGAGAATTTCTTAGACTGATACACTCAGGAGACTCCCCTCAAAAAAAAAAAAAAGAGAGGATTGCATCACATAACACCCTCTTGATAACTGTAAATGAATATCCTCATCCCCAAATCACTGAATCTAAGGCTATAATGACAGGCTGAGCTGCCTGTCAGTGAGATCTCAGTCAGCTTGAGAGTTGGGCACAGAGGAACCTGAGGTTCAACCAGAGCAGAATCCTGCAGCTGGGGAGGAACAAGCAACCCCCTGCCCCAGCACAGGCTAGGGGTGAGCTGCTGGAGAGCAGCTCCAGGAGAGGGACCTGGCACTGCTGGGGGATCAGCAACTGACCATGAGCAGCAACGTGGGCTCGTGGGCAAGAAGCCAACGGCAGCCTGGGGGCATCCAGCAGAGTGTGGGCAGCAGGTTGAGGGAGCTTGTGCTCCCCCTGTGCTGTGCCAGAGCTGCTGAGGCCTCATCTGGAGTCCTGTGGCCAGTGCTGGGCTCNTTTCAGTGAGGGAGCCCTGGCCCACGCTGCCCAGGGAGGGTGTGGAGGCTCCTTCCTTGGAGCTCTTCAAGACCCACCTGGACACGTTCCTGTGTGACCTGATCTAAGTGGGAGCTGCTTCTGCAGGGGAGTTGGACTGGATGAGCTCTAAAGGTCCCTTCCAACCCCCACCACGCTGTGATTCTGTGAAAGCAGATTCCAGAAGTGCTCTTTTTCTCAGTCGGGTGGATAAATAAAGAGCAGATTCACACACATGCTCTGGCCTCACCATTCCTGCTCCAAACACATCTGGCCTGCTTTCAGAACGAATTCAGCAGCCAGTGAATCACTTGCTCTTTATTACTTAACTCACTATTAGCGTGGGGGTTAAAGGAGGGAAAAAAATAGAGAAGAGGGATATTTATATTCCCCTTTTATCTGTGAAAATGTTCCCCTTTTGCTGGAGTGAAACTGGAGCCGCTGATAGGGATCTTGCCAGTTGGAAAGAGTCAACTTGCTCCTCAAGGCACAGAGGAGAAAAGAGAGGGAATGAGTGGGGAACTTTTAACTGCTTCCCTTTGCATCTTCTTTCTGAGTAAAGAAGATCAGCAGGGCAGTGAAAATGCCCTGTAAAGCCCATGCTGACAAGAATAAGCAGATTGTTATGGTTAAACTCTGGTGATAAGGAATGGGAGGCTGTTAATTATTGTTAACTGCTGTTTGAGGACATCACAGAACCACAGAATCTTAGAATGGTGAGGGTTGGAAGGCACCTCCAGGGCACAAATAGCCCAAAAAGCAGGTTCCCCTCACTCAAGGGGCACAGGCATGTGTCCAGGTGGGTTTGGGAACCTCCTGAGCAGGAGCCTCCACTCCCTCCCTGGGCAGCCTGGGCCAGGGCTCCCTCACCTCAGCACCAAAGGACTTTCTCCTCGTGTTCCAGTGGAACTTTTAGTGTTCCAGCTTGTGCCTGTCACTGGCCACCACACAAAAAAACACTGGCCTCACCCTCTCAGCACCCATCCTTTAGGTATTTACAAGGAGAGCCCAGGTTTTCCATTTGGTGGTCACAGTGGTTTCCATCTCCATCGTTTCTTGACTCACCACTTGCCTCAAACCCAACACCACACACTGTCTGAAGTCACTGGGCTTCTCCTTTCATCTTCTCTCATATTTTCAGGGTCAGAAATGCCTCTGTCCTGAGGGTGAAAGGGAGAGAGATTGAATGTTTCTGTTGGACAAGCCCTTGAAGCTCACAGAGTCCCAGCCCTCCCCTCACCCTGCCCAGCCTAGCACTTACCCCACAGCCCTCACCACATCAGCTCCACGGCTTTGGGATCCCTCCAGGGCTGGGGACTCTCCCATCTCCCTGGGCAGCCTGAGACAGGGGATGACAGCTCTCAAATGGACCTCTTTTATAACATAACAGAGGGCAGCAAGAGTTTGGTAGATTTTACAGTAACCTCAGGAGGCCTGAGCTGAAATCTGTGCCTTTCTGGGTACCACTGTCCAGCCAGAAACATGCTCAGCAGCTGGAAAGGTTCTTCTCCTGTGTTCCTGGATGAGGAACTGTAGGACAAGAAAGCTGAATGCAGACTGGAGCCCTTGCAGCACAATGCTCTTAAATGCACATCTAAACCCATGCAGAAATGTATCTGACAAAATACCTCTCAGCCCGAGGCAGGAGCAGGAGGGAGGATAGCATACAGTAGCTGAAATGTTGGGGCTTGGTTTTCTGGAAATGAGTTATTAAAGTATCCTTTACCTCTCTGTTTATTTTCCACACGGTTCCAGGTCAAGGCAAGTTTGTCTGTGATGAAGATTAGGCTTTCAGAACAGCTGTGTCTTTTCATATTGAATTCCTCAGCTCCACCGAGCCCATTTGGGCAGATTATTACATCCCCTGTTGATTATCAGGGTGCTTGAGGCAGGATAACTGACTCAGGTGACATTCCCCTGAGAGGGATGATGTTCCCCTCCATGAAGGACAAAAAGAGTTCCGAGGGGGTGGGGGAGTTGTGGAAGGGGAGAGGAGAGGAGAGGAGAGGAGAGGAGAGGAGAGGAGAGGAGAGGAGAGGAGAGGAGAGGAGAGGAGAGTAGAGTAGAGGAGAGGAGACTCGAGGGAAGACGAGT
>WBNH01008337.1:33645-66772 GCA_013401255.1 Urocolius indicus
GAGAAGAGAAGAGAAGAGAAGAGAAGAGAAGAGAAGAGAAGAGAAGAGAAGAGAAGAGAAGAGAAGAGAAGAGAAGAGAAGCCTCATCCCATCAGGCTTAATACAGGCTGTCACCATGCCCTGCCTGGTGATGGAGGGTTATTTATGGCCAGGCTGGGGATGGAAGCTCTGGGTCCCACATGTGAAGTGAAAGTGGAAGCGTGTGGGTGGGAGGGGAAGTGCTGCATCTCATTTATCAGTGCTGCCCGAGCCAAGCTTGGTTCCACCTGGAACCAGGCTGCCTTCAGGAACACTTCACATCTCCCCTCCACCACCCCAAGGGCTTGTCCCAGAATCCATCCTCCGAGGCTTGATGAGGCAGCAGCATCTCCCTGGGAGAGGAGAGACCCTGGATGACATCTTACAACCTACTTTAGGTCCTTGATCAACCTGCTCATCTAAAATGAAGTGCCCTGGGCCTGTATTTCCCCTTCCCCACACTCCCAGAAGCTGTGGGTTTTAAGTAGAGCAAGGAGAGGGAGGGGATGGAGGGGAGAGGGAGGTCAGAGAGGGGTGAGCTGATGAACAGCAAACATCCCTAATTTATGCAAAAAAAAGCAGTCTGGAAAAAATGACATTCCTGCTTGTCTGCATATATAATATACAGAAATCCTAAATAAAGGAGCCAAAGATGGTTCTATGAATTAGACCTTTATCCTGCCAGCATCCCCAGAGCTCAGCCCATGAATTTGGGGTGAGTTTGCCTTTTTAATTGCTCTGTCTTTCTAACGCAGGCTATTTAGAAACTGCAGGAACAATGCCCTATTGGCAATCAAACAGGTCATTCGGGCTACGGCTTTCATCTGCTTTTTTTCCACCATCTTAGACAACAACCAAGCCATTAATGTCTGGAAACACAGCTTTGATTTTGACTTGGAAGCCAGATAGCTGTGTCACAGTGAAGGCCAGCTCGTGGCCCAGCACCCATTCTTCCCTCCCTGCCCCTTATACCTGAGTAACTCACCTGCAGCTCGCTGCCTTTACAGCCCTGGAAATAAGGTCACAGCGTGACTTCTTTTGATTGAAAACTTCCAAAGTTAAGCAGGCACAGGCTTTAGAATCACAGAAGTGTGGGGTTTTGTCAGTTGGAAAAGGCTTTGAAGACCATTGAGTCCAATTGTTCCCTCAGCACTGCCCAGCCCAGCACTGACCCACTGCCCTCAGCACCTCAGCCCCACGGCTTTGGGATCCCTCCAGGGCTGGGCACTGCCCCAGCTCCCTGGGCAGCCTGGCACAGGGGCTGACACCCCTCTCAGGGAAACAGTTCTGCCTCAGCTCCAGCCTCAACCTCCCCTGGGGCAGCTGCAGCCCCTTTCCTCTTGTCCTGTCATTTGTTACTGGGGAGCAGAGCCTGACCCCCAGCTCCCTGCAGCCTCCTGTCAGGGAGTGTCAGAGAGGGCTCCTGTCTGCCCTCAGCCTCCTCTTCTCCAGCCTCAACACCCCCATTCATTCCCTCAGCCCCTCCCCAGCACCCTTGTGCTCCAGCCCCTTCCCCAGCTCTGTGCCCGGCTCTGGCCACGCTGCAGCCCCTCAGTGTCCCTGTGGCAGTGAGTGAGGTGCTCAGCACTGACACAGCCCTGGAGCTGCAGCTTCCCCAGGGGCCAGCACAGGGGACAATCCCTGCCCTGCTCCTGCTGCCACCCCACTGCTGATCCCAGCCAGGATACCACCAACACATGAGTTTTCAGAACAAACTCCAGAAGAAGCCACATCCCAAAGGGACCTTTGAGCCTCTTGCTCCTGCTGTCATGGCTCAGCACCCCAATGCAGCCTCCTGTGCACTGTCAGCCCATGGGAGCCTCCAACCTTTGGGACCCGAGTACACACAGCAACGGGGGGGGCCAGACGTCAGAGAAGGTGAGATGCTACTGTTGTCCAACCTCTCCCAGCTCTGCAGGTATGAGGTGGCCTTTTGATTTGCTGATTTGATAACCTCGTGGTGCAAAGGTGAGCTTTCTCCCCTCGCTTGTGGTTGAGCAAGGAACACGCACGGCTGCAACGTCAACCCTTGTGCTTATCTGAAACGTCCCTCTCAGCTGCCACTGAGTCTTTGGGGTTTTGAAGTCAGCAGGAGTCTGGCCTGGGGGAGGTTCAGAGGATGAGTTTTGGCTGTCCTGATTGAAGCTGTTTCCAAAAAGGAGCAAATGCCATTTTCAGTGTGTTGCGAGGAACCGAGCAGCATCAGTTCATTCTGTGCCTATAAATCTCCCTCTGAGACTTTATAAATCACCCTCTGAGACTTTATACGTCTCCCTTTGAGATTTTATAAATCTCAGCCAGGAGTTCCCTTTGATTTTGGCCACCCTGACCACAAGCACAGGCCACTCTCACGAGCAGGGACGCAGCCTCGCTTCTCCCAGTGAGAAATGGGTGGTTTTACAGCCCCTTCAGCATCTGCAACCTGAAAAGGACCTTAGTGAAACACTAAGAACGAGCTGAATTTACCTCCTCCCTCCATTTAGCTCGTGCAGTCAGCTCCAGAGTTGAATGGATGCAGCAACTGGGAGATATCAAATAAATACTACAATCAAAGTGCTTAAACCTACAGCCTGGGCTGTGCCAACACAAACCCTGAACTGGAGGAAGCATTAGGCTAAATATAGATCCTCAAGCAAAATCCTTTACTCTTTTTTTCTCCCCTCCTCTTTTCCCCCTAGGTTCATACTGTAAAACATCTGCTGAACAGTTTCCTATAACTGTTTTTGGCTTTTGAATCAAAGAAAGAAGAAACAATGTCCCTTTTTTTTTTTTTTTGAGTAGAGAAAAGGAGGAGGAGAATAATAAACCTTCCTCTCGAAGCAGGATGACAATGAGGATAGAAATAGAAAAAGGGAGTGCTTTCGAAACATCTTGAGTCCAGACAAAGCAGTGGGTTTGGGTGACAGGTTCAGGTACCTCAGCTTGCTTTTGGCCACTTCCCATATGGAAAGAGAGTTGGCCCAAAAGAGAAAACCCATGGGCAGAGCTGGGTGAAGGGCTGGGGTGATGGGACAAGGCTGCACCGAAAGGCACATGGGGCTGGAGAACGAAGAGACATGCTGCAGTTGGTGTGGCTTTTCCCTCCAGCCTGGGAGATAAATCCCTTTGCTCTTTTCAGCAGCATCCAAGCTCCTCAGCTTTTTTTCCCCAGCCACTCAGCCCCTTTCCTTTGAGTCCCAGGCAGACGTGCAGCCCTCGCTGTCACACCTCTTGGGCTTCTTGGCAAAGGGGATGCTTGAGCATAAAACTTTTTTCCTGCCAAGTCACAGGATGCGATGACGGTGTGGCTGGAGGGGGGGAAACACACACATACACACACACCAAGAAAAAGCAACTTCAAAACAGCCCCAAACAATCAGAGATTGTCTGTGGAGAACAGGCTCTAAAATTGGCTCCTTGGATTAACACCAGGCTGGCTCCTGGGGCCTTTGTCAGGAGAGCTGAGCTCGGCACTGATGACGGAGAAAGGCTTAATCTGGTTTCCTATCTGTGATAGGGGTCAGATTTAGCCTGGCTGTGCTTGTCCCTTCCCCCTCTGTGACCTGCTGGCACCCAGACTTTCCTCTGGCAGACACCCCACCGTGCCTGTAGCACCTACATGACTCAGGAGTCAGCAATCCCTTGTTGTTTATTTTCCTCCCCTGAGTTGCTTTGGGAACCTGTGTCCCCGCTGTGGGCTGATTCCCAAGCAGATCTGGAGGGTTTGGGCTACAAGAATTGCTCTTTTGGGTGGCTTTAGCACACCTTGGGCTGGATTTGCTCTATTTAGCTAAATCCCAGTGGGAAGGATGTTCCTATTAGTAACCATTTCTTAACACCTTTGGTCCTTGGCATGAGGGTCTTCTGCCACAAAGCCCCTGCCACCAGCACCAGGATGGTAACAGATCCCCATCCAGCCATGAACCTCTTTCCCCTATCTTTTTATCCTCCTGATCTCCTCATCCCTGTGACACCCACATGCTCCAGAGGATGTATTAAACATGCTCAGTTTGTGTCTCCTGGCTTTTACAGGCTCAGTGGGCTCCTGTGCAGACTCATTTCTCCCTTCCCCACACAGCAGCATCCCTCCCTCTCCCAACTCAACCCCCTTTGGAGGAAACCTCAGACAGAACAAAACTCAGGGGCTGGGGAAGTGGCAGGAGAAGGCCTGTGTCAGATCAGCTGGATCCCCAGGAGGAAATAATTGAAACAAGGCTCCAGTCATGTGCTGGGAGATGGGATGTGTTGGAGAGACAAGTCCCTGTCAGCCCCCTCTGAGCCCTGCAGACTGAGCCCAAGTGTTGGGCTGAGATGGTGAGGGAGGGGACACATCAGAACAGGGCATTTTGCTAGAGAAACCTCTCTTCTTATCATCCCACTCTGGAATATGCCTTTGAAGCAGAGCAAAGAGAGTCTCTCCAAGTTAAAGCCCTGCTCTAAGGTCCATTCCTCCAGCCTGGCTCTGCAGGAGGGGATCTGTAGAGGATGGGAGACAGGGAGCATCCTTTCCTCTGTGCTGGTCCAGAGGGCTGGGAGTGAAACCCCAGTGCTGCAGTGAAGGTGTAAAACACATTTCAGCTCCCAGAGGTGATTTTTGGGAGGGACAATGGTGGTGAGGGGTAGGCAGGGGGTCAAAATCATTTGTCTTTTCAGGAGAATGAGCTCTTGGGTACATTCAGGTGTGTGGGGCTCAAGGGGGGAAAGGCAGCAACTCACAGCAATGAGCTCATTTATAAAGAACAAGGAGGTGCTGGAGAAAGAGGGTCTGGGGGGGTGCAGCTGAGAGCAGAGGCACATCCATCCATCCTTCCAGGAGTGACCACATATGACCTGTGTACCCATAGGACAACTTGCTGGAGTGTTTGGGTCTGTGCAAGGGCAGCCACGAGCCTGCCTTTGTAACCTCAAGTATGCCAAGAGCAGGCAGGACACCCTCCTCTATGGGTAATGCCATGGCATGGAGGGGGCACAGGGGAGGCCCCCACAGCATCCCCAGAGCTGCAGCCCCATGGAGGGGGCACAGGGGAAGCCCCCACAGCATCCCCAGAGCTGCAGCTCCATGGAGGGGGCTGTCTTACCCTCTCTCTCTCTTTCAGGAGATGATGCCAAGAGGGTTTCTTGCAAAGCCAAATCCACAGGACAGGGTTTATATCCTCCCAAGCATGCTTTTGGCCAGAGTGTTGATTGCAAGCAAAGGTTTGCTTGGAAACTTGGAAGGCTCAGGCTATTTTCACTCTCTCTCTCTCTCTCTCTCTCTCTCTCTCTCCCAGGCTCTTCCATTCATGCTTCCTCTTCTCTTTTCCCCAGTGCATTTCTCACTCACGCTCTCATTCATGCTTCAGCTCGCTCATTCTCATTTTTCCTGGCTGTATTTTTAGCTCCCTCCCCGTTCAAGAGGATGTGAACATTATCCCTGAGTCATGACTTTGGGAGGAAACAGGCAGCCAGGGCTCCCATTACAACCCGTGAGGGCTCTTATCAGCTGCAGCACAGGCTTGTTGGGGAGGGGGGGAGTGGGTTGGAGGGAGGGTTTATCTCTCCTGCTCCTATCCTCTTCCTTTTTCTCCAGCTGCTGCAAGTCCCAAGCTCCTCCAGGCTCATCCCTTTGGCCCTGTGTGTCGTGATGGCAGGGCTCAAGGAGTTAAATGAAGATTGGCAGTCAGGAAATGGGAGTAAACCCAGAAGGGCCAAAGAGCATCCTCAGTGCTGCTGCTGCAGGGAATTACAGCGAAGGGAAGAGGTGTCTGGCAAAGGCTTTGACACCAAATGCTGCTGCTGCTGCTGCTATTCCCAGCCCTTGCAAACAAACATGAGGTAAGCTTAGCTTACCCCTAAGCTTGCTCTGCCTCTGGAAAGCACAAAGCCCCTCTGAGTGGTTCAATCTGCCTCAAGGAAAAGGTTGAAGCAGCAGCAAAACTCCCTTCCCACCTGTGGATGAGCCATAGAGGGGGCAAAAAACCCCATCCCAAAAGGATTTTGGAGCTTCTTTCCTAAACACCCATCACCTCCTCCCTGTGTTCTGGAGAGGATAAAGGATTGAGCCCAGGGGATGATTCCCAAGGAGGCAGGAGGGTGGCAGGAGCAGCTTTGGGTGTAACACCACGAGGCCTTGGAGGCTTCACGACACAGCTTGGCTTAATCCGTGCTCAGCTTCACCCTTCTGGTGACATTCAGGCTGTTTTCAAAGCTCATTTCCTGCGACTTTCTAACCTTTTTCTCTTATCTCCTGAAATGCTCTCTCCTCCCTTTTCCACCCGTCTGCTTATTTTAGCTGCCTCTTCCTGCCTGCACGTGTGGCTGCTGCCCTGGCCTGGGCTGCTCACCTCCTGTACCCCCTCCTTCCATGGCAGAGAACAGATCACTCCCCTGGCTGCAGCTCCCAGGGGAGTGTTTTGCCTCATTCTCTTCTTTTCTAAACATGATGGAGGTGAATCCTGACCGTACTGCACACTCCAAATGTGGCTTTTACCTCCTCTTTACATGCACTGGAAAGACCTGCAGCCTTTTACTCTGGCAAGGTCAGGCTTGTGGTTATCCCCACTCCCTCCCCCATTTCCCACCCATTCCCCCCCAATAAAACCCCATCTGCAAGGAGCTGCTTCTGCATCCCAGACATCTAGGCTCCCCTCAGCCTCTTCTTCTCCAGACTAAACACCCCCTTCAGCTGCTCCTCCATCACACTTGTGCTCCAGCCCCTTCCCCAGCTCCAAGTGCCTGGCTCTCCAGCACCTCAATTTGTGATCCTCTGTCCTCACACACAGGTATCTCCTGCAGAGTAGGTCACACTCCTTCATCTCTTAAATCCATGGAGATTGTTGTGCCAGGAGCTGAGTCCTGGCTGCACCCCACCTTCAAGACTATTCTTTTCCAGCATGGGATAACACAACAGCTGTCAGAACCAGCCAGAAACTGCCAGGAGAGATAAAAGGCTGACAAAGGGTCGAGAACCAGCTCAAGAAAGTCAAGGAAGACAAATCCATTGGGGGAGGCTACTAAAGAAACCACTTTTGGGTCAGGAAATCCCAACACTGTGGTTAGCAGCACTCAGAGAGGATACTATAGGGATGGATCAGGCCTTTTTATTCTACTTCCCCTTTGGTTCCCATTATGAGCTGATACTGGAGTCACTGGTGGTGCTTAAAGTCACCATTTCATCACACACCTCTGAGCTGGTGGCTCTAGGAGGGACATGAGGAGGGAAGGAAGGAAATTCTCCCACTTTGGGCCACAGGGAGACATGATACAGCAGAGAGGATGCTGATGATGACACCCTTGGGCACAAGTAGTTGGGGAGGAGAGAACCAGGAGGAGTTTGGGAGCTTTTCATGATGGTGTTTGTCCATGAAATGAAGCCATACACAGCCTTAGAGTCCAAACACTCCCACAGTGGAAGCCAGGACTTCCTTGGGCTGAGCCCTGTTGCTAAATAAAAGACAAAAGAGTCATTAGATGCCATTCATTGTTGTTAAGAGGATTTTTTTGCTGGCAGCCAGCTCTCCTCTTGGGAGGACACAGCCCTGGCCTTACCCAGCAGGGTTGCAATAACACTCCCTTTGCACAGAAGGTTTCTTTGAAGCCCCCCCTGCTTGTCCCTTTTTCTCTCAGCCATCCCCAACCTTCCCACTTTCTCCTCTTAGGGATGGGGAGGTGAGGACAAGCAGGGACCACGGTGGGATGTGAAACAGAATCATTTGGGTTGGAAAAGAGCTTGATGCTCCTGGAGTGCAACCCCTCACCTCACTCTGCCCAGCCCACCACCAACCCCATGGCCCTCAGCACCTCAGCTAAGCATCTATGCAATACCTTCCTTCCTTCCTTCCTTCCTTCCTTCCTTCCTTCCTTCCGGGATAGAGTCTTTATCTCCAGGGGATGGGGAATGATCCTGGAAACCTCTGTTTGGGTACTGACATGCTCCAATGCCAAGGAAACCCTTTGAAGTCCTTCCAAGCTTGGAGAGAAGCACAAAGGGTTAGTTCTGGAGCTGTTCAAAAGGCTCCTCTGGCCCCTCTGGCATTTATTTACCTGCTCTCTGGCTTCTGTGTCTTCCCATTAGGGTTTATTCATGATGATGGCTATTAGTCTGTGGTATGATGAACACAGCTCTTTTGGCAAGCCTTGGGACGTTGCCTAAGTATTACAAGCAACAAGGAGCCAAAAGCTGAGGCCCTTTGCTTTCAGCTCCTGCCTTCTTGGTGGAAAGAACCCTGCTGGCTTTCATCAAGAGGACAGTCTCCACAAGCAACTGGGTCCCTTCTGTTTTCGTCTGGCTGCTCTTCTGATGATGCTGCTCAGCAACACCACACATTTGCAAGGCTTGGAGCAGGGAGGAAGAGCTGCTGGACAATGTTCCCAGGCTGGAGGAGGGGATGGAAAGAGGGAATGCAGCCCTGAGGGGAGGAAAGAAGAGGATTTGGAGCTCAGGCTTTAACTTTCTCCACACAATTTCTATTTTTAACTCTATTCCCGCTCAGCAACTCCTGATTCTCTCTCTATCTGCTCATACAACTGTATTTCTTTCTCTCTGGAGATCATGGTGAGGGCTTAGGAGAGGGCAGCCACTCCTGGGGCACACACACACACACACACAGAGTGACCAAGACCTTTGACAAACCCCCTTGGCACGGAAAGCCTCCACCCCAAGCACAAAGGACAACTCTTTTAGGGCCACATTCCCATGTACAACCCTCACTGGGGTTTGAAGTGTCTCCACATCTTCCAGGCAATGAGCTCTACTCTCCTTCAAGGCAATGGCTTACAACACTGAAGCCCAGAGCTTCCTCCAGCTCCTACAAGTTGCTTTGGCATCTTCCAATCCCCAAATCTTTGCAGTTTCACCAGCAAAAGCAGCTTTGTGGTCGTTGCTGTTTGAATTCACCTTCCCAGAAAGCAGACCAGAGAGTTTGCTGCTTCCCTCCTCTCCCTTCTTGAGCAGTGACAGCTTAAGAAAGCACAAGCACGCCTCCTGAAGGCAATCCTCACCCAGGGGGTGTCCCCCTGCACCCCGAGGGCAAAGCAAGGGGTTAATAATCCTCTGATCCAACAGGACTGATGGTGCACAAGCCAATCTTTGCTCTGGCAAAAGCCCCTGGGCTGGGCAGGAGCTTTGTGAGCTCATGAGGTCTGGAGCACCTCAATGGGGTGTTATCCTGCTTTCCCTGTGTTCTTTCTGCCTCTGGTCAGCTGTATTGTGGCACCTGGAGAAACTGAGAGCTCTCCGTCAGGCTTGTTTTTGTCTCCTGCTGCACATCTGAGTGCCATCACCTCACTGTAGGGAAGGTCTTGACTGAGCTATAGTGAGAGGTAAATGACTTAGGTGTGAGAACAGCAGTGTCAGGACAGGCACCTCTGTGAAGCAATGTTGGGGCATCCTTCTCCACAGAGGAATCCTGTCCCTCAGCAGGATTAGATCCCTTGGGAAGGTCCTCCCAGGGCAGAATGTTCATTTCCAGGGGTGATTCTCCAGAACTAAGCCCTGTTCCTGCTGTGGTGCTTGGTGCTCAGCACATTTGCCTCCTTCTAGAGGAGGAAAACGTGTTTCTCCTCCTTCAACTGCAGCCCAAGGAAAGGGAGGATTTGCTCATCATTGCTGAGCAGGAGCCTATTGCTTGGCACAGTCACTGCTGAGGTTCTCCCAGCTCAATCAAGCTGCCCAGGCTCAGGGCAAGGGACTGGAGTGCTCAGCACACACAGACTCACTGCTACTCCCTTCACTTGCATTTAAAAGCATCTTTGCCAGCTCAAAGCAAGAGCAAATCAGATCCTCCCTGGGAGCTGTGGCTGTAATCCTGCTCACTCACTGCTAACTCACTGCAGTGCTCCCTGAAGCTGCTGCTACAGCAAAGCCCTGCAGCTCAACAATCATCGTCTTTTCTTTCTTTCTTTCTCTCTCTCTCTCTCTCTCTCTCTCTCTCTCTCTCTCTCTCTCTCTCTCTCTCTCTCTCTCTCTCTCTCTCTCTCTCTCTCTCTCTCTCTCTCTCTCTCTCTCTCTCTCTCTCTCTCTCTCTCTCTCTCTCTCTCTCTCTCTCTCTCTCTCTCTCTCTCTCTCTCTCTCTCTCTCTCTCTCTCTCTCTCTCTCTCTCTCTCTCTCTCTCTCTCTCTCTCTCTCTCTCTCTCTCTCTCTCTCTCTCTCTCTCTCTCTCTCTCTCTCTCTCTCTCTCTCTCTCTCTCTCTCTCTCTCTCTCTCTCTCTCTCTCTCTCTCTCTCTCTCTCTCTCTCTCTCTCTCTCTCTCTCTCTCTCTCTCTCTCTCTCTCTCTCTCTCTCTCTCTCTCTCTCTCTCTCTCTCTCTCTCTCTCTCTCTCTCTCTCTCTCTCTCTCTCTCTCTCTCTCTCTCTCTCTCTCTCTCTCTCTCTCTCTCTCTCTCTCTCTCTCTCTCTCTCTCTCTCTCTCTCTCTCTCTCTCTCTCTCTCTCTCTCTCTCTCTCTCTCTCTCTCTCTCTCTCTCTCTCTCTCTCTCTCTCTCTCTCTCTCTCTCTCTCTCTCTCTCTCTCTCTCTCTCTCTCTCTCTCTCTCTCTCTCTCTCTCTCTCTCTCTCTCTCTCTCTCTCTCTCTCTCTCTCTCTCTCTCTCTCTCTCTCTCTCTCTCTCTCTCTCTCTCTCTCTCTCTCTCTCTCTCTCTCTCTCTCTCTCTCTCTCTCTCTCTCTCTCTCTCTCTCTCTCTCTCTCTCTCTCTCTCTCTCTCTCTCTCTCTCTCTCTCTCTCTCTCTCTCTCTCTCTCTCTCTCTCTCTCTCTCTCTCTCTCTCTCTCTCTCTCTCTCTCTCTCTCTCTCTCTCTCTCTCTCTCTCTCTCTCTCTCTCTCTCTCTCTCTCTCTCTCTCTCTCTCTCTCTCTCTCTCTCTCTCTCTCTCTCTCTCTCTCTCTCTCTCTCTCTTTCTTTCTTCCTTCCTTCCTTTTCTTTCTGCTTGGGCAATGAAAGAACACATTTTACCCCGTTTCACTTCCCTTTGCTCTCAGCAGCAGCATCGTTGCCATTTATAAATCCCCCTCTGTGAGCACAATGCTGGGGCTGCAACATGCCAATCTTTGCATTTCAATTCACAAAAAAAATGGAGAGGCATTTCATAGCAGCCTGTTTTGAACGTTAAGCTGAACCTCAACCCTCGGAGACAGTTTCTAAAGCATCCTCTTCACTTTAAAAGCTTAAACACTACATGAGAAGGCATCTGAGCCTCAGCCAAAGCCGGCTGTGCAGTGGGTACATCTCTCCACCGAGGACCTGCACACAGTTCCCGGCACCTCTTATGTTTTTGGGGCTTTCGAGGCTGCTTTTCTTTCCCATGCGCTAAACACACGTTGCCTTTTCTCCGAAGCTACACCCTGCACTTTCCCCGTGCCTCTGCGACCGTTCTCACCCTGAAAAGCATCATTGGGAGCCGCCTGCTGCCTTCCCTCCTGCACTGCAAGCCCTGGGCTGGTGCCAGCAAACACACCGAGAAGGGTTGGTTAGAGACGAGTGAGCCTCAGCCAAATGCGACTCTAACCCATCTTCCCCTAGACCGAGGTCACAAGATCTGGCAGGTGCAGACAGGCTGGGAGCTGCACAAAGCATCCCTTAGCTGTCCGTCCGTCCCCCCCCCTTTTTTCTCCCTCCTTCAGGGAGGCAAAAGGTAGAGGCAAGAGGCTCCTGTCTGATTAGATCAGCTGGAAAAGGGACAGGAGGATTATAAACTCATAAACTTGTCTTTGCTCTCTGCTCTTTACAGTTCACCTCGGTGAGATCTGGAGCACGTTGTCACTGTTAACACATCTTTTCATCGGAGCTTTTGCACCCAGGTTGCATTTTCATTCATTCATTCATTCATTCATTCATTCATTCATTCATTCACTGCTGCCCTTCCTGGCATGCCTTCCCCCATTCATCTCCTGAGTGCTGAAAAGAGGAGGTTGAAGCCAAAGGGAAAAGGTATCCTCTGAGCAAACAACTCATTTTTGGCCTCTCCTGCTTTGCAGGGCCAAAGGGAGGTTGCACCAGCTTTTTTTTTCCTGCTGCTGTGATGAGTTTGAGATGAGTTTGGGATGAAAATCACCCCCAGCTGCTGAAGAAATGAGAAGGGAGTGAATGGTGAAGATGCTAGAGTGTCCAGCCATCCCTGGGAGCCAAAAGCCAAGAGCATTTGGAGGTTTGTTTTGGTGGGTAGCATGAAGGAGCTTGGCCCAGGTTCAGCCTGACTTCAGCTCAAACCACCAGGGCTAAAGGGGCAAGTGTGGGGTAATGAAAAGCGTGGGGGGGGGGGGGGGGGGGACGGGGGGGGGGGGGGGGGGTCACTGTGAGTGAGCTGAAGCCTCATACCTGCTGAAATACCCAACTGTAGGGCCAGCAGTGTCACAAGGAACCTTCTGCTCACCCTGACTCGTTCCTCAAGCCCAAACCTGCCTGTCTAACCCCTCTTTTTCTGGTCAATAAGGCCTTGGTTTGCTTATTAACTGCATTAGACCCAGCAGACACATCTCTCATTTTCCTCCTGGGGGAAAAGGTGCCTTTGAAGGGGGTGGTTGCTTCATGACAAACCAGTCTGAAGCATCCAAGCCTGACAGTTACCCAAAATCTTCCCCAGCCCCTTTCATTCCCCCTGAGCATCTCAAACTCAGCAGCTTGGACCAGCCATGCTGGCATTTCAGTGTCCCTCCAGCAGCAGCTATCTCCCCAGGCAGGGCTGCACCTCAAATCTGACGGTGCCCTGCCTGCTTCCCAGGTCCTGATCCGCCTCTCTGAGTTCTTCTCCTCATCTAATGTCTAGAGAATAGGCAACTTACAGGGAAACAGCGTTGCTTCAGGTACCAAGGAAACCCACTCAGGGGCTTTCCCATAGGCCAGGGAATGCTTTTGTTCTAAAGGCACGTGAAGTGTCTCACACTTTGGCTGCACATCTGAACTTCCAGAGATCTCAATGCCAGAAAGGACCATAGATTATCCAGGCTGACTTCCTTTCTAACTCAGGCCATATGAGTCCATCCCCTTTTTCCTACAGTGAGCTCAATAGTTTATGGTTGGCTATACATCTCTTCTCCCCCTCCTCCCCTCCAAAAAGGCATCCCATCTTGATTTAAAGGACTTCAAGGGATGGAGAATCCATCACTTCCCTTGGCAGCTTGTGCCAGTGGTTATTTCTAATGAAGGAGGAAACTATTTAGAGCTGAGCTTACATGTCAGAAGCCTCTCCTGGGTCACGAAATGGGTAAAGAAACACTTCAGAGGCTGTCTCATGAATAAAACACAAAGCAGTCGCTGGAGAAGGGTCTTGCCCCCCCAAAATGTGTATATTCTTTCTCACTCTTCTATCTTAAGTTGATCTTTTCTCTATCTCAAGTTGCCGCAGGGGAGGTTGAGGCTGGAGCTGAGGCAGAACTGTTTCCCTGAGAGGGGTGTCAGCCCCTGTGCCAGGCTGCCCAGGGAGCTGGGGCAGTGCCCAGCCCTGGAGGGATCCCAAAGCCGTGGGGCTGAGGTGCTGAGGGCCATGGGGCAGTGGTTTTGTCTTGACAGGGTCCCTGATCCTTCCAGCCTCCACAGGCAGATGCTCTGCAGAAAACACCTTCCTTGGCTTTGTGACACCTCCCCATTCTCCAGCCTCGGAGCCATGGGGACGTCCCAGGGAAGAGATCACAGTTCTGTAGACACTTAGGGTCTAACATCATCTTTTCTCAGAGCTTTTGAGATCACATCTCCCAGCCCTTGGCCATAGGCCAGTTGGCTGAGCCTCAACCTGGATAGGATCATAGATACAGGTAAGCAGGAGGAAGTGTTTGAGAGAGCTGATGACAAGTCAGACTGTGCCTCAGAGGCAAGACTTATGTCCTTTCACTGTGCTACTGACTTAGACTCCTCTTTAACCCTGGATTCCCCTCAGAACTCTGACAGGGAACTTGTTCTTGGGCAGATTGAGCTGACCAAGGCCTGACCCTGCTAACTCTCAAAAGTCTGTTGTTATGGACAACACTTATGTCTCTGTTTCTCTGCCAGTGCCATCAGGCTGTCCAGGAGTGTGCAAAACCAGATGTTCCCATCACCTGCTTTTACTGAGTTATTTATATCCATGTAGCAGTTGATGCTTCCTGTTCTACGAAAGGGCTCCAGGTCCCCCAAAACACTTTGAAAGCTGTAAAGCAGAGATGGGCAAGGGAGTTCCTGGAACATCTCAGTGTCTCCAGGCCAGGACTGTGCTGTGGGAGCAGCACAGGAGCAGAAGGGAGGGAGAGATGAGAGCTGCTCTCAATTTAAAGCACTGAGATAAAGATTTGTGCTTGTATATGAGAGCTGTCCAGGCTCTCAGTGAAGAGTTTTGGCTGAGCACCTGTATGAATCAACCTTAAGCTTCATCTGGGCGAACTCATTCACTCATGTGTTTAAATAACCCTCCCTTTGTCAGAGAATGAGTTCAAACTGAGCTCACCTGATAGTCCATCTGGCAAAAAGAGATCTGAGCCAAACCCACAGAGGTTTCTGACCTTTCCAATACATCTAGCACTGATGACCAGTGAGGACAGAGCTGCCATCAAAGCTTCAGGTCCCTTAGATGAGAGATATCTCCAAGATGAGGAGGGAAATGCTTCGTGTGGTCTCAGTTCCTCAGTTGATTGACACAGATGCCCAAGGCAGATACCACAGAGAGGGCAAAAGAAGTGGCATGAGGGAAGAATTGGGATCACAATCCAGCTGGTAAGTGGGAAATAGCAGGGTGGGAGGAACAGGACTTCCATACCCCTTCTTGACAGCCTCATACTTTCTCCCCAGACAATTGTGCCCAATTCTTTTCTCTCTCTGCTTTACCAGAACTTCCTCTCCATCCAACTGGATCTGAAACAACAAGGGATTTACCACGGAGCAGCTTTGACCTCTCTGTAAGTAACAAAATGCTATTTTCCAGAGCTGCCACAAGGTGCCAGCACTTCAGAGCCTGCCTGTGCCCAGAGCCAGGCAGCCTGGAGTCTCCTGCTTCAGCCCTGCCCAGGCTCTACCTCCCTCTGTTTGCTAAGAGGGCAAATTTGGGGAAGGTGAAAGAAAGCTTCTTGAAGGGGAGGTGGAAATCGTTGCTACCCAAGTTGGTTCACCAGTTTTGAGGCTGCATGGAGGTGATCAGCCCATCACTGCCCTGTCCTGAGGCACATCCTGGTGCAAGAAAAGGCACCCATGGGGAGCTGCTTCATCTCCCAGTCCAAAACAACATCACCCTTTCTCCAGGGCTGTGCAAATGCTGCTGCTGGACCCTCTTCATCAGCATCTGCAGGCATTTTGCAGCAGCACGTTTCCCTCTCACTTCCCCAAACCCAGAAAGAGAGAGAGAGACACACACACAGCAGTTCTCCATTTTCTTGTCTCAGTTATCGCTGCTGCCTGAGGCGACGTTGCCCAGGTCAGCCCTTTCGGTTCTGTTCGTGCCCCATCTGGCCCTGTGTCCTCCATCAAGTCCTTGCACGAGAAAAAAAAGGACTTTGTGGTCCCAGTTCTCTTTCAGGAGTCACTGCTCTGGGGCACACAGAAGCTTCTTTGGTGTCCCCCTACACCTTAAGTGACAGTGCCACCGAGAAGGAGCAGCTGATGGGGATTTTCAGACTGAATGGAGGGGGATTTTCTTCCTCATGTGGAAAGACATACAAGAAATACAGCTTTTCCATCATGCTGATAACCTTCTAACCCCTTTGCTTGCTTGCTTCCAGCCCCCTGCAAGCCTTTGGTAATCCCTCTAATCCTCAATACATGCCCAGATAGTTGCTACCATAGTCCATCAGCGAGCTGAGACACCTGAGAGACGGGACACAGCAACTGAAACCCTCCTTGCTCTCCTGCCATCCTTCAAACTCAGCAGCCAGAGCGGCTGATGAGCATCCTCTCAGCATCCCTCACAAACTCTCTCTAAAATAAAGAGCCAGCACCAGCTAGTCCTGAATCAACCTCACTCACACACACACACACACACTCCTTTAACCACTCCCCTGGAGATGGGGAGATGGGGAGAATGAACACATTGGTTTCTAGAGCAATGTCTTTCTTCCCTGGATCTTCTTTCCCCACACAGAAAGGGGGGAGGGATAAAGAAGGTAAAAACAGAAATCCTCTTTTGGGTTTGAGGTAAGACAGAGCAGCCAGATGAATCTGGAGCTTGATTATTAAGACCACAACACGAGGAGGACAAACCAGCTCGGGAATGTGTCTTTGTAATCATGAAACCTCCTCACCTGGCTGCAGCAAAGCCGTGTTGATGTCAGCAGAGCAACCTTGCAGCCTAAAACCCAAGGACAAGGCCTTCTGTCCCTTGAAATAACCCCTTTTTCATTGACTACAGCCTTCCAACCCCTCACTCTTTGCAGAGTGTTGGATAAATGTCCTGTTTCGCTTCTGGAGCAGCGAGAAACAACTTTATCAGGGAAATATCAGTCAAGACAGACTTTTGCTTCCAGACAGTGTTGTCTCCATCAAAAAAAAAAGAGCTGTGAAAAAGGGAGGGGTGGAGGGGGGAGGGTAGGCATTGCAGAGTAATTACTTTCCTGCTCACCACAGGCTGGCAGTTCAAAACCACAGCTGGAAAGCTGACAGTGTGTGTTGCTCTCTTGCAACAGATGAGGGATGCTCATAAATGGAGCTTGGCCAGAACACGTGCACAGCTTGTTGAGGTGGGGCTTCTTTTTACATGTATAAAATGGACTTTGCAGCTCCAAAAGTGGGAAGAGCAAATGGTGGGTTTTTTTTTTAAACCTTTGTCAAAGGACAGATTTGTCTCTTCTCTTGGAATTACTTTTACATGGATTGATTTGTAGTTTCCTGATCATAGTCTTGTTCTGGAGGTGAGGCTGTGAAACCTTCTCACTTGAGGGAAACCTTCCAGCCAGAACTTGTCATGCAACTTCTTACTTGGCACTTAAAGCATTGTGAGAGAGGCATCTCCTCACCAAGCAGAGCCCTACTAAAGCCAAACCTCAGCCCAAGCCTCATGGATTATCCATCTCCTTTTCTAACCATGCCTCCAAATTTGGCTTCCGGGAACTGGGGAATGTTGGAGCTCACCCAGTTGAACTGGGCTTGAGGCAAGGACAGAGTGTTGCCAGCCACTCTGCAGCCCCAGAATGCCACTGAACACCGGTGGAGTGGCAGAAAAGATGCTGAAATATCCATGTTGCTGTGCAGAAAGACATGACAGAGACATTGCTGCTCCTTTCCCTGCTGCTGTGTCACTGTCATAACACAGAAGGGCCTAAAAACCAAACATGCTGCCACCAGATGTTTAGAACATCTGGCCAGACCAATAAAGCAAAACAACAACAACAACAAATGAGTGTGAAAAGAAAGGGATTGAAAGAGTGTTCATGAAGCTGTAGCTTGCAGCTTGCTTTTTGAGGTGACAGGGTGGGACTTGCCACAAAAGCTGCTGTGAGCAACATCCCTGCTCCCAGGGAAAAGCACCCACATCCTCCCCTCAGCAGGCCATGAAAGCCAAGGAGGTTTGGACATTCCCTCCCAAGGGTAACCCCAGGCAGATCTGTGGCCCTCCTGCAGTGGGGATGCCTCTGATGGACATTTATGGCTTGTTTCATCTGCACATGACATAATCTTTACTGTATTTATAGCATCCCTGAGTGGTAAGGAAGTGTTCTCATTCCCTTTCTGCAGACTCATCCCACAGTGCAAACAGGCCGTGGTCAGGACTCTGCAGCTCCAGAGAGATGGCACCTGGGAAGTCAACAGGAGCAAGGTGCCACAGGGCATGGGTTGGAGATGGCATTTGAGAAGTCAACAGGAGCAAGGGGCCACAGGGGAATGGGAGATGGCATTTGGGAAGTCAACAGGAGGAAGATGCCACAGGAGAATGGGAGATGGCATTTGGGAAGGGAGTGGGAGATGGCATTTAGGAATTCAACAGGAGCAAGGTACTGCAGGTTTTGTTAGTGGGAGTTGACATTTGGGAGGTCAACAGGAGCAGGATGCCACAGGGCATGGGCTGGAGATGACATTGGGGAAGTCAACAGTAGCAAGGTGCTGCAGGTTGTTAGTGGGAGATGACATTTGGGAAGTCAACAGTAGCAAGGTGCTGCAGGTTGTTAGTGGGAGATGACATTTGGGAAGTCAACAGGAGCAAAGTGCCACAGGGCATAGGCTGGAGATGGCATCTGGGAGTTCAACAGGAGCAAGGTGCCACAGGGCATGGGCTGGAGATGGCATTTGGGAAGTCAACAGGAGCAAGGTGCCACAAGGCATGGGCTGGAGATGGCATTTGGGAAGTCAACAGGAGCAAAGTGCCACAGGGCATGGGCTGGAGATGACATTTGGGAAGTCAACAGGAGCAAGGTGTCACAGGGCATTTGTGGCTCCTGGTGCAGCACCTTCCCCAGGATTACCCCACAAAGGGCACACAGGAACAGAACCCCACATTCCTCAAGCCAATACTAGAGCCCTTGCTTGGGTGATCTTTCCTTGGGGGTCTGAGCATAAGGCAGGGTGGTAGGGTGTCCTTCATCTGCAGGCAGCTTGGCCTGGAACCCTCTGCTGTGGTTTAGGCGTTGACTTAAAAAGGCCAAATGCCCGTTTCAGAGGGCAGGAGGTCGTGTCCTCACAGAAAGGGAAGCTTGTTGGGTTACACCAGTGCCCCTTGGCTGGTGCAATCCTGTGTGGGGACATCCTGAGCTGCTTTTCTTCTACACTTAACCTCATGTGTACCAAAGTGAGATCTCCAGCCAGCCTTCTGCACTGCTAATGTCACTGGTTTCAGCTCAGACACTGAGTCCTCCAGTTGTAAACTCATGTGAGAAGACCCCATTTTTCCTTAGCCTGGCTTTGCAAGTCAGCAACAGGTCCGAGGACATTAGACCACAAACTAATCCATGCCTCCACGTGTCCACAGCAGCTCTGCTTCACCCAACAGGCCTGATTTTCAGGCCAGAGCATGTGTTTGCTTAAAGAAAGCCCAATGATCACAGCTGAAAGGTTGTGACTGAGTCAAGATCAGAGAATCATTTTAGTTGGCAAAAGCCCTTGAAACTCCTGGAGTCCAAGCGCTGACTTCACTCGTGCAAGCCGACCATTACCCCATGGCCCTCAGCATCTCAGCCCCACGGCTTTGGGATCCCTCCAGGGCTGGGCACTCTCCCAGCTCCCTGGGCAGCCTGGCACAGGGGCTGACACCCCTCTCAGGGATAAAGTTCTTCCTCTGGTCCAATCTCAACCTCCCGTGGGGCAATTTGAGCCCATTTGCAGGGGACAGCAAGAGAATGCTTCCACCTCCCAGGCACCACTGTGGTAGGTTTTACATATGTAAATATATACGTGTCTCTATACACATAACTCTGAAGGCAGGAGGAATGATTCATTTGGCAGAGGTTGAACTTTGGTTCGGTGGCTGCTGGCTTGAGAGCAGGTCTCCCAGTGAGACAAGGAATGAGCAGTGCAAAGAAAAACCCCCTCTGATGGTGGTCATCCATTAGGTAGAGAAGCCAAATGGCTCTTGGGTAGCATGTCCCAGCAGCCCAGAGCCAGCAAATACAACAGCAGTGACCTCAGTAGGCAGCAGAAAGGCAATTGCAGAGTTCCTTCCAAGCTAAATAGAGACAGATATTCCACTCTATGCCTTTCAACCACCCTTTCTGGAACCTGCCTACTCTCATTCCTCTGCAGTTACTTAACAAAGGCTTAGGCAGAAATGCAGAGAGATTTCTTTATATTATCAAGCTTGATTTCCTTGCCACTCTGCCCAGGTTTGAGCTCTACCTTCCACATAATTTAACTCCCCTGGAGCAAGGGAGGCAGTAAAATAAAGGACAATGAGAGCTCTAAAGCTCAGGGAGCACAAACTGATTCTTTTGCATCAGTAACATTTCTTTCTCTGGATGGTGCTGTCATGTCTCTGGCCAAGCATCCTTCTCCTTGCCTGCCAAAGTTGCTTGCCTCCAGCTGGGTCCATCTCATGTTGCCCAGCCAAGTGGAAAATACCATGATGTAGATCTTTCCTTGGCAGTTTTGAGATGTATTCAGGGCAGGGAATAACCTCAAGCCTTGAAAACTGGAAACCTTTCTGTGCCTTGTGAAATCACCACGAGTGAAAGGAGGAGTAAAAGCAGGTGAGCTGAGTTTAGCAGATAGTGGGGTGGGGAGACTTAAAACCAAACCAAATGTCGTCCCACTTGTGCCCTAGGGAAATCTGGGGTTTCTAAACACTCCAAGGAGCTCCAGGATTGCTGTTTCAGCTGATACAGACCGGGAGTGAGGACATCCAGGCTCTAATCACTTTTACAACACCAAGCACAGGGGGACATTTGCCTGTCAAGAGCCTCTTCCTGGGCACACATGTGGCATAAATCACTTCACCCACGACACCCACTCCTGACTCAAGCTGTTCCCAAGCTCTTGCAGGAGCTCTGGAGTAAATGGCCTGGCTGTTACTTTCATGGGATGTTAAGTAATAGGAATAATCCAGCCTCCTCCAGCTACTCAGTGTGTGTGACGTGGCTGTTTGCCCAGAGCCAACGTTTCTTGCTGGGTGAGTAGGTGTTCTGGACGGTGAGCTTTCCAGGGTAAGGTTTGTCTGTCTCAGGTGTTTTAAGGAGACACATTGAGCACACTGGAAACTTTAGTAACCACTGCACTAAATCCTCAATGGATTTTATCCTAGGACAAGCTCTGGGACACAGGTTTGGAGAGGAATGGAAAGGATTCATAGAATGGTGGGGGTTGGAAGGGCCTTTGCAAAGCTCATCCAGCCCAAGTCCCTGCTAACGCAGGTTCCCCTTGATCAGAGGGCACAGGAATGTGTCCAAGTGGGTTTGGGAACCTCCTGAGGAGCCTTCACACCCTCCCTGGGCAGCCTGGGCCAGTGTCTGACAACCTTTTCACCTCATCCCCAATCTAAACCTCTCCTGGTACAACTTGAGGCCTCACAATGCAAAAGACATTTGTGAAGCATTTGGGCTTTGCAACAAAAAGAAAGCTGGACTAAATAAACCAGAACAGGCATGACTAAGGAAATAGAGCAAACTAGAACTAAGGCAACTAGAAGCTAAACTGAAGGGAGAGATCCCAGTCAGCCCTCTGTCTTCTGCTCCCAACCTCTGCACTCGTATTTTGCTCTTCTGTTTCTGTTTATTTGTCCTCCATTGTGTCATTGTCTTAACCAGAAACTTGGAAAAGCTTGCTGGCCTGAGCTTGCCTTGCCATCTGGAGGGAAGCTAATGATTACAGTAGCAAACCAACCCCAAACATTTTAAAAACAAGCCAGATGAAAGCTGATTTTTAAAGGAGAGGGTAATGGGATGGGAAAGGAGAGAGAGAGAGCCTGTCTCCTCCCAGGCTGATGAGGAGCTGTCACCGGGGCTCTTCAGATAAGTGTAAATGCCTGATGGTTTTCATCTCTAAAGTCACAGAATCATAGAGTCATTTGGGTTGGAAAAGAGCTTGAAGCTGATAAAGCCCAAGCTCTGACTTCACTCTTCCAAGCTCAGCACTACCCCACAGCCCTCAGCACCTCAGCCCCACGGCTTTGGGATCCCTCCAGGGCTGGGCACTGCCCCAGCTCCCTGGGCAGCCTGGCACAGGGGCTGACACCCCTCTCAGGGAAACAGTTCTGCCTCAGCTCCAGCCTCAACCTCCCCTGGGGCAACTGCAGCCCCTTTCCTCTTGTCCTATGGAGAGCAGAGCCTGATCCCCAGCTCCCCTCAGCCTCCTGTGAGGGAGCTGCAGAGAGTGCTGCTGTCTGCCCTCAGCCTCCTCTTCTACAGCCTCAACACCCCCATTCATTCCCTCAGCCCCTCCCCAGCACCCTTGTGCTCCAGCCCCTTCCCCAGCTGTGGCCACACTCCAGCCCCCTCAGTTTCCTTCTCATAGTGAGGATCCCAACATTTAACACAGTCCTGATGAACGTGGATGGGGAAACTGAGGCAGGGGAGGGAACATTTTGTGTGCCTGTAGCAGAGCTAAATGTCCTGATTCTGCTCCTGTGCCCCCTGATGGAGGGGAACCTGCTTTAGCTGGGGGTTGAGCTGGATGAGCTCTGCAGGACCCTTCCAACCCCTTACCATTCTATGGTTCTATGAACTGTCTGCATTGTGTGGAGGCAGTAGGGACCAGCCGTGGAAAGGTGGCTTTGAGGACAAAGAATCTTCTCTGAGGCAGTTTAGATCTTGACTCTGCTGAAGACAGTGGCAGCCATGCTGTTGCTCCTGAAGGGAATCACACTTGGGACAGCTGGCCAGTGAAAAATGGATTCTGGCTTAAATGAGGCGATCTTATCTCTGCCCTCTTTTCCTCCCACCCGGAGGGGAAAATGAATGACCATAGCTGCCTGGCTTAGCTTCCATTTCCCTGGGTGGTTACGGGTGGTTGGGCTCTATGAATCAAAGTGTCACAGCAGGAGTCAGGAAATGGGCAAGGATGGAGAACAGGAGCTGAAACCACAAAGGGTCCAGGGCAGGGAAAGCCCAAAATGACCTTACCTGGCTTCATTTGAGGACTTGAGGTGTTTTAGCAGCTCCCCTGTCCCTCAGCTTTCCACCCCATGTTTTTTTTTCAGGCTGTTTTTTGATGGCTGGGCCATACAAGCTGAGGTTTTGCAACTGCCATCTGCTTTCATTGCCCTTCTGCTTCAGTGGTGACTTGTTAAACATGAGCAAGATGAAGGACTTTGCTGAGGGGGGATCAGAGACAGAGGGAGGTGGGAAAGAGAGGTTCTGCTGGGTCTGCTCCATCCTTTCCCAGCAAAAAGGGCCATGCTTGACACAAGCCAGCCCTCTGCCCTTCTCATCCCTTCCTGCCTGCAGTGTTACACACACAGCCCTCGTTGCCATAGCATAGTTATCTCTCTGCAGTGACTTTGTGGAATGGAGCCCTGTCATTATCTCCACGTTGCAGATGGTGGAACCAAAACACAGTAGAGGAAGGGAAAAAAAAAGAAGAAGAGAGAGAGAGAGAGAGAGAAGAAAGCCAGATCTGCAAAGTAGACTTTCAAAACTGCATGTGACAAGGCACATTAGTACTTCATCTCCACTGCCATTTCTTAGGCTGGAGGGTTTTGTAAGTCCCATTAGGATGCATTGACATCTATAGGCAGAGGCTGGAAGTCGAGGAGCTGTCTCTGTGGAGCTCCTCCTCCTCGAATCTGTGGCTTATTGTTTCAGCTCCTGGAGGCTTCATCAGTGGTTCATGTTTCTCTTTCAGCTCCTGGAGGCTTTCACCAGAGCCTCTGTGATCCCAGGAAATGAGTCAAGTTTTCCAAATGAGATGTGCCTGGCCCATTTGATAAGGAAGGCACCAAGGGCCAGTCTGATTTCTTCTTTGCTTTCTTATGCCTCATCATTTCCTCATCATTTCTCCCTGTTTCTGGGTGTTTCCAATCCATTTCTTCCCAAAGACAATCCTGGGGTGGTAGATGGTCCTGAAAGCTGGTGTAGAAGTGTGTGTGTACCCTGCACATGCCCCTTAAAGCTGCCTGGATCCAGAGGGTGCACAGAGAAAAGAATTAGCCCCTCAATTGCCCCTGTGTTGGTTCCAAACCTGCTGTACCTCAGCTGCTCAAAGAAACACGTACCAAAGGCTCCAAAACATGTCACAAAAGGCCTGAGTCTTGCACCCAGTGGCTTTTACTGACATCAGGAGATCAAATCCTACATTTGCATAGCACTTGCCATACAGGGATCACTAATTCTCTTTATCATTCCCTTCAGACCCAGGCTGCCTCAATTCCCCCTCCTGGGGCATTATCTGTGGAAAATATCAGTGGATATCTTGGTACTTCAGAGATCAAAAAGGGAACCTTGCATGGTTCAGGGGAGAAGCTGTTGGATGTGCTCACTTGGAGCAGCTTTCTCTTCCTGTAGGAGTCAGTGGGAGCTTTGTCACCCTGATCAAAACCTCTGCTCAGCAAGCTTTGCTGCCTTAACTGCAGGGATACAGCTGAAGGGAACATGTCTCCTTGCACAGAACCAGTGGTATAAAAGTGTTTACAGCTGTGCAGCTCCAGAGTTTTCCTTCACCCTGAGCATTTTACCAGCACAGGAGTATTCACACAGCCCACACACCCCAAGCACAGACAGAGCTGCTCCAGCTCTGCATTGTAGCCAGGCAATAAAACCACCACATGAGCAAAAAAATCAGCTGCAAGAACCAGTAAAAGCTCATTTTGTTGGTGTCACTGTAACCGCCTCAGCACCTCACAATGCTGCTGGCAGAAGGCTGTCAGGCAAGGAATCACGCTGCCTCGCAGGCATCAGCAGGGCTGTGCTTATCAAAGCTGCCGTTAGACCTGACCTCCTCCTGATCTGGGAAGTGAAATCACTGAGTTCTGCTGATGTGAGCAGTAGCTGATAGTGACAAGTGAGAATCTGTCACCCAGCAGCTGCTGGGACATTCAATATTTAGCATTTTTCATGCCTGCAGGGAAAGGGAGATAGGGATTTCTTACCTTTGAGCCCTTCCACTTTGAGCACTGGGCTCTAAGTGGCTCACAACACTGGGTCTGTTGTCTCCCCACAGGTAATGGACACAAGCTGGAACACAGCAAGTTCCATTGGAACATGAGGAGAAACTCCTTTGGTACTGAGATGAGGGAGCCCTGGCCCAGGCTGCCCAGGGAGGGTGTGGAGGCTCCTTCTCAGGAGGTTTCCAAACCCACCTGGACACGTTCCTGTGCCCCCTGAGCCAGGGGAACCTGCTTGAGCAGGAGCTTGGGCTGACTGATACCTAGAAGCATCTTCCAACACCAACCACTGTATGATTCTGTGATTCTATGAGGTGTGTCTACACTGGGGTTTTTAACCAGTTTAGTGATTAAGTCCCACCATTAGCAGGGCAGAACCTCTATCAGGTGAACACAACCCAGAGCCTTTTCCCTACAGCTGGAGCAACTTCCCTCTGGGTGTCATTCCAGCAGAATGGGCCTGGAGGGAGATGGTCATCTAAGGGCTTGGCTGTGGAAACACCACCTCCCCTTTGGGAATGCTCTGATGTTTAGGGACAGGATAACAGGAGCACTGGGGTGGGGGGGGGAGGTTTACAAGTGCCTTCCCTGAATTTCCTTCATCAATCTCCATCAATCCTCCCTGTCATAAGACCCAATTTGGTCTCTAAAACAGCTCCCTTCCTCTTTTCCCTCCCGTCTCTGCCTCCCCCCACTCCTCAACACACACACACATGCACACATTTCCTTTTCCTTGAGCAAACAGTTTGCAGATTCAAAAGTGAATTCTCAGCCCTTGGCTGGAAAATAAAAGAGACAATGTGGACCCTTATCTCCTGCTATCTGCTGCTTGCTTGTACTCACAACAAGCTGTGAGCCTAGATTGCCTTTACAGCAGATTTCAAGTGTTTATGAGCCACAGGAGGGGGGAGAGAGAAAGAGAGAGAGGAGGGGAAATCTGGCCTGTGAGATAAGTCCAGGAAATAGGGCCAATGACTGGAGCAGAGTCAACAAGTTTGGAAGGAGCAACCGGGACACCTCTCAAAGAGCCTGAGATGTGTGACTCTGGTGTCATGACTTCAGCAAACAGGAGTGTTTAGAGGGGATCCACTTGTAATTGTTCAGGGTGGCTGGAAAAAAAAAAAAGGAAACATCTTGAATCTCTTGGATTATTTTTTTTTTCCCCAAATTGAAGCTCCTCCATCCGGAGGCAGGCTCCTAAAAATCAACTGCTTGGCTTCACTTCAAGGGTAGCAGAGCACGTGCTGGTTTCAGCAGCAGCTCGTGGGTCAGTCTATCACACACTTATAAGGGGTTTATAATGTGTTGTGTAAAATCTAGAAGCTCTCCAGTGCCTTTGAGCATCATTTTGTCTTTGTTCATATGCCACCTAGAGCAATGTGGCTCAGATGAGGTAATAGCTCTTTACACCATCACTCTTTTGGTTAAGCTCCTTTTACCCTCACGTGGACAAGGGGGTTTGTTTGAGAGTAACTGGACAAGTATGTCAGCTTCACCTGTAATTTCTTTCAAAGACAAAGACATTGGGGCTGGTTATATCACAGAAGAGTGAGTCACATTGCTCTACACAGCTCCAATAAACCCAAGCAGGGCTGAGGAATGAACAAGCGAGGCCCTTGAGTTGTCCTGAGGTCTCCTCTGAAAGCCCAGCTGGATGAAGTCCTCCTGTTGCTTGAAAGGTTGTTTCAAAAGAGGAACAAATATTGCAAGCCATGTCCTGCAGGAGACACGGTCTGGTTTTATCTGAAAACCTGTGACTTAGGGATATGCTTTTCCTATCCGAGCCAATGAGAGGAAAGAGAGCCTCATGCAAGCTGCAGTTGGCATTGATCCCCAACAGCCATCAGAAACCTGGACCACCACAGATTTTGGACTGATTTGACTGAGGTAAGAGTATTTTCATCCATGAGTTTGGTTTTCTCATGTCCTGGTTTATTTGGATGCAGCTGTTCTGCAGTTTTCCTCCCTTCCTTGTCACAGTCCTACAGCTTCAGTAGCGAGCTCCGCTGTCCTCGCTTCATGTGCTCAGACTGATCTGGTGCCTGCTCCAGGCACCTCTGAGCATATTCAAGTGGTACCAAAGGCAACTCAGCCAGCCTCCCTTGCTTTTTCACACACATTCCTCTCTCACCCACACACTTTCCATGTGAATCTCCTTCCAATCCCTCCTTCCTCCCCTCCACACTTTCGCTGTCTAAGGGAAATCTCCATTCCTCCCACCTCCTCTCCTTGAGTAGAGAAAATGACTTTCTTCTTTTCCCAGGCAATTCCTTTGGCCCATAAACCTCAGGTCCCAATGAATCCTATTGAACTGAGTCCTTTCTGATTCTGGTAGGGATGTCCCAGAGGCCCTGTCAGTGAACCAGGAGATGCCCTGACATTGAGCCATTTCACGATTGAGCGAATGGCTCTCAGCGAGCACTCCGTAATATTAACCACAGAGATTTCCCAAATCATCACTCCTTTCCATATGGGAACAGTTATTCTCCCATAAAAGCACCTTTTGTTTTCATACCAAAAAAAAAGGCCTCTCTCAGGGAGGAGCGGGCAATGAAATTGTTTCATTTGCCTTGTGTCCTCCAAGCTGTCTGACGATAGTTTGCGTAGACAAGGCCCGAGAGCTCTTCGAGGGAAAAGCCTGTTGTGGAAAGGGCTGTAAAACACCATTTTACAGTGTTGTTCTGAATTTCCTTTTCTTTGTTTTACGGTCCACCTTATTTGAAGAGAAACCTTCTCTTGCAGACAAGTGGAATGGGAAACATGCATCCACGTCAAACCACACCGAATCGCAACAAGCTCCTGGTTTAGCCATTTCTTGTTCTTTCATTCACCCCTCAGGGGTTGGGGTTGGGCTTTTGGGGTTTGGGTTTTTTTTTTCTCCCCTTTTCATGCATTAAGCTGTTTATTTTGCCTTTTGGGAGAGCTAACTTCCTTCTTGCTCTCTTCCCTCCTGCTCACCTCCTTTACCATCCACAATGGCTCAAGTATATGGTGAGATGTTTCAACCTCTGGAAAGAAACAATGTGTTGGCTTAGTTGTTTGGGGTTGGTTTTTTCTGTGGACATCGGAGGAGGTGGAGTCATTTTAGAGCTCCAGGTGTCTCTTTGCAGGACAGCTGGATTCTCCTGAGCAGCAGCTACTCCAAGAGCTCAAGGTCAAAATGACCAGAGAGGGTCTAAGGGAACTGCAGATTCCCATCAGCACAGTGTTAAGACTTAAAGAAAGCAAAATCAAGCTCACCAGCTCCAAAGATATCGAGCTACGGAACTCAAGTAGATGGAGAGTGGGAGCTGTGCAAGGGATTAGGGCATCTTTGAGTTCTATATTCTACAAATATAGAGAGATATAGGAGAGATTTTGATCTTCTCCTGGAAAAGGAACCTCATGAAGTCAGTGACCAAAAAAGCAAAGAGCGAATCTTGCAGTGAACCTGGGGCCACTGCTACTTCTCTTTTCTCCAGAGTCAAAACTCCACTGGAGGAAAGCCTCACTTTTAATTTCTTTTACTTTTTGCCTTCTGGGTTTTTTTTGTCTGGTTAGCACCAGCCACACAGATGTTTATGTTCACCCTATGGGCAGAAAACCACCTCCTCAAGCGTCGCTGAACGACGAGGAGTGGAAACTCCAGCTCCTTGTATTTGATCACAAACACAAACCCCAAAACTCTTGGGGTTTGGCTAGTTTCTTTTTTTTTTTCCCTCTAAATTTGCAATAAACATTAGTTAAAAGAAATAACCCAAACCAGTAACAGCTCCTCCAATCACAACAGTTCAGCAACACTGAAAGACTTTGTTCCCATGAAGCAGAATTGATCATCCCTGGGACATACCTGCTTCTGCAGGGGGGTTGGACTGGATGAGCTCTAAAGGTTCCTTCCAATCCCCACCATTGTGTGGATTCTATGATAGCCTATCTGGTATCCAGCAACAGGACAAGGGGTGATAGGATGAAGCTGCAACACAAGAAGTTTCATTTAAACATAAGAAAGAACTATTTCAGTGCTGAGGTGAGGGAGCCCTAGCCCAGGCTGCCCAGGGAGGGGTGGAGGCTCCTTCCTTGGAGCTCTTCAAGACCCACCTGGACACGTTCCTTTGTGACCTGATCTAGGTGGGAGCTGCTTCTGAAGGGGGGTTGGACTGGACAAGCTCTAAAGGTCCCTTCCAACCCCTCCCATTCTATGATTCCATCTGTGGCCACCCTTTCATGTTCCCACACCACACACAGACACGAAGGCATGTGGAGAAAACAGGCCAAGCCCCAGAACCTTTTCTCCTCTTCCACATTCTGCCATTCCTGTGTGTTGATGGTTTGGGTAAATGAACCCTGGATAGAAACTACCTGTTGTAAACTTCCATTCTATGATTCTGTGATACAGAAACATTCAATCAGCAATCATTTTGCAAGAGTAACATTAAATCCCACCATTGTGGCAAAGCCTTTTGTCCTGTTCCTTCATTTAATCCCTGTAGCTAAAGCTTCTCTTTCCCTGTGATAGTGATTGTATTGAATATACGAATCCCCCTCATCATTAATATTAGACCATGCTGAAACATGAACTGTTACAAAGGTGTTTTTTCTCATGGTACAGAGGGATTAAACAAAGCTGAAATGGTGGGGTTTTTTTTTCTCCAAGAAAACATTTGTAGCAGTTTGGTTGGGTTTTTAGTGGAATTGATTGAAGTGCTTTTAGTTCCATTGAGGGGTGGAAATGAAACAGCCTGTCCTCACTACAATGAGTCTTTCTGATTCCTCTGAGTGAAACCTCTTTGAAGATGATCACTTCAGTTTTCCTTCCAGGAAACACAACAGAAAGTTCTCTTCATGCTGAAATGTGGAAGTTGCCCTTCTTTTTGATTCCAAATGAAAATCAAAAGGTAGAAGGAGCACTGAATCTTGAGGGTTGGAAGAGACCTTGAAAGCTCATCCATCCCCTGCCAGAGCAGGACCACCTAGAGTAGGTCACGCAGGAACTCATCCAGGTATGTAACTGCTCCTTTTCCAGTTCCAGTTGTGCATAAGTACCTGTTGAATTAAATAGAAAAACCCCAAGACATTGCAGCCACAGAGGGATTCTGATCTCATCCAAAAACTCCCCAGCAGTACAGATGAAACCTCAGCTGAGTATCTCTCTGTGGTAATTCTCTGCTTCACCTTTTCTTTCTTAAGGGGGAAATTCGTGAAGCTGGTTTTATTCAGTCTCTTACCTGTGAGATACATTCGTAGCAGCCACAGCAAGTTCAAAGGCACACAAGTCCCTGCTTTGGGAAGAGAAAATGGGGAGATGTGTTGTGATCCTTCATGCCTGGGAGATTTTGCCTCTCAATCACAGATGGGACTTCAACGTTTCTCCCTCCCAAACCTACTAACTTGGCTGTTGAGGTGGTTGTTTTGGTCAAGCTGCTGAGACAAAGCCATCATCTCAGGCTTTGGTGAATCTGTTGAACCAGGAGCCCAGCTTTCAAAGTACCTTCTCATTTTAGAGCAAGAACAACGAAAGGAGCAGGGAGGAAAAACAAATCGTTGTCAGTATTTTCCCATGGCAAGTAGAAGTGGTGATAATCACTTAAAGATCACTTCATTCAGAAACTTCAACCTGGAAGTGTGCGTGTGTGTGGTTACACAAGAGCTGCAACTCCTTTAGACTCCAAATACTCCCCCCTCTTCCCCTCCCTCTTTATTTCTAATTAACATGTTGAGGAATTACCAAAGGTAATAAACATGATTTCCAAACAGCCAGAAAGCCAAGCTCCCTTCTCTCTGGTTTGATGTCAACATTTATAGCCCGGCTCCATCCTTAAACAGTTAATCTTATAGTGACCCATTAAAATAAAACGAATTGTGTTATAATTCATCCCCAAGCAAGCTCGGGCTTAGTGAGATCAGGTAACTCCTGCTTTTGCCTTTCCTCGTGACATTTTTTAATGGGATTCAGCTGTAATTGCTGCAGCATACACATGCCTCTTTTAATACCCTTGCCTACATTTGGGATTCAGACGAGTCTGTTTTCTCTTAAGGGTATCTAATAAATAGAAAACATGAAAAGAGCACTCGGTTTTTTTTGCAAGACTCGGGTGCTTTTCCACCGTCTCATTTGTTCTAACGATCGTTCGATGGGGTTGTGAGAATCGAGCTCTTGGCAGGTTCCACCCCCCCCCCCCTCAACCTCCCTCGGATTTGAAGTCGCTGTTTGTGTTGCTAGCACCCCGTTAAAGGAAAAAGAGGGCACAGGCTAAAAAGCAGCTGCCGGAGGAATCAACTTGGAATCACCTGGGTGTAAAGGGGGGGGGGGGTGGAAAACGATTTCATAAGCGTCTTTAAAAGCAACCCCTTGCCTGCTGATGGCTGTTGAAATGTTGCTTACACACACAAGTCACCTACTCGGCTTGCTGATGAAAACTTGAGATGTCATGGCCGTGTACACACAACCTCCTGTAAACTTTCTCTGCTCACCAGTGTGTATGTGTGTGATTCTCTCTCTCTATTTTTCTCCCCTCTCTCCCCATCTCCGATGTTACAGCTGTTTCCAATTTGCCAGCAATTTTCCTCTTGGGCTAGTAAAGCTCCCAAGATGACTGCAACTAGCCCTAAGATTTGATTGGGGAGAGGGGGGATTTGATTGCAAAGAGGGATGCAAAAACTCAGCTCGGGATTCAAGGGCAAACGATTTCCCTGCTGAACTTAGAAGCAGCCTGAAGATTTTGTTAACTCCAACCTTTAAAGCTTTATCCCTTGCAGCTCCAGTGGTCCTTGTCAGAGTTAAACTTGAGAGTTTTTTGGGGCGCTTTTACGAAGGAAACTCACAGAGAAAAAGACACGGGGAGGGGGTTTTTGAGCCTTTGAGCTGCTTCTCAAGGCGAATAAGAAGAAGAAGGGTTTGTTAACGCAATAGTAAGCCCTCGGGCTTCTTCTTCAGCCCCGTGTTTTATGCAATTCACACTTGGCAACGTGAGAAACGAAGGCGAAATGATTTGGGAACGGCGATCTGATGGCTCGTTCGGTCGGGAGCGTGCAGAAAGAGTTGTTCCCATCCCCGTAGAATAAATGAGATTAAAGCTCCCAACTCGTATTTTTAACCCTGCTTGGATCTATATTTTTAAAACCATTTAAAATCGACAACTCCGATTGATTTCCCTTCTTCTCGTTCTCTCCTAGGTCCAATCCCTCTGGGGTAGTTTCTCCACCTCTTCCCCCCCCACTTCCATCGGAAAGGTAGCTCCTTCAAAACCCCCCATCGCTTTTTACCTTGCCTAGGAAACATTCACCCTTCACCCCAAACAACAAAACAACTTTAAAAAAAAAAAAAAAAGAGGAAAGAATCCTAAGAATGCTGATATTAAAAAAAAAAAAAAAGCATCTCTGGTCACTGGGTCCAGGTCTGAGTCTGTTTGCCTTGGAAATTAGGAGGAATGCTTCTTCTCTAGCAGAGAGAG
The DNA here is from genome assembly GCA_013401255.1 of Urocolius indicus. Classification (NCBI taxonomy): domain Eukaryota; kingdom Metazoa; phylum Chordata; class Aves; order Coliiformes; family Coliidae; genus Urocolius; species Urocolius indicus. The sequence goes on from WBNH01008337.1 coordinate 65,455, forward strand.
AGAGTAAATTGTGTTTGGAGCTCTAGGCACGGCTCCCGACTTGCCCTTTCACCCCTTCACTTTATATGTTCCTCTTATTAAGGGAGGAAAATGTTTCAATATGTTGGAATTTAGGGCAAAGCCGAGATGGAGAGAAAGAGAAGAGAGAGTGGAAAGGCATTTTTCTTTTTTTCTTCCCGAATTGTTTTGGTTCCCGTTGCAAATTGATGCCCTAAAAACAAACAAAAAAACACCCTCTCCAAGTTTCTTCCCTACTGTTTAATGCAAAATATGATCTGTGAAACCCTTCTGAGACGACAATAAACAGCTGAAACGGCAGTGAAAGGGGGGAAATAAATACCCCTGAAGCGAAGATGCGCTTCTTTCCCCTCCTTTAAACGTGTTAATATTTGATAGAGCGTTATGGAAACAGCTCCAAGGATCTGGAGGGGGGAGGGTTTGTCTCAGAGAGAGAAATGCTGGAGTCTTTAGTAGATGAGTTTGGAGAGGTTTTGGTCTCTCAGTACTGAATTATTTGAGTTAATAGGTGAGTTTGGAGAGGTTTTTGCCTCTCAGTGCTGGATTCTTTGTGTTAAGAGAGGAGTTTGGAGAAGTTTTGGTCTCTCAGTGCTGGATTCTTTCAGTTAATAGATGAGTTTGGAGAGGTTTTGGTCTCTCACTACTGAATTATTTAATAGATGAGTTTGGAGAGGTTTTGGTCTCTCAGCGCTGAATTATTAACTCAGATGAACTCAATAAATTAACTCAAATAGATGAGTTTGGAGAACTTTTTGTCTCTCAATACTTGATTCTTAGAGTTAACAGACGAGTTTTGAGAGGTTTTTGCCTCTCAGTGCTNTCCACTCCAAACCCTCAAAATAAAGCCCGATGATTTAAAAACGGATATTTGAAACTTCCTTCTTTCAAAAAGAAGGGGATTTAAAGCAGCGCTTGAGCTCCACTCAGCGTCTCTTTTCGGCTTCACTCCTCAGTTTTCTTTGCAAGAAAGATGTGACTTTTCTTTCTCTTTCTTTTATTCATTTTGAGGGGTTTTTTTGGGGGGGGGGAAGGGGGGGGTTACTTTAAAATCGCGACTAACAGCAGGCGGCTTCATTGAGCCNAATAAATTAACTCAAATAGATGAGTTTGGAGAACTTTTTGTCTCTCAATACTTGATTCTTAGAGTTAACAGACGAGTTTTGAGAGGTTTTTGCCTCTCAGTGCTGGACTCTTTGAGTTAAGAGATGAATTTGGAGACGATTTCATCTCCTTCTTCCAGCCGGCTGCATCTGCAGCACCGTTTGGCTTCTTTTCAGTTCTGCTTCGGGGTGGGTGGGTG
>WBNH01008337.1:66779-79382 GCA_013401255.1 Urocolius indicus
GTTTTTTTTTTTGGGGGGGGGGGTGTGGGAGGTTACTTTAAAATCGCGACTAACAGCAGGCGGCTTCATTGAGCCAAGGTGTCCCACCATTAATGGGATGGAACAGCTGAAATATTGATAAGGGGGTGTGGGGAGAGAGAAAAAGAGAGGCGGGAAGAAACGGAAATCAAATGAAAAGTAGAAGGCACAGAAGAGAAGGGAAAGAAAAGCAAAGCACAGCACAGCACGTCCTGGAGCTGCGAGCATTACAGAAGCTCCCCTGAGGAAATGCCTGCTTGATGTAGCCTGTCTGGATGGGCTGGGAACTGTAACTTCAGCTTTAAGCTTTGGATCTACTGACTTGAACCTCCTATCTCCTCTTTCCCCAACTGAAACTGAAGGGGAGGTTATCCAGAAGCCTGTGTGGAGTTCGCTGGGTTATTTGTTTGGCTTCTTTTTTTTCCCCTCTTCGGTCTTAAAGCTGGAGCTTTACAAACTGATCTGCCACTGGTTGAGGGGAAAGGGTATAAAAGGTGAGTCCTCGAAATACGAGTGATAAGAATAAGCAAGAGGGGAATCTAAAAGGGGATGGGAGAGGCCCTGATGGAGGTTGGAGGATGATGCTGGTGATTGAGAACTAATCCCAGACTGGTTCCAAAGGTGTATTTCTTTCTTATGGACACGTTGTAATTAGAAGGAGGAGGTAATTGGGGTTGAGAGAAGGGGAGGAGAAGAGCTCATCAGGAGTAAAGAGCAGAGCAAAGGAAATAGAGATATGAATACTTGACCCTAGAAAATGTACCGGCTGAGCAAAATTACCTTGTCCCTCACCTCCCCTCCCCGATGCAAGTTCAGAAGCAAAAGAAACTAGAATGTGTTAGAAGGGAAGACGATAGGAAGGGGGGGAAATGTCCTTCTCAGAAACACATTGTCGATTTTAGAACGAGTTACCTTCCTGTGCCATAATAAATGTGTCAATAAAAGCGGGGGGTTACTTGCTGATAACCGACTTTTACTCTTCCAGAGTTATTTGGGGTGGTTTTTGCTGTCTTTCTCTCTCTATTTTTGGTGTATTGGTTTGGTTTTTAAATCAGCAGATGTTTTAAAGCCAGTGGGGCTCTGCCTTTGAGGGCACTGAGGTGTTTTCCCCCGGCTTTTTGGTATTAGAAGGTGGCATCTGTCAAAATTAGGGAGCAGGCAGCTGTAGGGCGATGCACGGGCTTCTTGCTCCCGAAATTAGGGACCAAACAGCTGTAGGGTGATGCACGAGCTTCTTGCTCCTGAAATTAGGGAGCAGGCAGCTGTAGGGTGATGCACGAGCTTCTTGCTCCCGAAATTAGGGACCAAACAGCTGTAGGGTGATGTCTGGGCTTCTTGTTCCCGAAATTGGGGAGCAGGCAGCTGTAGGGTGATGCACGAGCTTCTTGCTCCCGAAATTAGGGACCAAACAGCTGTAGGGTGATGTCTGGGCTTCTTGCTCCCGAAATTAGGGACCAAACAGCTGTAGGGTGATGCACGAGCTTCTTGCTCCCGAAATTAGGGAGCAGGCAGCTGTAGGATGACGTACGGGCTTCTTCATTAACCAAACGAGGTCTTGATTAAGCAGCGAGATGTTTGGCTTGCATTAAGATCGGGACAAACCCTGGAAAATGGGAATATTTGGGGATGGGTACGACAATAATGCTTCTTAACGATGCTCTAATTACAGTAAGCTAATGGCTTTGCAAGAGAACTAAAGATCGTGAGAGGAGAGGGTAGGGAAACAAGAGTCGTCGGGTATTATTAGGCAGCTCAGATTCGGTTTTCAACGCTGGATGTTAATTTCTCCGTCTCTGGAGCGATGATTTGGGAGGTGGAGGGATGAGGGGAGAGAAGCAATAAGGGGGAAAACCCTGTTCATCGGGAGATCATCGAGTCTTAGAAGCAGAGGAAAGCTGATGTAGTGCGTTGATGCCAGTCGGAGATAAAGCACCGGGATGTTTGGCTGGGTAACGCTGCTATCCCAGATGGAAAGGTTGAGATTTGACAGCTCTGGGTTATTTTTTGAGAGGGTTTCTTTTCTTTATTGCTGCTTAGAACGAGAATTCCGTTGGCTAATTATTATTTTCCCCCCTCAAAAAAAACCAAAACCAAACCCTACCCTTAATTGTTTAATTCTGACGGGGCAAGAAAAGGTCTTTAAATCAATCGAGGCCGGCAGGGTTAATGGCTGGGAATGGTTTCAATGAGGCACGGAAGGCAAGTGCCCTTCATTTAGCCTAAGCGAAAGCCTTGGCTACAAGTCACTAGGGTTAACTAGGCTCGACATGAAAACACGAGTATTTTCAGCTGCCTTTTAATTGTTGGCTGAGGAATTCAGTTAATCAAACGTCAACCATTTTTGGAGAAGGTTCTTTTTGCTGAGCAGGAGAGAAACTAAGTTCAAGCCTAGAAAGAAACCCCTAAAACTCTACTATTTGATGTTTTTCTGTGTCCTTTAAATGCCTGGTGGCTTCTCTTTCGATTTTCTTAGTGCTTTGTGTCTTTGCTACCTTCAAATACCTGTTCGGTTTTGGTTTCTTTCAGGTCAATTGTAGGACCTTTTGATACATCTCTCTGTTAAACGACTAAAGGATGTTTCAGACTGTCCCAGACACTTCGTCTTACGTCAAGGTAAGACATGACAGCATCTTTAAACAGGTAATGTCACCAATTCCAATCCTCCAAGCTTCAGTTTGTTGAAAAACTCTCTTTCTTACTCTCTCTGAGTTTTAACAGGGTGAAAACAAACATCCTTTTCACTTTGGGTGGGAGAAGGGGGTTAGAAACATCCCAGTTATCACGCTGGAAATGTGCAGAGTTGAGGTAAAAGTTGGAAGCTTGAGGGACCAGCAAGATGTTGAAGTGGTCTTGTCTTTTTTTTTTCCCCTGATGCATTCGTATTGGTTTGCTGTAGCTTGTAGCATCATGAGGACGTCCTGACTTACATTACAGTAGTGGTTTGTTGCTCTGAAACCAAGCTGACAGTGGCTGGTGTTTTACCAATGTTATATCATCGTGGTTTCCTTCAATTGCTTTCCAATTTGCTGATTTCCTAGATAGCATTTAGTCTTGAACCAGAGCTAAATCCCATTTAACATCCCCCCTTGGCTTCTCTACTGTGCCCAACTGCTGAATCCAATCTGTAAGATGAGATGGGAAGTGATGGGCTTTGAAAGCTCCATTTCCAAACGGGTTTGACAGTAGAGGGGAGGGAAGGAGGGAAATATTTAATGAGTTAAACCAAAACATCTCTTTCAGTTGCTGAAGGAATGGATTGTCACACCAGGCAGTGCTATATAACACTGAGATTGCGTTCACAGCCTTTACTTATGGTTTCTCTTGTGCAATATTTAGCAGGCAAGCTGACTTCAGTTGGTTTTATTCATTGTGGTTGATGCCAGATCCTATTAGACCTTGTGCCTTCAATTGGGATATCAAATAAGATGTAAGGAAGGAGTGTTTAAGTAGGGGAGGAGGGGGAAAAAAACAAGACTTAGAAGGTATTTTGCTGGACAATTTTTGCCTCTTTGTTCCCCCCCCCCCCCAAGATTAAAACAAATACCAAGGTAGGATTGGCACAGCCCTGTCCCTTTAACTCAATTGAGCGCTAGATTATATTTGACATCATATAAGGGGCTTCCCCCCACCCCCTTAATTCCCAAGAATGTAAATAAACCAAGCCCTGGGACATCTGGGTTACACGTTTTAGAAGGCAAAGCCTGCATGCAACAGCACTTAAGGGGGAAAATCTAAACCACAAGCCTCTGTTTCTCCCAGGCTGAAGAAACCCAGAAGGGTGTTAACTAGAGTTGGGTGGGTAATTTGTAATGAATAATTGATTACAGGAATTTAGGCTCTTATTTTTTGCGTGTGTGTTTCGTCCTCCTTAGTCCATGATCCATGTGCCAATTGTGACTGTTTGTTCATGTGCAGATGCATTGGTGGGAATGATTCCCTGAGGGGTTTCTGTGTAGAATCCCAAGGTTATGGCTCACTTTGGGGGCTGTAAGGTTGGTGGGATCATCCTCAGGTCTGATGGTGTTCCTTATATTCCCTAACTGGATGATGGACTTGGATAGCTCTCCTGGACCAGGGTTTTTAGAGCAAATCCAACCAGGGATGGTCAAGATGTCCTCATTCAGTTCCCATCCTCCCAAAATCCCCCTCTCAAATTCCTTGCTCTGGGGAAGGTTGGGTATTTAACTCTGCTGATTAAATTCATCTAGTTTTGGAGCAGATTCTGGGAGAATAGAAACCTTGTGGGGGAAACCAGATGAAATTCAAGTCTCATGAAAGCAAAATCCCTCCAAGTTCAAAGAACAAAGCGTGTCAGGCAGCCTGTGCTCAGCTCTAGCATTCATTTCTCTTTGGAGTCCCTGGCTGTGGGGAATGATCTGAGATGTGCTCTGTTTACAATGAAGAGATGAAGGCCCTTTGACATCCTATCTCCTGGTATCATTGTCTCGTTGTTGTTGTTGTGAGGCTCCATCCAGCTGCTGCTCCAGTTAGTGGCCGAATTCCTTTTGAATTAAGTGGAACCCAAGATCCAGGCCTAAAACATTCCGGCAGGATTGAGTGAATCTGTCCATAACTGTGTCAGGATAGTCTCCTCATTAAGGACAACCCTGCAGGCAAAGTGCTTGTACCAAGTTCTCTTCACTTTGGTGGGGTTTATTCGCCAGGAAGAACTCCTCAGGCTGGATTTGGCATCCAGTGTTTGAGCAGAGGAGGGAGATGAACCTCTTTGCCTTTCATTACAACCCTTCATCACCAGCTGCCAATTATTGTTTTAGGGGCAAAGACATTGCCTTTGGTCTCTTGGGCTGTAAAGTTTCTCTCCTAGCAATGTCAGAAGGGGAGTGACTTGTTCCTGTGATTAAGAAGTTCAACAGGACTGTGACAGATAGGAAGTTTTCTGGAGACAAGGGAAATATCTTCCCTTGATTGTCCAAAGCTGAAGTACCGGTGGTGTAAAATAGTACCAGGGTAGCTCATGTAGACCTGGGAGGCTGCTCATAAAAGTAGGAACATGGTTCAATTCAGGAGGATGAGGACAATTTAACACACTTGTCAGGTCAATCTCTGGCCTCTCTGAGGTTGGTGACAGTTGCCACTGACAGGGAGATTCTGATGGTGATGGGCTTAACTTGGAGAAGAGGGATTGATCTAGGCAGATCATCAGGAAATGTGAGTTAGGGGTTCAAGCCCTGATGAAGTGGGCTTGGTGTTCCTCAACAAGACACTTCAGCTCTCTGCTCTTCCACTTGTCCATCTGTAAAAGTGTGGATGAAAGCACTGCATAAGACAAGGTGCTGGTCAGGTTTAGGAAGTATCTACCTTCTCCTTCTTGCTTCCCTACACTGATCTTTGAAGACTTCCCAAGCTGTGGTGAGCAAGAAGTCTGAAAAGCAAGAGGTAGAGTACCAATTCCTCTCTCTTCCGAAGAATCATAGAATGGTGGGGGTTGGAAGGGACATTCAGAGCTCATCCAGCCCAGCCCCCCTGCAGAAGCAGCTCCCACCTAGATCAGGTCACACAGGAACGTGCCCAGGTGGGTCTTGAAGAGCTCCAAGGAAGGAGCCTCCACACCCTCCCTGGGCAGCCTGTTCCATGCTGTTTCTTCTCCAGGAAAACAAAACCAAACCTTATTTGCTTGTCTTGTGGGAGGGAGAAATGTTTTCTGTACCACTTCTGGATGCTCTCAGCTGTTGAGCTGTACCTTACCCTTGTTACCCCTTTGGCATGGCTTTCAAAATGCAAAAGGGAGGGGGTTAAGGATAGGTAGCTGGAAGGAGGAAGAGGAGGATTGCACCTTTCAAATGGTGTGGTGTTTTTCTTAAGCAGGAGGGTTTCTGTTGGGTCACTCTGAAGCTCAGCTCCTCGGTGTTGTAACCTTGCCCTGTTACATCATAACCACATGGGATGGATAGATCTGTACCTAAAGCACCCTTCAAAAGAATCTCATTTTGCCTCATGGCAGGACCTTCCACACCTCTTAGGTGGGCTGTAATGCATCAGAAAGGTGGGAAGTATGAACAATAAGCTCTTCTTTTTTGCTCCTTACTGGTTTACTCCACCTCACTGATCAACTATTTCTACTTCTCCCACCGTTATGGGGCTCGGTGGCTCTGCAAGTGCTTAATAATTTACAGTCTATCAGAGGGTGTTAATCTCATCTGAACACGAGTGTTTGACGTCTGGGGGGGAGGGGGGGGCGAGAGGGAATGAAACATGTCATCTAATTGAGAGATTAAATTGTAAATACAGCGCTGGGATCCTGCCTGGAGGGATATGGAAAGAATTAAGGTTTAGAAGCAAAGCAACACGACCTCTAAACGCTGCAGTTCTAATTATTACCATTGCCACGAGCTACTTCAGGGCCACGGCAGCTTTCCCTTCCCTCCCTGCACGGCCGCTTTGTGGCTTCTTCTGTGTGTAAAGGCTGGCTGAGAAGGAATTGGAGGGTTCTGTTCTTCCCCTCCGTACTTTTTCTGCCCTCTGGCACCATCCAAACGCTTATCTCCTCTTTTATCACTCCCCTTCCTCACACCGAGTCGCTGCTTCTCCTTTTTGCTTCCCTCCCCTCTTACTTTGTTCTGTCGAGCATCCAGACCTTGGGATAAAGCTCCTGAAGCCCTTTTTTTTTTTTTTCCACTCCCCCCCTCAGGGTTAGCAGCAGATCCCACCGGGTCAAACGACCTGTGCAGGAGATGGAGAGAGGGAAGTGACGCTCTGCATCACACAGTGAGCGGCTATCCTGGAGTCATCCCTGCTTTTCCTTCCCCTCTGGGCTGGGATTTAAAAGCCTCCCAAGGAAAAGTGATTTGAGGCGGTTCCCCAAAAGCAACACAACATCCCCGAGGGGAGTTTTAGGGAGACAACCACCAAGCTTCTGCCCGTTCACCCCGTGCAAAAGCCGGGCTCCAGCTCAAGAGCTTTGAATGATGGATTCTCCCCTGGGAAGGAATCACCGTGTAAACGATGTTTTCTCCCTTTTAGCGATGGATTTCACGCAGCCTTAACGTTTGTGGTCCCTGTACAAAGCAGCATATTCATAGGGGTGAAAGAGAAAAAAATAGGCTGGGTGGCTGGAAACAATATTTGGGTTGTTCCAGCTTTCACTCAGCCTGAAAAGTTGACAGAAGCCCTAAAGAGAGGCTGGAGGAGGAGGGAGGGAAGTTTGTTTTCTTTGGTTGCTTTAAAAAAAAAAAAAAGGAGCAAAATAGCGAGGGTTTTTTTTAGGAGAGGGTAAGTGGAAGGAGACAGCCCCCCCACCCTGCCATGGAGCCGGTGTCTTTGCTGCTGAACGGCAGCAGTCAGAGACTGCTCGGGGAAAAGGTTGTAAGGATGGAATACCCCGTTAATTCCTGGGCTTTGGCAGTGTGGCAGCGGAGACGATGCCTGATGAAGGAAGCTACAGCAGGGAAACGTGTGCACGGCTCATCCCCCCCAGGTGCAAATCCACAATACACAGCTTTAGCCTGGTAGAAAAGGGGAAAGCCCTTCAGGGGTTGATAGTTTAGTTTTCCGCCGGTCAGGCAGTGTTGCTCCCACCGAGAGCATCCTCTGGTGCGTTCTCCCTTTTCTGCCTCCTTTGCAGAGCTCTATCCCGCTGGGGGCTTGGGACCAGGCACCTCCTGAGACGGTGGGAACCGCAGTAGCTTTGTCGGCAGCATTGGAGAAGCTGCTGGGAGCTCTCACGTCATTGTCACACTTTTCGTGATGATTAATCTAGGGGTATACTGCCCCATTCCTTCTTTTTTTCCCTTGCCCCCCTTTTTCCCTTGCCCCCCCTTTTTCCCTTTCCTTTCTGAGGCAGAACTACCCTGAAGCTCTTGGACTTTAACAAGCCGCTGTTTAAAGCCTCATGAGCATTTGCCGCTGAAGGATTCCGTTCTTGTTTGCACCTACCTCTCTAATTTAAACAGGAACAAACCCCCAAACCCCAACAACTTTTTCCATCTCTCGGGGTCCAGCGAAGCCTGTCTGACTTCTTTCCCCCACCCCTCCTCTCCCTCAGGGGTGACTGTTTCTCCCCCTCTTTATACCTTCAGGGCATGGTTTGCATCTGAGTCTGGAAGGTGGGAGGAACGTCGTTTCCCTCCTGGAAAAAAAAAAAAAAGTAGCATGAGGGAGCTTTGTAAAACAAACCAGGCTCTTGGGCACAAGGGACAAACATTCTTGGTCGGTAGACAAGCTGTAACCTCCCCCTCCCCACCTCTACGACCTCCTAATGGCTCCAGTCTTAATTTCTAAGGAAGGGGGCGGGGGGAAGCCAAAACCCATCTGGATCCAGGAGAGTTTTGTATTCCAGCCTTTGCTTACGCTTTTCCCCAGCTCTGTGTGGAGAAAGAGAAGGGGTTGTGGAGGGAAAGGGGGAGAGCAAGAAAGCGAATCGGAGTGGGGATGCTTTCAGCCTTTCCTTCAAACCTCCCAATAGTTGCAATCTAAGGGAACAAATTCAAAGCAGGCACGGAGGAGAAGTTGGAGAGAGAGAGAAAGAGAGAGATTCTGTTCCATCCAAGCGCATCCAGGGTCTCGCTGAAGCCTTGTTTGGCTGAGGTCAGACCAGCCTGGGTCCTCCAACACAAATCAATCTCCAATTCATTATGGCCTCGAGCGAGGAGGGTGGGGGGGGTGGTTTTGGCCTTTCTGTCCTTTTTCTGTCGGTTTGTGCTTCAGCTTTTCTCTAACCGCAGGGATGGGGGAGTAAAAAGAGAGGGAAGGAGGGTGAGGGCTGGTTTATTGGCACACGGAGCTCAAATAAAAGTAGCCAGGACACTGCTTACCTTACTCTTCTCCTAATTGAGATGTAGCTTCAAAGCTACTGCATCTTCTCCCCGTCGCTTTTAAGACGTCCTGGTTTGACTTAGAAGCGTTTAGCGGTCAATTAACAACCCTGCTTCGTGTTCCTAAATCCTCTGGGCTTGTCCCTGTAGAGCAAGAGGTAGAGGAGGGACCCGATCCTTTAGTCGTAGAGGCTGGGAAACGTCTCAGCTTCCTTCTGGGTTTCTTGTCGTGGCTGAAAAGCAAAGGTTTGCTCGATTAATTTAGGTTAGAACTTGGGATTCGTTGCTGGGGATCAAATCCCAAGGGCTGGGAGTTGAGGCTTTGAAGAAGGTGAGTGAAAAAGGAAAGAGAATGTGGCTTCGGGTTGGGTTCTTCTCATTCTGCGACAGAGTCGGGGGCAGAGGGAACCCAAACCCCGACATCTTAAACGTTTGTTAAATAGAGGATGATTTTTTTTCTCCCCCTCTAAGTAAAAGTTGGAGCAGGATAGACCTCGGTTTTCTACAGACAAGGCTCCGGGCCAGAGGATGGTGATGTGACTGTTGTAAAGACGTTTATAGGGAGAGAAATAGAAGAGAGAGAACGTTTTCTCTCTCTGTAACATCCCCACGCTCAAACCTGGCTCAAGGGATGGAAACAGACATGTAGAGAAAGCTGATTTAAAAATACAAAGGACACTCTGTCAGAGTTAATGGGGGGAAAAAAACACTTTCTAGGGACAAAATCAAGAGGCGGTTGCTGGTTTTTAGGGCTCTCATCCCCTATTTACCGCTCTAGTTTGCCGGCAATGGTATCAGGCTGGGGGTGAATGAGAGCTCAGCTGATGCTCTTTGCCTAGGAGAGGGTGAAATAAGGCAAAGCCCTTTCCCATCCTCCCAAAAGGAGATTTCTGACGTGCAACCCAGGCCCGGGGACGGTTTTCATTATGTTTATTCCTATAGACTAAGTAGCCGGTTTTAATTAGGAAGCGATGACCGCTGATCCCTCAGCGATTTCCAGCCCGAAACTCCCTCATCTTTGAGGTTATGTCGTCCCTCGAAGGGCTGGCATTGAACTACACTCCGAGCTTAACTCCTTTGATACTGGATGTGAAGTAGTCCTGGGCTGAATTCAGCTCCCTTTCACCTCTTCTCAGCGTTGTCCCTTTTATCCATTTGCTTTATAAATCCCCACGTAACCGCTGGTTTCATCTTCTCCCTGTTGAGGCTGCTCTCGGTGTGACCCAATGGTAAAGGATGAAGAGAGAAGGTGAGGGCACACCAAGGGCTTGAGATCAAGGATGAGACTGATTAAGAACTTGGGGCTGAGAATTTCGTTTACAAACGGAATTGGAAAGGGGGCAAATGAGAAGTTACCGATTCCTACCAGTGTAAGCACTTGAAATCCTCCGTGGCTTGCCAAGATCGAATGGTTTCCCAGATATCTGGTGGCAGTAACCACGTTTAAACACGCGATACTTCTTTTACTGTCCATACATAACGCATCCAACAGCCCAGCATCGGATTCAAAGGGGATGCTCGTTGAGCAACACCGTCCTTGGCTTTGCTCCTTTCCATTCCCAACGCTTAAATTTACCCCTTAAATACTTCGGGGTGATTCGGAGCTTGATTTTTTTTTTTTTTTTTAGCCTTTACGAACCTTTTCCCAAGTCTGAGATGGCTTCGAGGCTGATTTGTGTTGGCTTTTGTCGCTTATTTGTTTGTGTTTACGGAGGGGAGAGAAAGCAGAGAAGGCGAAGCAAAGGTTCGGTTTGATGTGGGAGGGAAATAGATTGTTTTAGGGATGAGGTTTAGCAGCTTCCCTCGTTCCCTTCTCTCTCGGGCTTTCCTCAGATCTTGGTTTAGCTCAAACGGGATCAAGCCCGATGGACCCGATTTAACAAGAGACCCGAAGAGGTTTCGGTTCGACTCCTCCTCAGACATGCAAAAGAAACCCCTGAGGGTGATGGTGACCGTCTGACAATAAAACGCAGAGTTGGGTTCCTAAAAATACCCCTAAAGTGGGCTGGAGGATGGAGGCGGGGGCCGTGGGGATGCCGTTTGACATCCTCCAGCCTTTGGCAGCAGCGAGGAGCCGCTGGGCTCGTTTGTCTCTCTCCAGCTTTGAGATGGGGGAAAAGTTGTTTGGTCAACGTCGGGCTCCTGTCCCAAGTTTTCAGGCGATTTCTCCCTCCTGCCCCTTCCTTCCCCAGCCCATCCGAGACCCGTCGGTCACGCAGCCTTAAACCCCAAAGGCTCTGTGAGATCTGTGGGGGACAGAAGCTCCTTCCAGGGTGTATTTATTCCCTGCCTCCCTTTCCTTTCGCGGTTAAGATGCTCAGCCCATCCTCTCCCCCACTCCCGCTGTTTTTTTTTTCGGGGTCTAATACAGAGTGCTTGGCTAGAAAGGAAACTATTTGGGTTTGGGAAGGATGTATTTCACTCTTCCCTTTTAACCTCTTGCTTTTTCTCCCATGTGGTAACACTGAAAGGGGGAAAGGGAGAAGCGAGTAGATGAGGGGGTGGGAGATGGAAACGGGACACAGAGGGCAGAGGAAAAAGAGAGAGCTTCGAGGAAAGCAAAGGGTTAACCGTGATTTCTTTTAATTGAACTCCAGTTTCTTGTGGCCTTAGGCAAGGGGGGGGACCTGACCCCGCTAGCAGCATCCAGATGTGCTGCTCTCCGGGGAGCCCCAGCGCAGACCCCTGGATTGTAAAGCAGACAGGGGGGAGGACTGGATGGGGGGTTGAGGAGAAGGGGGGAGTGGGAGAGGGAAGGCCGTCGGGCTCTGTATGTGTGTGTCCCCCCCCCTCCCTTCTCCTCACCTCCCTCCTTTTCACCTCCTGGCCTCAATCGCTGGCGAGCAGCAAGGCAAAAAAAAAAAACCCTCCAGGTCTGGTCACGTTCAGTCCCGTGTCTGCATCCGAGTTTGAATTGATGAGGCTAATTTCAGAGGAGGGGACGGGGGGGACGAGGCGGGGAGGTGGGAAGGAGGGGCAAGGGGGACCTCCAGCTCTCTCCTGGCAGCTTCNCGGACACAACTGGCACTGGACAAGGTAATCCCTCTCCTCCGAGAGATTTGACGTGCACGAGTGTCCTTCTCCCGTCTTTGACCTTTTTTTTCTTTCTTGGCTTTATTCCCTTCCTTTTATTCCTCTCCCCATTCCTGCTTTGCTCTTTCTCCCCCGGGCTGCGGCACTTTGCAGAAGTGAGAGAATAAGAGATGCCCGGAGCCTTGCATGATGTGTTCTTCTGCTTGTTACTTTGGGAGTGGGAAAGGTGTGTGTGGGGGGGGTCGAATATAGTCTCCTTCCCTCGGTTCCTTTGCAGAAAAGAAGAAGAAAGAGCTTCCCCCCCCCCCCCCTCGTTTGAATGAACGAGAGAACCTCGAGTCAGCTCTACAAGGTGATTTAAAGGCTGAGGCTTGGGGGGAGAAAAAGCAACAGTTAATATGCCAATTCTTGTGATTTTTTTGGGGGGTCCTTTAGCTTCTAGAACGTGTTTGATGGTGATTTTTTTTTTCCCCACGGGTGAGGTTTCAACATCTTAGCGAGAAGCAGCTGGGGAAAGGCGCTCCTGGTCCCTGCGTGGATTTCCATCCCTCTCAGCCAACATTTGGCTTCCCCGACTCTGGGGAAAGCAANTCCAGCTCTCTCCTGGCAGCTTCAAGCTTGGAGAAATAAAGTATTAAAAAGGCATCTCTGCCGCAGCCGAGTCGAAACACTGGTGGCATTATCGCATTTCCCTTTTTGGAAGGGGAAAGCTCAGGATAACTTTTGGATATCATTTTGATTCCTTTTTTTTCCCTTCCCATCGTTTCCCCCCTCCCTCCTT
>WBNH01008337.1:83392-130676 GCA_013401255.1 Urocolius indicus
TTTTTTTTTCCCCCTCCTCTTCTCGAGGTGCTTCACACCGTTCCTCAAAGCCCAATTTTGGGAGGAAGGGATGGGGACACCCCCCCCACCCCCTTCCCCGTGTCATTCTTAAGTGGACAGGGGCAGCTCCAAGCCAGAGCCTCTGTGGGTGTGTTTGGGTTGGAGGATTTCGAAAGATGCCTATCGCCTTGGGTGGGGTGTTGATCTCTTCTTTAAAAGCCTCCTTTTTTTTTTTTTTTTAAAGTGTGTGCCTCTTCTTTTTTTATCTCTTCTTTTTTTTCCGGTTAAGGGCTTTTTTTTTTCTTCTTCTTCTTCTTGCTGACCCGAGGAGTTTAAAAAAGCTGCAAACGAGGCAGGAACTGAAACTTTCTCCTTTAGATCAGCTTGTGACAAGTGCGCTCGTTGGGTGTGAAGAAAGAAAAGGAAAGGGGGGGGGGGAGANTTCTCCCCTCAACCTCCCCTCTCTGCTCACTGTGCCCCATCCTCAGAGAGCTGCTGGAGTATTCCCATGTAGCTTATGGGTGCTCACTGGGAGCTCCTCCTCTCCTCCACTCACCCTTGTGTTGCAAAGTATGATTACTAACCTTCCTCCCCTCCCACTCCCCCTTCAAGTCCCCCCCTCTTGGTTTGGAGATGAGGAACTGTGCCACTTAGCAGCCAGGCCCACAGTCATGCTGGGGAGGCTGTGGTAAAAGGAGGAACTCAGCCACATCCCAGGTCACTGCCTCAGCTCCTGGATCTACTCTGCAGCCTTCTTTTTCCTTCTCCCCTCCCACTTTCTGATCTTGCCTCTCTTGTAGTCCAGAACTAATTTGGCTGAGCTAAGAAAGGCTCCAGATACAACATGAACCTCTTGGGTTCATTCGCCGAGCGACTCCAGGTCCATCAGCAAGTTGCTGCAGGTCCTGTTTTGCTGCTTCTTTTTCCGTGCTGCACCGTTTAGCTCTGGCAGTGGCCCTCGGGATGGTCTGAGATTCCTTGCAGGTGTTTCTTAGTGGGGGAGAAAAAGGGTTCCCAAGGAGCACCAGAGCCCAACCATTAATAGATCTAAAGGAAGGGGTTAGGCCACCTTGCCTGGCTCCTCTCTCAGCTGAAGGTCAATGGGAGAGGATGTGGCTTTGAGATGCTTGAGGGTTGCTTCTTCTCAGTTCTAGGGCAGGGTGAAGCAAAGCTGGTGCAGTATCCAGAGGAAAGGAATGTAAAAGCAGGTGGATGCTGAGGTCTGCTCTCGGGTAGAACTGCGTCGGTTCCACCCAGCACTGGGTGTGTTGGCAAAGAACAGGGTGGAAAGATGCACAACAGTGAGTAGGGAGCAGGGAAAGCACAGTGAAAAAAGGCATTTTCATTATCTAGAGCAAGGAGAACAGTGATGGAGCAGGTGAAATCTGGCTGAGAAGGGCTTCCCTCTGTCTAGCCCATGGACTAAGCCAAAAACTTTCAACCGTGCCCCTGGGCAGATGCAGAAAGAGCCTGGAGTCCAGCCTGCTATCAGAACCTCTCCTTTCACCCTCTGATTCCCCAATGCTGTGCCTACACTTTCCTCTTCAGCTTCTTTTTTCATGCCATTCAGAAGGAGTTTTGAGGACAGACCCTCTGCTGGGTGCTTTTTGCCTAGGTGGGGAATGATTGAACTGCCAGCCTGCCCAACTGCAGAGTGACTTTGCAGTTAAAAGAGTAAATCCCCTGGAGCTTTGAGCTGTCTTAAGGGGACACAGAGCATGGTCAGACACTAAAGGCAGTCAAGATGATCCTGGGCAACGTTTGTGTGCTTTGTTGATATTGCAAGTGTGACTTGGAGTTCTTTTCAGAGGGAGTTTTTTAAACCCAAAGCTCAGGGAATCCCGTGGGTCTAAACATAGATCAGCCTGCGACTAAGTCATCTGTCCCCATCGTGCACTGCCTCACATCACATACAATATTGCTGAGCCAGTGCCTCCAGGTGCTTTGAATCACATCTTCTTTGACTTAATTGACACTGTTTTGGAGGGAGGTTGAGTATTTTATTGCCTGGAATGGAAGGAATAAAAGGGGTACGTCTCATCTCAGCAAGGTGCTCATGGATGGGCTCCCACAGTGTGGCAAAAGCTGTGGTTTCAAACTGGTTTAGTTATTTCAGCTCCACTCCACATGTGGACAGGAGTCAGAGGGGAATCTACTTGCCATCAGAGAGTCTGCCCTCAAAACTCTTTCTGAATGGCATGAAAAAGAAGGTTAAGAGGAAAGTGTAGGCACAGCACTGGGGAATCAGAGGGTGAGAGATTCTGATAGCAGGCTGGACTCCGGGCTCTTTCTGCATCTGCCCAGGGGCACAAGTTAAAAGTCTTCGGCTCAGTTAAAATAATCAGTCCATGGGCTAGACTGAGGGAAGCCCTTCTCAGCCAGATTTCACCTGCTCCATCACTGTTCCTTGCTCTAGATAATCAAAGTGCCAGCTCAGCTGGTAATGAAGAGAGCAGATTCAATGTGACTTGCCTTCATTCTGTGAAGACACGTTTCTCCTCATGTTCTGGACGTAAAGAGATGGATCATCTAGAAAGGGCATTGAGTGAGAGCTTTTACATGACTCAAGGAGATAGAGATGATGATCACCCTGCTTCCACCAGAAGACAACTTGTCTGTTGGTGTTGCTATAGCAAAGGGTGGGGTAGGGTTTCTCTTACAATCGCCGTTTCACGTCCTCTGACTTGGCCACGGAGATCTTGAGCTGAGAACTGATTTCTTGGCATCTTTTTGGAGCAAGTTTAAATGCCTGGGTTTGCCAGTTTTATCCTTTTAAACTGCCCTGGCTTTGCCCTTTTAGTGATGGCTTTTTCCTAGCAAGAAGGCATTGACTCCTAGGGTATGACTCTTGGAGCATAGAATGGGAAGGGGTTGGAAGGGACGTTTAGAGCTCATCCAATCCAAAACTCCCCCTGCAGAAGCAGCTCCCACCTAGCATGTTAATCCCTGATACCTTAATCCCTGTGCAAGTGACATTTATGTTGCCTTTTGTAATCCACAACAGCCCAAACCAGTGAGAAATGGTTTATAATGGGGGTGTTTGTTTTATCCTGCCACTGTGTTTCCCAGCCTCTATGCAAACACTAATGCCTCTTGCCTTAGCATGAACTTGCAGTTGTGGTGTGCTGAGTGCTCTCACCTCTGAGGTGTTCAGTGTTAACTCCCATCGTGAAGCAAAACAACGGTGAAGGGAAAGTCTTTTTCAGAGTCTGAAAACTAAAGCAGCTCTGCAGCAGAATTGTTCCTTCCCTGGGAAGGAAAATGAGTCTGGAGGCAATCTAATACACAGCAAACCAGCATCAACTGCTTAGATTTTAGGCACTTTGAGGGAGGGGGAGGGAGTTGCACTCAGAGGCTTTAAAGAGGTGCTGAGAGCCCTGTAGAGTTTCTTTCCACCCCTGTGGATTTTACCCCTAACAGGATGTGGTTACTTTTAAGTAGTAGCATGCATGTCTTGAGGATTTCATGCTTTTATTTCAGTTATTTGTTGTAATTGTGTGATACTCCTGCTGTAAGTTGAGGGGATTGGTGGGGGGGGGAATCCAGCTTCTATCACTCCTTGCAGCATTTCCTCTAAGGAGGGTTTTGCTGGAGTCTTGGTGTGTGAGAGTGGGATTGTTCATAGGAGTATCATGAGAAGTGAAGAGAGGCAAAGGATAATGTTGTATCTTGAGCTCTGAGGTCTTAGATGGCATGCTGATAAGGTGAGAGGTGCTGGGGGAAGGGCATTTAAAAGCCTTCTTTTACTCTCCTCTCTTCCCAGGGGAACAGAGTTTCTTTTCTTCAGGTCTCTCCTTCCTGGTCTTACAAAAGGCTTTTCCTCTTGATTTCAGTTCCCATCTTCTCCAAAGGCTAAGGCTTTAGAGCTTTTTGAACACATAACTGGAGCATCTTCCCTTCTTCTTCTCACCACAAGATATCAGTGTGTGTTGTTGAGTCTCCTCCTCTGGGGACATTCCAACCCAGCTGGATGAATTCCTGTGTGCCCTACTCTAGGTGGCCCTGCTCTAGCAGGGGGGTTTGCACTGGATGAGCTCTCCAGGTCCTTTCCAACCTTTAAGATTCTGGGCGATCTTTCCAGCACCCCATAAGTTGCCTTTGAGAAAACCAACATGTCTCATCCTGCTTGAGCTTCCTTGACCACTACAGGCCCATCTCAGTGCAAACATGCAAGAAAATGAAAGGAGCCAAGGGAAACCTTAACTTCTGGCTTTCAGATACCTGTGGGTTTGCTACACACCCAGAGCTGCAGGAGGATGCTGTTAGTGCCAGAGCGTGTGTGAATGTGTGCATGGCTCACCTAGAAAGAGCTGGGTCTAATACATTAAGCTTAGCTCTGCAAGTTGGTTTGAAGCCAAGTTTCCCCCTCTCCTCCCCAAAGGTAAAAATCCTCATTAGATCTTTTGTTCTGAATCAAACAAGTCTGTTTGCAGTGCCTGTGCCTCTCCTGTGCTCTCATGCACATGGGAGTATGTAGAAAGAGCTGCCTGTAGTGCACATCACAAAGTGTCCCCCCTCCTCACACTTCCAGGGAGGATACCTAAGGACAAAGTGATGGAACAAATGTGTTTGGAAGCTTGTGAAGGCACATGTCTAAGTGGTTTTGAGAAGTCAGCCTCAAACATCACCATGCAAACGAGGGTTGGTTTGCCTGATGCTGGACCTAACTCTCTGCTGCCTCGTCACCACTGACACTCAGGTCGTGCCCAGCAATTAACTCACCACTAACCCAAATCACACGAGCAGCAATGCTACAGGGCAACATATCACCTGCTCTACTCTTAGGGTTCCAAATACCAAAGCTCTCAGAAACTGTTGCTGCCTCTACTGCTTGCTTGCTTTCCTCCTCCCATCACCCAGGCCACACACTTACTGATGCGTATCTACGCAGCCAGCAGCGCTGAGCTGGAAACCTGTCACTTGTAGTAAAGCCACAAACGTTACCTCCCTCCTTCAACCCCTCCCCAGCCTCTGCTACCAAAAGCTCTTCTTCCTTTAGCTCTTTAGGCAAACACCTAAACAAAAGGGGGGATGCACGTTACTGGGGAAGATGTTTCACTATGGACCTGTTGTCCAGCAGCACCAAAGGTGAAACCTCGAGACCATGACAGAGACTTGTAGGTATTTGATCCCAGAGACACTTTAAGGGAGCTAAGGCTGGTTTGCTTCCACGATTTGAAGCCAGAGCCCTAACAATAGGTATGTGGGTGCATATTAATCCAACCAAGCCAAGTAGCTTGAGTTGTAAATGTACTGTCAGCTTGTAACTCTCATTAGCTTTTGAAGGTAGCTGCTCCCTGGGACAAGCCACGTGCCCAACAGCTTGATTATGCTTGGCAGAACTGCCTAAGGGACATTGAATATACAGCTCCCACTGGAAAATGATGGGAAGAGTAAGACTAAATTGCACAGGTGTCTTGTAAATCACTGGAAAAGGCGTTTGCAGAAGGGTTGTGGAGTCTCCTTCTCTGGAGACATCCCATCCCAGCTGGATGAGTTCCTGTGTGCCCTGCTCTAGGTGCTGCTGCTCTGGCAGGGGAGTTGCACTGGATGAGCTTTCCAGCTCCCTCCTAACCCTTCAGATTCTGTGATTCTGTTTCTGACCACTGTTTGTAGCAAATCTCACAAAGAAGGTGCCTCCTGTTGAATTGCAGAAGCTGTGGGTGTTTCTGGCTGCTTGATAAAGGCACCTACATCATCAGCTCTGAGTAAATCTGTTTAGGA
Source organism: Urocolius indicus (assembly GCA_013401255.1). Classification (NCBI taxonomy): domain Eukaryota; kingdom Metazoa; phylum Chordata; class Aves; order Coliiformes; family Coliidae; genus Urocolius; species Urocolius indicus. The sequence continues at coordinate 89,117 of WBNH01008337.1, forward strand.
TTGAATTGGACACAACTTGCTCTTAAACAGAACCAGGGTCCTGTTGTACAGGATGAGTATGTAAAGGATGGGTGTGAGGAGGCTGGAGCCAGGCTGTGCTCAGGGATGGCCAAGGACAGGACAAGGGGCAACAAGCTGGGACAGAAGAGGTTCCAAAGCAACACAAGGGACAAACTTGTTCCCTGTTGAGGTGAGGGAGCCCTGGCAGGGGCTGCCCAGATGGGCTGTGGAGGCTCCTTCTCTGGAGACATCCCAACCCAGCTGGATGAGTTCCTGTGTGCCCTGCTCTAGGTGCTGCTGCTGCTGCTCTGGCAGGGGGGTTGCACTGGATGAGCTTCCCAGCTCCCTCCCAACCCTTAATGATTAGTATGATGCTGTAAAGAAAATGACCCTGGCTCTTCATATGCATCAAGACTTGCTGTTCTGACTTTCTATGGTTCCAAAAGCCAGTCATCAGCGCAGCTGAGCAGAGCCTCCTGCAGTAAACGTCACGAGTACAGCTAAGCTTCCTGCTTCATTTGCACCTACCTTACCTTTGTGCTTCCAGCACAGACCTATCCCAGAGCAAAACCCACTGGAGGGCTGTAGAGAAGCAAGAAACAATGCAAAAGAAAATTATCAGCTCAGCCTGACAAAGCTGCACAGCCAGAAACTGAACGTTGGCACACGCTGTCAATCACAGACGGAGTGAAAATAACCTAACGGGCAGGAGAGCCTTTAATTAGTCATTTGCTGATTTCTCACTCAGCAAAAAATACCAAACCCACCCAAAACCTCTCCTCTTTTTTTTTTTTTTCTTTTTAACCTCTTGCTGGTTTTGGTCTGAGGGGAGGAGATAAATCAGCAAGGCTTCAGTCGTTTTAAGTTGGTTGATGAGTGAAAGGAAGAAAGGCCGAGTAAGGGGTCAGTGGAAGGTGGGGGGTGAGTCTGGGAAGCTGATTTTTTGGGGCTTACCTTCAACTGTTTGGGTTGGGTTTTTCTCATGTAGATAGAGCAGCTTTCTATTACAACAACCCAGAAGTTAAGGGGAAGACTGGGAAAGGTTCACATACTCTTATTAACAGCTACCAGCAGGATTTGGCTGGCTGGTTTCTTCTGAGTAGCTTTTCTTGTTGTTCCAAGCATGATTGACTTATAACTGCATCTGAACCAACCTCACATCAGTTCCTTTTTATCAGCCCAAGTGAGACTTCCTGTGCTCCACAGTCTGGTTTCCTGATGTGTTTCCTTTTTCCCTTTTAACAGAACAAAGGAAGCTGTAACTCCTTCACTGCTCCTGTTCCAAATCTCCTTGGGACCTCATAGAATGGTTAGCATTAAACAGTCACCCCCCACACACACACACTCCTCCTCTTTTTTTCCTTTCCTGAGCCAGAGCGATAGTGCCCTCTTCATATTTACTTGAGTTTTGCATTGCCAGCTGCAAAGTACCCTATTGCTGTTGAAAGGGAGGTACTTTCAGAGCAGTGGGAAGCCCCTCATGCTCCAGTCCATCAAAGCAAAGCAGAGAAAGAGCATCTTGGCCAAAGTCTGTGTGTGTGTCACCAGAGAGACAGGATTTTGAATGTCAGGTGTTGAGGTGTTATTGATTTGCACAGGCAGAATTCTAGGTGGGAATTGATCTGCTTTTGGAACTCAGGACTGGAGGTTTGTGTCCTGAAAGGTGTAGGGCCTCACTCAGGCAGAATGGCACTGCCCTAGTACACACTGAAACTGCAGCCCTACACATGTTAACAGGGATGATTCTCTTAGGAAGAACTTTTTTTTCCTCCTGAGAAGGTTGTTAGACACTGTCCCAGGCTTCTCAGAGACGTCACGAGTCCCTATCCCTGGGAAGCCATGGTGCTGAGGGCCGTGGGTTAAGCTCCAGGAGCTTAAACGCCTTTTCCAACTAAACCAGTTCTGTCATAAACCACCACACTGAATGGCAGTTACTCTCTCCTTTCAACTGTTTTTCCCTTAGCTGTCTTCTTGTTCAGACAGAGGAGCATGATCTGAGATCATGGCTTGAATATAAAAGTGCTTCTGAACACATCAAAAAGCAACAAGAGAGAGGGACGGGGCGATGCATTGGCACAAAGGGCAAATGTAGGGCCAACTCTCAGAAACAGACACTGGGTATCTCCCAGTTCCCACAGAAATCAGTGCAAGTTGTAGCTTACAACAGGTAGTTTCTATCCAGGCTTCATTTATCCAAACCATCAACACACAGGAATGGCAGAATATGGAAGAGGAGAAAAGGTTCTGGGGCTTGGCCTGTTTTCTCCACGTGCCTTAGTGTCTGTGCGTGGTGTGGGAACGTGAAAGGGTGGCCACAGATGGAATCATAGAATGGTGGGGGTTGGAAGAGACCTTTAGAGCTCATTCAGTCCAACCCCCCTTCAGAAGCAACTCCCACCTAGATCAGGTCACACAGGAACGTGTCCAGGTAGGTCTTGAAGACCTCCAAGGAAGGAGACTCCACAACCCTTCTGGGCAGCGATGGTTAAAGCAGACTGAAGCAGCAGAGGGTTGCTGCATCACATCAGCTCTCAAGAAGGCAGAGTTTGCAAGCAGCCCTGCTCACTCAGCCTAGGAGAGAAGCAGGAGCTGTTGGGCATTTAAGCAAGGAAAGGAATTCACATCGTTACCCTCCTACAACATCTGCAGGTTTCAGTGTACTGATTGGAGCTTTTCCTCACATCATCACAAACCCCTGCACCTTCACTTTGGGCAAAATGTGATTGCTTTTGGTCTTTATCAAAGAACTTTGCCTTGCCTAGGGAAAGGTATCATGAAAATTAGACGCTGTCTGTCAAATCCAGGGGGGAAAAAAAAAGCTGTGCTCCATTTATGGAATGATTTCAATACAGTATAATTCAATTTCCATTGAATCTCCATTGATTTAATCCCTATTAAACCCTGAGGATTTGTGTATGAGGGTCATGTTGCAGCTCAGCTTTTAGGAGTGACTCCTGATTAGAAGCAGAAGGCTGTGACTTGTAGGATTAATTCCTATGCGGTACGGTCGTCATCCCCTCAGGGGGCTCCCAACCAAGATGAAGCATGGCACTTAGATGGAATAAGAGCTCGTCATCCAAGCAGGAAAAGGAACAAAAAGCTTTCCCCTAAAAACAGGAGGTTAAAATGCAGGAAGCAACTGCATCATTCAGCAAGTCACCATCAGAGATACAGAGTCTTGGTGGCTGTTCACAAGCCCTTGGCTTTAGGATCCCTGGGGCCTTAAACACTCTTAGAGGTGATTTACCCCTGAGTTGACACAGAAAAATCACTAGAGGCAGAAATTCTTGATACCTGGGCAAGCACAAAAGCCAGGTAGGTCACTTATAAATTGATCCCAAGAGCTTGGAAGTTCTGTTGAGTAGGTGTCACAGCTCCTGAAGGGTGCATGGAGGATCTCGACTATAGTCTGTGTTAACTTGTGGACCTTCAGGGATGGTTTGGTCCTTCAGAGGTGGTTTGATGGTTTGGTTCTTCAGAGATGGTTTAGTCCTTTAGAAATAGTTTGGTTCTTCAGAGATGGTTTAGTCCTTTAGAAATGGTTTGATGCTTTAGAGATGATTTGGTCCTTTAGAGATGGCTTGGTCCTTCAGAGATGGTGTGGTCCTTCAAATAAGCACTCCCTGAAGTGATTTAAGGCAAGAACTTGCAGGATCATCCTGTAGCTATTACCAGAATGGGTCTGTAACAGCTCTGCTGTGACAAGAGAAAGAAGGATCTGATATTGAGGGACTGAGGCAGAGAGGAAACCTGTGTGTCTCATCAGCTCTCATCAGGATTTGAGGTGTTTTTCATTGCACATATTTCTCCTGAATCCTGTTTTTTACCACATGAGCATGAGTTGCAAAGCTTCTGTGTGCTGCATTTTACCCCAGTGATGGCTGATCCCCTTGTGACATGAAGATTGTGCTTGAAATCTGAGAGGTCTCTAGTGAGCTGAAGGGAAACTGCTACCACTGCAGTGGCATGTGGCCCAAACTTCAGCTCCTCACTCACCCTCCTGTTGCAGAACCTTTGGGGTGTTTTTTTTTTTTTTTGTGCCCTAACCCATCTTCTGCATCACATAAAGTGAAAGAAGGAGCGTGGACAGGTCCAGGCTGATAAAATATAACCCACCCAGACATTTGACAGAGGGAAATCTGCCAGAAGGCTTTGCCATGGTACCTTTTAAACCTTTATTTCTTCTGAAAAGCAGCTCTGTCCTTCCCTTGACAACCATCCTGGGCCCCCAGTGCTTTGAGTAGTGTTATATGGAAGGCTGGGTAAAAAAAACTTACCCAATAAGCATCAACACAACACACTTTTGGGTAGGAAAAGAGGTGCATTTGCTTTTTGTTCTGAGCCCCAGTTGATATCTCCAGGGCACATAGTTTCCATGTCAGCATTAAAGGTGACACTGCTCTGTCCACTTTGGTTTTCTACAGCTTTCCAGCTGCAGCAATTCTTTAGCTTCCCAGCACTTGCAGAGCATCAAGGCAAAGGTTTCAACAAGTGATGCAGTTCCCTTTACAAAGCAATGCCCTGAAGTGTTCACCTTTGCTTGCAAAGAGCCTTTGGCTTTGTCCAATGAGAGAGCTGAGGTTCCCTTAAGATGTGGGAGGGAGAAAGATGCTCATTAGTGGAGGCAATCAGCTTGCAATTAGTTCCCTGCTCTTCATTTTTTTTGCTCTTCTCATATGTTACCTCTGCTTCAGGAAGGATGTGACAGTGGTTGGTTGTTACATGTGCAACAGCAGTGCCCAGAGAGGAGAGTGGTCTCTGTCGTGTTAAGCACTGTTATGTAACAAGAGATTCTTCTTCTGAATTCCTTAGGAGTGAAGAAAAGTTGAGGCAACTTGAATTTGGACTCCAGGGTGGAAACAATACTTGATCTCTCCCCACTCTCTGCTGACCATGCTTTCTCACTCTTTTCCCAAAACCTTCTGTAAAGGATGGATGGATTCTCTTTGGACTGACATTTGCTCCTGCCTGCTTTACACCTCTCTCATTCCTGCACTTTCCCTTCCCTGACCTTGTGCCTCCTGTGTGTTTACAGACCACTGCCTTACCTCTCTTTGTTTTGCTGGGATGAGCAAAAACCTTTGACTCTCTTTACATAAACCCCTTTTTCTTCTGCTGCACCTGCTGCCATTGACCTTGCCTTTTCTCAGCAAGAGTGGCACACTGTTCCCCAGTGCTTGGCATTAACCTGCACTGGAAAAAAAAACCCTCCCTGATGGAGGGATTCTGACTTGTAGTGAGTCAGAAGAACCTGTGAGCAGTTAATTCACTCCAGCCTTTGTCCTCAGCAGTGCTCACTGTGGTTCAATACAGCTGTTCTGCCACAGGGTTCCCAGAGGAGTTCAAGCATTTGTCTGTATCTCAGTAAGCAAATGCTTCCTTTTCTTTCTGCCTTCTCTGGTTGATTTGGAGTGGATGCTCTTACAAGATGGGGCTGACTTCAGCTCCAGTGATCTCAGTGCAGCCATGTCCTGGTGAACAGGAGGAAACCCCTGGGGTTCTTGCCTTTAGCTCCTTTATTAACATGCAACCACCTTCCCCCGTGTTCCTGAGACATGGGGTGTTGTTACCAGCCTTTTGAGGGTTTTCTACACTGGTTTTGCTGTGATTGTGAGTTTGTAGCATTGCAGCTGTATGTTTTCCCTTAGATCCAAGACCCTTGTGAGGGATTAAGAAGGGTGAGATGGTTGATTTTCCACACTTTGGTAGCAAGTGCCCTGAGCTGCTTTGCTGAAGGAGTGACCTGATCTAGGTGGGAGCTGCTTCTGCGGGGGGTTGGACTGGATGAGGTCTAAAGGTCCCTTCCACCATTCTGTGATTCTATGATTCTAAGGAGTCCAGTACAGTATGTGCTTGTGAAGAATCACAGATTTGTTTGATTAGAAAAGTCCTTGAAGCTCCTGGAGTCCAACTGTTCACGTCACCCTGCCCAGCCCAGCACTGACCCACAGCCCTCAGCACCTCAGCCCCACGGCTCTGGGATCCCTCCAGGGCTGGACACTGCCCCAGCTCCCTGGGCAGCCTGGCACAGGGGCTGACACCCCTCTCAGGGAAACAGTTCTGCCTCAGCTCCAGCCTCAACCTCCCCTGGGGCAACTTGAAGCCGTTTCCTCTGGTCCTGTTGCTTGTGACTTGGGAGCAGAGGTGGCCGCTTCTCCTCCCCTCAGCCTCCTGTGAGGGAGCTGCAGACAGTGCTGCTGTCAGGGCCTCACTCAGATTATCTGTTCTTCCAATTGAGTTCTTACTCTTTCTTTCATACTTTTGCTGCTCTAGGATTGGCCTTTTCAAAACCAGCAGCTGCAGGCTCACAGAAATAAAACAGGAACTAATGGAACTGCCATCACCCCCAAACCACAGAAAGCCCTATCTTTTGTGAGCAGCAGCTTTCTCCATGTGAGCTGCTGTGTGCCAGCTCTGTGCCAGCACAGAGGAGAAGCAGCAAATGACTGGAAAGTGAGTGGACTGCCATAACAAAACTCAGGCTCTCTGAGTCCTGACAGACCCTTCTTCCAGGTCTTTCTTTACCCAAGTCATGGCATGAGTGATTTTTGTGTCCCAAGGGCTGAGCTCTGCAGGGACTGCTCTCCCTTTTTGAGATGAACCAACAGACTAGGAAGGTACATTGCTCCTCTCACAGCCTCTACTACCACCCAAGAACCACCCTCTGGGTCTCTCACTTTTACACCACTCCTGTGTCTTTCCTCACTCACTCACACACAAGGGTTTGCAGACACTCTACCTCTGTGAACACTGATGGCAACTACAAGTCTAAGTCCAAAAGCTCTAAGGGATTTAACTGTGTGGAATGGGCTGTTACCTGAGTGTTAGGTGTATCTATTTTGCCCCTACAGCAGTAGTTGATACAGATGGTGTCAGCACACTGTTTGTTGACACAAGGCTCAGTGAAGGTGCAATGTACCAAGCAAACAAAGTGCTGTTGAGCATGATAAAGGGAGGGTGGCTCTTCCCTGACAGCAGAAATCACAGGTTAGGCTGGTGGATTAAAGCAAACAGATGGAAAATTGATCTAATTTTATAGATATGTGTGTCAAATACTCATCTTTTACACCTCGGTTGTCCCATTGACTCCATCAAAACTTGACCTGGATTCAGATGAGGGTCAGAGGGGTGAGCAGGTCTTAGATGACTCTCAAGATTCATCTCTGCAGCACTGCACACATCAACTACTTCCAAATGAATCTGGAAGGACAAGTCCTTGTCTCTAAGCTTCACTCTGAATGTCTCTGTTACTAAACCCAACCCTGCAGTGAGATGGACTCACACAACTCCACACCTGCCAGAGTTACAGGATCTTTCATCTGGAGCTGATCAGGTTTTGAGGAGGAGTAGGATGGCCAATTTCCACACCCTTGGTGGGGGAACCCTACCAAGGAGCTCTGAAAGATAGTTTTGCTGCAAGAATAACAATAGTGTTAGGGGGGGAAAAAAACCCCCACCACCTCAAACCAACCCAAAATGGGATGTTTTGTGCTTAAAAAAAGTGAGGTTACAATCCAGGACACTTGATTTCCATTCTTAGCTCTGTGACTTCTGTGTATAGGCACAGGGAGCCACTGAACTCTGAGGCAGGACTGCTCATGCTTTGTTTATCTATCCTTCCTACCCAGATGTTGAACTCTTTGGAACAGGAGCTATCCTCCAGGGTGAGGGTGAACCAGGGACAACTTGAAGTTTACTCATCCTGGGTCAGGCCAGTGGAGTGTTTCCTTAGGAGCTGTGTCCAAGATGTGTACTTGGTTATTCCCTCTCTGTTATGACTGACTTAATGGGTTATGTAGATAAGGCCACTTGCAGAAGAGGATCATGTTCAGATCTGTAACAAAGTTTTCTCAGCATCCGAGATCACAACCATTTAGTCAGGAGATAAGAAAAAGACAGATCTCTCAATTTGGTTATCTGCTCAGCAGATAAGAATCACACTCACATGTCCCTCCTCCTGAAAAAAAGCTAAACAGTTTGAAGAATGCTGTCTAGTCATTAGAGCAAAAGCCTGCAAGTGGAACCTTTTCTTACCCAGAAACCCTGGGCAAATAATTAGAGGCTTCTGGACCTTGATTTTCCTAATTGTCGAACAATAATGGGTAATGCCCCCCTGAAGTAAGGCTGAAGAGTGACAAAACTTGACAAAGATCCTCCTAAGTCCTGGGTAAAAACCACTGTAGGTGTCTAAAACATCAGTAGAAAATCCTCTCAGATATAAAGCTCAAAGCAGCTGGATGCAAGAGATGGGTTTGCAACTAGAAAGGACAGACGCTATTTATAGGACATCAAATGTTCTAATCACTTCTGAAACACAGAAAAATACCCCCTGTTCTCTTCTCTGAAGCCCATATAACCTAAAATAATGGCACTGGCAGAGATGTCGTGCACCACACGTTGCTTTGAGCTTGTGTAGTCACAGCCCCTCAGCATGAGCAGGAGAGGCAGTAAGGGCTTGTCTGCTCAGTGTACTACAAACCCTCACGGATGCGTTTTACTTCCCAGCTCTGATAATCAAAGGTGCAAAGGTCATTTTAGCTGTGGGTTGCTTTTCCTGGACAGAAAGGTCTGCAAATCCTTGCTGATCTGATGAGCAGCATCCAAGGAGGCTCTCACCCTTCTGGCTTTGCTGCTTTGCTAACCCACTTGCTCTCTCATTGTTGGATGTCAGCTTGCCCCAGGCAGGTGCAAATCTGCTTCCAGATCACACTTTGGCTCTGTGGCAGGCAAATTTTTTTCATTAGGGGCTGGCAATAACAAGGAACAGCTCTTGTCTCTCAATGCTCTATAGAACTGGGAACCTCTTCTATGTGCACCTGACTGTGCCTGGCTTGCTGAGGACAAGTGCTTTCCAGCTTGGGGAAGGAGGGAGAGGGGAGAGGAAAGGGGCAGGAGGGGGCTTTGCACCATTTTTGTCTTAGACAGTCATTTAACAAGTGCCATTTGTTGCAAGCTGATTCTTCAGGAAAGAAAAAAAAACAAGCCCAAAGAGGTTAGAAAACACAGTGGGAATGAGTTTTACCTTTTGAGCCAGGCTCTGAGCCTTCCTCCCCACATCCCCACACACACACAAACACGCTTCTTGGCACTTTGAGTGCGGTTGGGTGCGGGGGTGTTGCAGGAGTGGAAACCCTGAACGTTTCACTTAGGCTGCTTTCTCTACTCATCCTAACAAGCAAAAAAAGATGCAGTAGGTAAGGCAGACAGGCAACCTGAGGTGTGTTTAACATCTTTAGCAGTGAGATGGGTGAGGGGATTGAGGGTATTCTCAGTTTGGTGATGGCACGAAGTTGAGTGGGAGCATAGATCTGTGTGCGGGCAGGAAGGGGCTGCAGAGGGCCCTGGGCAGGCTGGAGCCATGGGCTGAGGGCAATGGCATGAGGCTGAACAAGGCCAAGGGCTGAGTCCTGCCCTTGGGCCTCCCCAAGCCCAGGCACAGGCTGGGGCAGAGGGGCTGGGAACTGCCCGGAGGGAAAGGGCCTGGGGGGGTTGGTGCCAGCAGCTGAACAGCAGCCAGCAGCGTGCCCAGGGGGGCAAGAAGGCCAAGGGCATCCTGGCTGGGATCAGCAGTGGGGTGGCAGCAGGAGCAGGGCAGGGATTGTCCCCTGTGCTGGGCCCTGGGGAGGCTGCAGCTCCAGGGCTGTGTCAGTGCTGGGCCCCTCACTCACTGCCACAGGGACACTGAGGGGCTGCAGCGTGGCCAGAGCCGGGCACAGAGCTGGGGAAGGGGCTGGAGCACAAGGGTGCTGGGGAGGGGCTGAGGGAATGAATGGGGGTGTTGAGGCTGGAGAAGAGGAGGCTGAGGGCAGACAGGAGCCCTCTCTGACACTCCCTGACAGGAGGCTGCAGGGAGCTGGGGGTCGGGCTCTGCTCCCCAGCCATGAATGACAGGACAAGGGGAAATGGGCTGCAGCTGCCCCAGGGGAGGTTGAGGCTGGAGCTGAGGCAGAACTGTTTCCCTGAGAGGGGTGTCAGCCCCTGTGCCAGGCTGCCCAGGGAGCTGGGGCAGTGCCCAGCCCTGGAGGGATCCCAAAGCCGTGGGGCTGAGGTGCTGAGGGCTATGGGGTAGTGCTGGGCTGGGCAGGGTGAGGTTAATGTTCTTTTCCTTTAATCTCCTTTCCAACTCAAATGATTCTATGATAGAAGGAAAGGTCTTCTGATGTGGTCATTCACTCGCTCTTCTGGTCATCTTAGTGTCTCTTAGATGATTGCTCCTTATCTTACTCAGTTGGGGCACACAGAGCCATAGTGCAGGAGCTGAGAAATGTACCATGGAGTCTGGGTTTTCTCTCTCTAGTCATACCTTAGCAGAATGTGGCAAGGTGGAATGAGTTTCTAGAAACATTAGGAAATTCAGCTCTATTCCTTCCACACAAATTGGTGGAGCTTTAGTTGTAAACCCATTCTAGTGAAGGTGATGAAGAAAGCCTGGGTTACACCTCCTGTATCTTTAGATGACTGTATTGCAGCTTAGATGAGCAATGGAGATCTGAGGTGAATTAAATGTGGGGATAGAGGCATGTGGCTCAAGCAATGCAAAGAAACAAGTGAGATGTCCCTGCACAAAAGCCAGAGGGAAGCTTTTGCAGGCTGAGAGAGCAGCTTTGGTATTAAATGTGTTTCCTCTCTGCCAGAGAAAGACTTAAGAAATCTGAGCAGTAGCTCAGCTGATGAGAAGTATCAAGCAGGTGAAAAACAGCAAACAAGGCCAGGGCAGTTGTAGGCTGTCTCTGCATTAAATACTCTCCTGTTACCAAGCTGGGCTCATAATAAACACTCTGTGTGATATGAGTGCAATGTGTCAGAAGGCTTTTGGTTCTGGATGACACATGGGCAGAGAAGCTCTGAGAAAGCAGAGAGAAAGGGAAGGGAGAAACAAGACAGCATGAAACACCAGGAAAGTGGGAAGCAACACAAAACCCCATGGGTTTAGGGCTCTGATTTTAGGCTGTGAGTGATGAATTGGCAAAGAAAGGGGACAGGTAGAATCTGTGGATGCCCAGTGATGACTTTAAGGGCTACAAGGAGATCTGAGTAGATTTATATCTTGGAGCAAGAGCTGTTCAAACCAGAAACAGTTGAGGGTTTGGCTTATGCTCAATTTACTTCACAGAAGGAGAAATCTAACTATTGTGCATTGTGCCAGCTTGTGCTGTTGGGGTAAGAGAGGGGCTGGTGAAGGGAGGGCACAGAATTCATTTGACAGGTAGATGATGTGAGGGAACTGGTGTGTGAGCCTGTGAGTTTAAAATTAAACCTGGCAAAAACCCCAGGAAAGGCTTTTTTGGGGGGGAGATGGGGGGAGATGAAGTCAAATAAGTTGCATTGTGCCTTCCCTTTGCTTTGTTCCATGTCTATTATTTCCTCTATCACACACATGATAAAAGGAGGGGGGGGGGGTGGAGTGGTGTTTATTAATTCAGAATGACAATAGGACACCTGGACTAGCACCTGTCAGAATAGGATGCAAATGAGTCCAGGAAATCTGGTCTTGATCAGTGCCACACTAATGAAGCACTAATAGAACCGAGGATGATTTTAGACAGCATTCAGGGGAAGAAGAAGCTTGTGGTAGGGTATCAGGCACAACTGCATTCATTAAGGTGGCACATCCAGCAATGGCAGCTTTGCTCTCATTCACAGGGGACTTCCTGATGCTTTTCTCTTGCTGGTTGTTTCTTAAACAGACAAAAGCAGGGACTTGTTATGTTTGCAAACAAGGGAGATGCTGTGATTCACTGCAGAGATAGAGAGGATGGAGGCGGAGTGGGGAGGGGGGGGGATGATGCTTGCAAGCTTAAATGAAAGCAGGATTTCCTTCTGTTTCCTCAAAGGAGAGGTTAACATTTGCTCACCCACTGTCCCAGGCTGTAAAAGGCCTTGAGTGTCATATGATGGGTCTATTCTGATTGCTTTTAATCGAGGTTTTCTGTTAAGAGATCATGGGGCATAAACAGAAAAAAAAAAGAACTGAGCTTGAATGTTCATGAGTTGAACAAACCTCAGGAGATGGAGCTGAGATAAGGGAAGAAAAACTGCTCTGGCAATGAAGTAATAACAGGTTCTTTGCTTCCTGAGTTGGTTTTTTTTTATCATCACTATTATTTTAATGTTCCTTTATTCTGCATCTCTCACTGAGATAAAACTGCTCTGCATAGATGGACGCTTGCATAGGTTTTGTGAGTGGGTGGAGGGGGTTTTTGGTTTACCCTACAGAGATATTAAGTTGGTATATCATCTATTTCATCTCTCATATGCTTTGAGGGGTTGTTTTTTTTCCCTCCATCAAACTTCAGGCCAAATGTAGACAAATGGGAATGAATTAAAAAAGAATTAAGTCTCCTTACAACGTTGAAATCTGCAGAAAGATGCTGAGATTGAGGCTGGGAACATGTGGATGACTTTTTCAGGAATGACTCTATTTTGCTGAATGCTTTCCCAAGGACAAAAAAAAAAAAGGAATAAATGAGAAAGTATTTTATTACCCTGTCTGAAATAAAAGGACATAGAAATGATTCTCCAAACAAACTGAATCGTGGAATGGCAGGGTTGGAAGGGACCTTTAGAGCTCATCCAGCCCAAACTCCCCTGCAGAAGCATCTCCCACCTAGATCAGGTCACATAGGAACGTGTCCAGGTGGGTCTTGAAGAGCTCCAAGGAAGGAGCCTCCACACCCTCCCTGGGCAGCCTGGGCCAGGGCTCCCTCACTCAAACACTGAAAGAGATATTTAAGGGGAACTGTTTGTCTTCCAGCTTTATTCCATCACCCCTTGTCCTGATGCTGGGTACAACAAAGTGCTGCCCCAACCTCCTGACACCCACCAGTGAGATATTTGTAACTGTTCCTGAGCTCCCCGCTCAGGCTCCTTTTCTCCAGACTGAACAGCCCCAGGTCCCACAGCCATTCCTCAGCAGGAAGATGCTCCAGGCCCCTGAGCATCTTGCTGGCCCTGCACTGGCCTCTCTGCAGCACTTCCCTGTCCCTCTGCAGCTGGGGAGCCCAGCACTGGCCACAGGACTCCAGATGAGGCCTCAGCAGCTCTGGCACAGCACAGGGGGAGCACAAGCTCCCTCAACCTGCTGCCCACACTCTGCTGGATGCCCCCAGGCTGCCGTTGGCTTCTTGCCCATGAGGCCACGTTTTGCAGGCTCATTTTTTAGCTTGTTATCAATCAGGACTCAGGAATCAGAATCCCAGGAGCTGGCCTGAAGAGCAAACCCTGGCTTCTGATACAACCTTTTTGGTGTCATCGATTTCTTTGTTCACAGAACCCCAAAAATGCACAGAAGAACTTCTGTCTGGGTGTAGTAATGACTTTAGCAGTTCAGGGACCATTGATGTGTGTGGGTTTGGTTTTATTTCCTCGTGACATCTCGCTGTGAGGTTGTAAATCTGGTGGGGGGGCGGGGGGAGGGGGGGCAAAAAAGAGGCCAAACATAGTGGTTGCAGGGTTGCTGTTTGCACTGTGGGGGTGAGCCATGGTGTCAGCTTCAGAGAAGCCCTAAAATGTACAGCAAAGCAAAGAAAGGTAAGAGAGGAGGGGGCAGCTCCGCAAGTAGAGCTGAGAGCCTACTGGGTGAAGCTACATGCAAATCTCCAGCTGACACAAGCTGTATCCTCTCCCACGAAAAAAAGAAACCTTCATGGTAATCTGTGCAGAACATCACTTCAGGATAAACACAATAATGCTATAAATACTCCAGCCATTTCCTGTTGTTCTTTAACTGCAGCTTGCACAGGGTTTCAGTCTGGGTGAGGGTGTGACTGTAATCCACCTCATACATTAACCTTCTCCACTTATCTCACTGCTCTTGTGGAGAGTCAAGAAAAATGTGTGGGATGGGCTTTTGGTTTTTTTTTTTGCTTCTAAACAAATGTATTTGTCAGTTTAGCTGGGGTTTGTTCCCCTGGACATGACATTCATCATTGAGGAATTGAGCAGAAGGCTTGTCTTGGCTTATGTTTCCCTTTCTTATTCTCTACTTATAGAGGTTTAAGGCAGCAAAGTGGTAGATTCTTGTGCTAGTATATCAATGAGTTGACCTGAGTATAAGTCATGGGCAGATATCCTTCTCGTCTCAGACTGTGGTGGTTTTGACTGTCATACTTCAAGGCACAGGGCCACAGAGATGCTGGAGTGGAGCATCTGCCTTGTGCTGAAAGGCTGAGCGAGCTGGGGCTCTGCAGCTTGGAGAAGAGGAGCCGGAGGGGTGAGCTCAGTCATGTCACAAACCCATCAAGGGTGGGTGTGAGGAGGCTGGAGCCAGGCTGTGCTCAGGGATGGCCAAGGACAGGACAAGGAGCAACAAGCTGGGACAGAAGAGGTTCCAAAGCAACACAAGGGACAAACTTGTTCCCTGTTGAGGTGAGAGAGCCCTGGCGGGGGCTGCCCAGATGGGCTGTGGAGGCTCCTTCTCTGGAGACATCCCACCCCAGCTGGATGAGTTCCTGTGTGCCCTGCTCTAGGTGCTGCTGCTCTGGCAGAGGGGTTGCACTGGATGAGCTTTCCAGGTCCCTCCCAACCCTTCAGATTCTGTGAAATTAAGCACATCTTAAAGCCTGTCTTGCAAGAAGCAAAAGTGCAAACTCCTCCCAGGTGGTTCTGACTCAATCGTGTCGTTTGGCGAGTGGATTCGGTACCGTGGCGAAAACGAGAAGCAAAAGTTCCACTTCCATCTACTTGTTAATGACATAAACACAAGGAGAAGAAAGCAAAGGAATTGCAGAGGGAGGCCCCTGACTTGTAAATTTATTAATTAAGTCTTCAGAGTCCCTGCAACTGGCTCGTTTTTTTAACGTAGTGATTTCGTTCCAAAGCGATCGCTTCTTGCAACAGCTTTGGCAACGTGCTTCTTACTACACTGAACATGCTGAAAGCCTGGATTATAAATACTTGCTGCAAAGGCTTAGACTTTCCATCTCAATTCATGCAAAAAAAAATGTAGAGCCATGTGTCTAAAAGAACGTGGGCACTGCCAAGGAGGAGAATTGTACCGCTGAAGTCTTGCAAAGCTCCCTTCTGAAGTGACAGACGAACCCGGGGCTTGCCTTGCTCTGACTTACTAAGCTTGGATCTGTCTCTTAAAGTAAAGTTGTCACCAGAGAGCCAATCCTATCTTTATTCAACTAAAGCAAGCCTGGAATTGTTCCTTCAGTTTTGTTGAGAACACAGTGAGAGGATTTTGCCAAGAGAGATGGACATGAGGTTCAACAAGGGCAAGGGCAGAGTCCTGCAGCTGGGGAGGAACAACCCCCTGCCCCAGCACAGGCTGGGGGTGAGCTGCTGGAGAGCAGCTCCAGGAGAGGGACCTGGCACTGCTGGGGGATCATCAACTGAGCACGAGCAGCAACGTGGGCTCATGGGCAAGAAGCCAACGGCAGCCTGGGGGCATCCAGCAGAGTGTGGGCAGCAGGTTGAGGGAGCTTGTGCTCCCCCTGTGCTGTGCCAGAGCTGCTGAGGCCTCATCTGGAGTCCTGTGGCCAGTGCTGGGCTCCCCAGCTGCAGAGGGACAGGGAAGTGCTGCAGAGAGGCCAGTGCAGGGCCAGCAAGATGCTCAGAGGCCTGGAGCATCTTCCTGCTGAGGAAAGGCTGCGGGACCTGGGGCTGTTTAGTCTGGAGAAGAGGAGATTGAGGAGGGAGCTCAGGAGTATTTATATCATTGGTGGGTGTCAGGAGGTTGGGGCAGCACTTTTTTTTTCTGTTGCATCCAGCAACAGGACAAGGGGTGATGGGATGAAGCTGCAACACAAACCATTCCATTGAAGCACAAGGAGAAGCTGTTTCAGCATTTCAGTGAGGGAGCCCTGGCCCAGGCTGCCCAGGGAGGGTGTGGAGGCTCCTTCCTTGGAGCTCTTCAAGACCCACCTGGACAGGTTCCTGTGTGACCTGATCTAGGTGGGAGCTGCTTCTGCAGGGGAGTTGGACTGGATGAGCTCTAAAAGTCCCTTCCAACCCCTCTCATTCTATGATTCTATGAAACTCTATGATTCTATGAATTCTATGAAGAGGAGCAGTGAAAGGAGCCAGGAGCCAGTAGCTAATCCATTTGCTGTTCTTCATGAAAAATGGGAAGGAGGGGTGTGTGGAAATGCTCAGAAGCAGCAAATTTGTCTGTTAAAAAAAGATCCTTGTGAAACAATTTGCCTGTGAATGTGAACAGATGAGGCAGAGGGGGTGTGTGCAAGAGATGGGTTTCATGTGAAAGGCATGGAAGGAAATGGGAATAGCAGGCAAGTATGAGGGAGTGGGGGGAAAAAAAGAGGCTGGATGAATGAAACAGAGACAGAATGCTCTGTTCCTGCTCTTGCTTCTGGAGATTTTTCCCCTTGCTCAGTTAAATCAGGGAGTGGGGTTTTCAAAAGCTTTAAACCACACAATCTCAAGGGGTTGGAAGGGACCTCAAAAGCTCTTCCAAGTCCAACCCCACTGCCAGAGCAGGACCACCTAGAGTAGGGCACCCAGGAAAATGAGGGGTAACGTGTATTTTACTTGCTTCATCCCTATTTCTGCCTTTGAGGATGTCCCTAAAGGAAACACTTCGCTGACTGGTCACACTGTGGCTCAGCACCTCAGGCAGTGTGGTGAAAAAGGCAAATATTTGGGCTCTCAGCCCGCTCTTGCTGCAGTTGGTGCTGTTTGAGCTCCTGTGAAGAATGCCTTTTTTTGTGTCTTGTTTGATTGAGTGTTGGAAAAGCTTTTCACAGATGAGACAAGTGGCATGAAATCTACCCTTAACCATGACCTTTAGCATGGGAGATAAAGCCAGGCACTATTTTGACACGTTGAACAACACTCACCTAATGTTTTGCTTTGATGATACTGGAAGCAAAAAGGAGATTGCATCTCTGGTGATTAACCTGGAGGTCTTCTGGCATTCCTTAATGTGCTACAACCTACTCTGCAGTGGAGAAGTAGCAGGGGAGGGCAGAGCATCTCTCATTGGATCAGATACCTAAAACACAGAATCATAGAATGGAAGGGGTTGGAAGTGACCTTTAAAGATCATCTAGTCCAACCCCCCTGCAGAAGCAGCTCCCATCTAGGTCAGGCTGTGATCTCCAGAGATCCTTTCCAGTATAAGACCGTGCTTCCAGGCATTGCCACTCTAGGAGAGTGAGACAGACCATTTGGGTACCAAGTGCTTGCAAAGGGCATGTAAAGAGGGAGATTAAAACTCTTATTTTTTTCAGCTGCTTTTCCTCTACAGTTCCTTGGTTTTCTGAAGTCACAGACGGGCTGTGACAGTCTGAGCTGATCTTGGAAGCTCATTGAGAGTGCTCAGTACAAACAGGAGAGAAGGTGCTGCATGGTCTTTGCTTCCCCACACCTACATTAGCACGTTACCACACACAAGCTCTTGCTTTACCAGCACTGGTTGAGAGATGACTCATATTTCCAGGTAGGCTCAATCTGTTCTCACACCTGCAGGTAGGGCTTTGGTAGCATTAACCTTTAGTGGGGCGGGGGGGGGGGGGTCTGTCAGCTCTTATGATGGAGCCCAAACAGTGAGTCTTCAATCAGTGGATATTGCCAGCTCTTTCTTACTGTGTTCTCTGGATTGTTTATGGCCAGGTCTCACCCAGTGTTTTTGCATTCATTCCTTTTGAAGTGCTTTACCCCAAAAGGTCCCTTTGATTCTTACCCCTTTTCTGTAGCAGCTCCACAAGGTGTTTGGTCACTGAATTGTCCAAGAGACCCCAGGTTCCCTCAGAGATGAATTGTGTGTGATGAGCTGATTTTCTGTCTTCCTGCTCGTCCTATAAACATCATCTGAAGCCACCTTTCAAGTCTCTCTCATGTCCCCATCGAACTGTCTTTATCATCATCATAAGCTAACAGGGACAGGGCAGCTCTTAAGAGGATACTGATGAGGAAAGTGACTGTCAGACCTTCTTCCTTCCTTGGATGTTCGTGTGGTACCTTCCTAAACAAGGAAGAACCTGTCCCATTGTGCCTGGGAGGGAAATCACATCCCCAAAGGATGTAGCTCAGGCTTGCTGCTGACCCCAATCTGTGTCAGGTATCCCAGTTGGTTGTTATGTGTGTCTCCTGGAGACCTTCACTTCCCTCCTGGCATAGTTTTAATCAACATGATATCAAAATGCCAGATGGTAAAGATCTGGAAGTACCTGTGGAGGCAAATTAACTTTAAGAGAGTTAAGAATGACACAGACATCAAAGTCTACAGGCTATAACTTCTTAGTTAACACCCTTTAGCCAGGACAGACAGTTGCACACTCTGAGCATTGGTGTGGGAGTCATTCATGTGTTCACATGGAACTGTGTGCAGCTACACACAAGATATGATCAGACATCACCCCAAAGAGCAAGGCAAAGCTTTGCTGGCATGGTGGCAAGCCTACAAAGACTCCATTTGGCCTTGTCTCCAAAACAAGCTGTCGCTGAACTCAAACCTTTTCCTTGTCCCCATCTGTGTGTGTATCAGCAGATCCAGCTTAGGTACTCTCTGACCTTTTTTTGACATGGTGTATTTCTGTCAGAGAGATGCAAATTGATCACAGCCCCACCTAAGCCAGTGGCAAGGTTGCTTTGGGACAGTTTGCTGAAAGCCCTGCTTGCTGCTTTCTCAAGTTTTCCAAGATTTTGTTTAGAAACCAAGTCTTTCTTTAGAAACAGAAGCCAAATGCTGTATTTTAAGTAAACCCCAAAAGGTTAAAAGTGCAAGGAGACTTTCAGCAACAAAACATTTCAGTTCACTTAAGGTGGACTCCTCTGGAGAATCATTCTGACTCTCTTGACTGGAAAACTTTTCCATCTCTCTTACCCCTTGGCCTTGACACCCTCTTTTGCCCTTCTTTTTACACACAGGGCTTTCACTGGAGTTGAACACACAGCTTGGCTGCCTAAATGGTAGAAATGGGCCCACACCTCTCAGATATTGCTCCAGAACTGAAAGCCCAGGATGATCTTCTCTGTGCTTCCTGCAGACATGAATGCTGATGAAAGGATGGGAGGGGATATGTTGAGGGGTGAACGTTCCAAGTGCGTTTGTGTGTCTCGTGAAAGCACTAAGATGGCAGAGATACAGCCCGTGAGCAAACACACATCAGCTGGGCTCAGAGAAGAGAGTAAAACCCTACACCAGCCCATTCCCTCAAAGCATTTACAAGCAAGCAAGGGTCTATTCCTTTACCTTCCCTTATCCATCTGGCTATATGTGCAGCTATTGCCTGAAACTCATAGTCAGGGCAAACCAGAACGTTGGGTGTTGCTTTGGGACCATGCCAACGTGTGCCTCGCTCTGTGTTCTTGTTTCAAAGCCCTCAGTTGCTCTGGCAAATCAGAAATGGGTCCTTTGAAAGCTGAATGCTTCCATTTTTATTTCAGAAAGGACTAAGCAAAGACAAGAGCAGGATCCTACCTGGCTTTGAGACAGTACCCAATGACTAGTGCAGCCAAGGTCACAGAGGTGACCCCCCCCAATCCCAATTTCTTGAGCCAGTGGGTAACTCCATCTTTTAAAGCTGTCTGAAAAATTCAAGCCAAGCTGGTACTTGTTGTGTTTTTTTTTCTTTAAACCCTCCTAAGAGTTTTAATAACAAGCCAGCAGAGCTTCTCACTTTAACCCCAAACCCCTCTGTTGCCTCTCTGTAGGGTGGCTGTCTGGTTAGCACAGTCAGCATTGGGAAGGGAGGTGAGGGGTGGTGGTGGTGGTGCATTTTATTAGCCAGCCAAGCTGATTGATTTATTAGGGCAGAAATCTCTTGCTCAGGTTATTCTCCAACTGCAAACTCTATTTCATTTCACACACACAGCAACTCACCCAAAGTGCCTGTGCTATGAATGGGCCCCTTTGTGTTCACCCCAGCGAATCGACAAGACAGACTGTTTAGTTCATGTCTGTACATTAGAGCGAAAGGAGGACGAGGTCTGGGAGACAGATGTGGCCTTTAATTGCATGGAAACATTAGAAGATCGTTAAGCCATTCCTTGACAGGGTTTTCCTCTGGCTGAAGGGAGCAGAGAGTTGTTTGAGGGGAAGGGGTAAGGGGAGCCAGCTTTGTTTTGCTAGCTCCACCACAAATAAGACCTTGTCCTTACTCCCTCACCCCAATGCCTAAACAAAAAGCAGAGGAGATTCAGTCAGAAGCTCAACTTCCCTGCCAGAGCTGCAGAACTACTTTGCTCTTGAAATTGCATCTGATAAAAAGGCTTTTCGACACAGCTCAGGGGACTTGCCCTGTTAAAGAGATAAGAGCAGCCATATCAGCTCTGCTAAGAACATGGAGATGTGCCCAGAGGTCTGCTTCTTCCTTTATGTTAGCATGGCCTGAGTGTAAGAAACCCTTCAGCAGAGGGAAAAACATACTGCAGCCATCCCAGAAAACATCATGATGGGAAGGCAATCCTCTTTGGCTATAGGAAAGTGAGCTTTTGAAAGGGGGTTGAGTTCTCAGTTTAGCTTAACTCCACCCTACCAAAGGACTTGGGTTGCTTTGCATTGGTTATCACGCTGTAAAATGAAGGTTAACAGCCTTGCGTGTGTCTGTGTGGCATCCCTGGGGTGCTGCTTTTGTCTATGAAGCATCTTGCTGTGAAAGTAGGAGCCTGACAGCTTCATACTTCAGTTCATCAAGCCAGAGCTAATGATTTTCCTTAAGGAAAAAAGAGAGGAAAACCACAAACAGCAAAACAAAACCAAACCCACAGGTTTTTTCTCCCAGCTGTGGAAAACCCTTCGCTGAGCACTGACTTGGACTAGATGATGTTTCTAAGTCCCTTCCAACCCTTCAGATCCTGTGAGTCTGTGCCTCTTTGAGGTGGCAAAGAGACCTCATTTATCTCAGCAAGGCTCAGGGCCCTTCTCAGGATCAGGCTGATAAAGCCAACAGACTTTAATGGTTACTGATAAGGGATTTAGTAAGGGTTTTTTTTTTTTTAACCTTGCTCAGCCTCAGAGGAGACCAAGTTTTGCTTTTGCCTGGCAGTTCTAGCCCTGGGATAACACTTGTCACTTGTGTGACCTCCTTGCTTCAGAGGATATTGGAGCACTCTACAAAAGGTCGCACAGATAGGGAAACTGAGGCAGGGGAGACATTAACACAGCTGTAAACAGAAGCCTTTTAAAACCACCTTTTACAGCTCTCACATCTTCTGCTGGTGAGTTAGCCAGGGAGGGAGCATTCACTGGCTGATTCTAGCAGATGGGACACCAGAGATGGTGTTCATAGAATCACAGCATGGTGAGGGTTGGAAGGGACCTTTAGAGCTCATCCAGTCCAAACCCCCCTTGCAGAAGCAGGTTCACCTAGATCAGGGGGCATAGAAACTTGCTCACCTATGTTAGATGTGTATATGTTAGATGGTGTCCACTCGTGTATATTTATCCTGGGTGCCTTCAGCCATAGCATCAGGGATCAGAAGCTGTTTCACTGCTGCATGAGTGAGGCGTGAGTGTTGGTAGGATCACCTTTTCTCTCTCTCCTGCTTGACATCAGTGAGAAGAATAGCACCTTGTCAACTCCTTTTTGTATTGAAATATCACCTTTGGGTTCCAACTCAGTTGCCAGGATGAGATTTGGAGTTTTTATCCAAGAGGTGAGAGCTGACAGCTCTCCCTAAATCCTTCCAGACCCCTTTTCTCCTGCCCAAAAATGAAACCAGCGGTCTTTCTTTGTTCAAGAAACAAAAAGCCCCTGGGAACTTCCAGTGCTGTAAACTGAGGGTTTTGTGTTTTTATCCTGTTCAAATAAGATATTTGAGATTGACAAAAGAGAAAGATCTCTCAGTGTGATCCTGCTGAGCTGTTTTCCTTGGAATGCCCACGGGCAAGGGCTCCCTTCACCACCAAAAATGCTTTTGCTCTAGGCGTTGTGCAGAAACAAACCTCAGTCACTTGGAGCCACAGGGGCTGGGCTCCGTGCACAAGAAAAACATAGCTCCATGCCATCCCAGCAGGGTGGTAACTCTCAGTTCTGCTGCCAAGCAGAGGAAACTGAGTTGGGAAGAGGGCTTGAGGAGCAGGCAGAGGCTGAGGATTGAGCAGGAGTCATCAATGGGAGGCTTTATGCAGCTCACAGCCAGACAGCGATGGGCACATCACCCTGTGGCTGTAGCCAGCAGCAGGCAAAGGGGCTGGAAAAGCTGGCCTTGAGTATTGTTGCTGACAGCTTCTCTTTTAGCTGGTCTCTCTCTCGTGAGGTTTAAAGCTTGTGGGTTTTAGAGGGGTCCACGGGACTGCAGCTCCCAGCTTCTGCTAAATGTGAGTGTGATCTGTGTGACTTTCAGCTCTGTTGAGCTGATCTTGGGACTTGGCCATCCCAGTCAAGGTCAGTTTTTCTTTACTGGTTAAGAGGCAGATACCAGTTTCTCAGTGCTCTATGGAGCATCTTCCCCAGTGCTCCTTGGAGAAAAGAAGCAGGTTCCTATGAATCCTGAACTACCTCCCCCTATTTCCTCATGTCTCCCATGTGATGCACACTTGACAACAAGCCCAAGTAACCAGCTCTGGGCTGAAACACTGCATTTAGACACTGAATATTGTCATCACTGAGACCCTGAACACAGCTTGAATCCAAATGCAGTTCAGGGATAGGGGCCAAACCCAGAACACAAATAGACTCGAGCCTTGATGCTGGAAATCTCAAGCCACATCTGGTTTAGGATTCAGCTGCAGGACTGTGTTGGACTTGGATTTGCCCCCTCTGATACAGTGTCCAGACCTTACAACAATGCACTGTTCATGGCAGTGATGGATGATGCCTTTTATTTCCTCTTGGCTGAACTTTTCCATCTCTAGCATTCCCTAGGTAAGAGGCATGGAAGGGCTCCTGCCCCTTGCTTCAGGAGAGAAGCACACACAGCTCTCTCTCTCTCTCCTGGAGAACTCTTGCTTTGATTCTTTCATGCTGTTGTTTTCCTTTAGTCTGGAATAAGTCATCTCTTGGGCTGAAAGTGCATGTTTTGTTCTCTGTGGATGGAAACATAACAAGCACCCGAGGAATGTTTCCTGATGGGCTTCCTGTGATTGTGAAGGGGAATGGTGTCAGGGAACAAAACAGGATACGGTTTGGGGTGTTTGTGAATGTAACTGGGGACAATGGTATCAAAGTGCAGTGAAAAATAATGAATGGGCATTAGGGGAGCATTGACTCAGAGCTCAGAGAGACCTCAGATCTTTGTATCTCTCTCAAACAGCCACCTCCCAGATCTTGAATTCCTGGGAGAACCCTCTTCTTAGGGTTTCCAGTGCTTTGGCAAGTAGGAACACCAACTGGACAGGCTGGAGGATTGGGCAGGGAGAGATCTAATGAACAAGGGCAAGGGTAGAGTGTTGTATCTGGGAGAGAACAACCCCATGTATCAGCACAGGCTGGGGAATGAGCTGTTAGAGAGCAGTGGAGGGGAAAGGGAGCTGGGGGTGCTGTGGGCAGCAGGATGAGCCTGAGCCTGCAACGTGCCCTCGTGGGCAAGAGGCCAATGGCAGCCTGGGCTGGGTGAGAAGGGCTGTGGGCAGTAGGCAGAGAGGTTCTGCTCCCCCTCTGCTCTGCCCTCCTGAGCCCACAGCTGGGATATTGTGNCAAAGCAACACAAGGGCCAAACGTGTTCCCTGTTGAGGTGAGGGAGCCCTGGCAGGGGCTGCCCAGATGGGCTGTGGAGGCTTCTTCTCTGGAGACATCCCACCCCAGCTGGATGAGTTCCTTCCTGTGTGCCCTGCTCTAGGTGCTGCTGCTCTGGCAGGGGAGTTGCACTGGATTGAGACACTGTGATTGATAACATCTGGGAGTTTACACTTATTCCTTCATGCTTTTAAACCTTCACTTTCCCTCCTTTCCTGTTAAAGAAGAGGCACACAGATGTGCCATCCCCGCTCTCATGACACCCCCCCCCCAGTACTTTGGGGTTTGTCATTTTATTGTTTGCCTTTCTAGAGTGAATCATTTCTATTGAAAAGACTCAATTGCTCTTTGCATGTGGAAAAGCAAACCAGCAGGATGGTTTATTACAGCCTCAGTTTCTGGTGCGATTTAAAACAACCAGCACCAAAACTCAGTCTCTCCTTGCAGAGAGCTGATGGCACTATGACAACAGGCAGCGTAATAAAGTGAGCTCAAGTCTTCTGAGACAAAGTGCTTGGTCAGTGTGCAAAGTCTTGCCTGAAACAGTGAAAAGCAGCCTCTGGCACAACATCAAGGAGAGGAGTGAGGCAGTGGGTGCTTCAGGACAAAACTGAGGTCAGCACAGGATGGTTTGGGTTTGTCAGGAAGCCAGGCTCTGGGAAAGCATCTTGCAGTTTTGCCTCGACGTTGTCTTCAGCAGCAAAGGCCATAAACATGCTACAATAACATTTACCCAACAGTTGTGTGTATGTTCACAGTTATAGCCATGTGTCTCTGTTTACAAACACATCTGCTCAGTGTGAGGCAATTATGGTTAGAAGGGTGAGGGAAATGAAATGAGGAGGGAAGCAAATTAGAGCTCGATGCATTTGATTGCTCAGCACTGGGAAGCAATCACTCCCACCAAGGTCGAAGCTATTTGCAGTGAGCAGGAAAGGTGTGGGCAAGACATCAGTGGTGACAGAAGCACGGTAAACTGGGCTGAGGAAAGTGTTCATAGATGGCAAAGGCTGATTGATTTGCTAGGAGCATGATGTGGGTTGGAAAAAGATCACGAGGGATCACGTAGTCCTCCCATCACAGCAGAGTTAGGCTGATTTAGTTCATGGAGGTGAATCTGGCAAAGCTTCCAACCCTTCTCACAGGCTTCATGTTTTACCTTCAAGGTCCAGTACTCATCCTAAATCATCTCAGTGGTCCTCATTGGCAGAACTCAGGGAGGAATTCACCCAAACCTGCTGGGAACAGGAGCCAGAAGTTGTGATTTACCCCTCATCTACTAAAGGGCAGAGGCCTCATCCACTATTCCCTGTGTGTACCAGTACAGTGAGGTGGGAAGCAACTGAGATGGGGAGGAGTGCTTTGGCAAACCTTTATCCATAAACTCAGGGATGTGGATAAGCCAGTTGGAGACTGGCAGGGACCTTCACTCTCCACACCTCAGCTGCCATTCTCTTCCAAGGAAGAGCTTCCAGGATTTAGGGATTGGTATGATGGAGATGGGATCATCTGTCAGTCATATCCAGTCTCTCTGGCTTCAGGGTCCCGATGGGATCATTTATCAGTCATAACCAGTCTCTCTGGCTTCAGGGTCCCCATGGGATCATCTGTCAGTCATATCCAGTCTCTCTGGCTTCAGGGTCCCCATGGGATCATCTGTCAGTCATATCCAGTCTCTCTGGCTTCAGGGTCCCCATGGGATCATCTGTCAGTCATATCCAGTCTCTCTGGCTTCAGAGTCCCCATGGGATCATATATCAGTTACATCCAGTCTCTCTAGCTTCAGGGTCCCCATATCATTTTGAAGAGATCAAGAGACAGGTTCTTTTTGGGGGTTCTTTGGACAGGTTCTTCTTGGGGTTTTTCACTTCCTCTCCTGATCCTTTACAGGGATCAACACAGAGGCATCTCCTGGAGATTTCTAAACTTCCTTATCATCAGCCCTTACTGAGGAGGAGCACCATGTCCTGAGTGTCCCAACTTGGTATTTAGCCTGTTGGAAACCAACCAGAATAGGCTGTGAATCGATGTATGGAAAGTCTAGAAGGGGTGGGGGGGGAAAACAATGTTGTTGGTCTGGACCCTATAAATGTGGGCATGAAGTCAAGTGCTCTTCTGAAAAGTGAAGTAGAGAAGCACAGTGTACCTTTTGTTCCCCCCCCCTTTTTTTTTTTGAGCCAGGATTTCAGGACCTTGGTATCAAAACCAGTGAAGCACCCATTGTAGCAGCCTTTTACCCACTTGCCATGAAATGGCATGGAAATAGTGAACTTAAAAAGAGTAAAAAAGGGGGGAAAAACCCAACCCCCACATTTCCTTATGAGCAATTCTGCAAAAGCATTTTTGTCCCACCTCCTTTTTTTTTTTTTTTTTTTTTAACTGGCTGCTTTTGGTGTGTTTCTGCTGTTTGGTGCCTATTCCTGCTTTGGTTCCTCCTTAAGTTGTGGTTTCCCCATCTATTTGAAACGTGAAGAAGTGCTGCTGGATTCTAAGGCTGCAAAGATGTAACCACTCTGGGTGGGAAGAGAAAGGCTGAGCTGTAGAGGAGAGCTGGTGTCACAGTTTGTCTGGGAAGCTGACTTGCTTTTGTAGTTTCGAGTGAGTTTCTAGTGCAGAGGAAGAACAGAACTACTGCATTGTGGGACATCACCAAATAATCAAGCACACAAAGCAATTGATACTAAATTTCATAGAATCATGCAATTGTTTTAGTTGGGAAAGAGCTTGAAGCTCCTGGAGTCCAAGCCCTGACTTCACTCTTCCAAGCCCAGCACTACCCCACAGCCATCGGCACCTCAGCCCCACGGCTTTGGGATCCCTCCAGGGCTGGGCACTGCCCCAGCTCCCTGGGCAGCCTGGCACAGGGGCTGACACCCCTCTCAGGGAAACAGTTCTGCCTCAGCTCCAGCCTCAACCTCCCCTGGGGCAACTTGAGACGTCTCTTGTCCAGTTGCTTATTCCTTTGCAGAAGAGACCAACCCTCTACTTCACTGCAATGAGAGAAAGCCTCATCTGCAGAAACTCTGCTCATCCATCCTTGTTTCTGCTGCTTCTCCTCCCATCCCTCCTCTTCTTCAGGCCAGGGACAGCTCTGTGGTACAGTGTGGTGATGGATCTCTGGTGCTGCCTGCAGCCCACAGATTCTGCACTGGAGAAGCAGGCTTGACATTGGTTGTGAAGGGCACAGGGTTGGATTGTGATCATCAGCAAGAAAATGCCTCTGATTATAATTTCCATGGGGGAGTTACATGTAGTCCCTGCACTGATCACATTTTATCATGTAAGGAAGGTGGAGCAAAGCTCGAGAGAGCCCATCTGCAAAAGCAGCAGAGGTCTTGCTGTTTTGGTTAGGTGTATTGTGAAGAGGGGATGTATTAGAGTGTGGGGTTGCAGTTTAGGCTTTGCTTGGTCATGCTCTGTGCCTCCCACACCTTATGGTGTGCACAGATCCAGGCTACAGAGGACTGAAGGGAATAAAAAGGCAGAGACAGGGGAATTTCATAGAATCACAGAATTGGTTTGGTTGGAAAAGAGCTGGAAGCTGCTGGAGTCCAAGTCCAAGTCTGACTTCACTCTTCCAAGCCCACCACTACCCCGTGGCCCTCAGCACCTCAGCTTTGGGATCCCTCCATAACCTTGCTAAAGGTTATGGCAAAGACCAAGGGCAGGGATGAGAATAACACTCTTCCTTCCTGCCTTCAGTGTCCAATCCATCCAAATTCGTTGCCCTAAGATCACCACAGAATCTGCTTCTTTTTCAGCTTTTACATTTGACTCATTTTCTTGTAAGTCTGATGTTATCTCACCTCTGCTTGTACCAGAGGTTGGCAGCAGAAGTGCTGACTGGTAAAACTGACCTGCCAAGTTAATTTCTATTCAAGGAACAGATCCTCTGTGCTGACCTCAAGGCAACTTGTTGCTGGCCCCTCGTCTTTTTGATGCTTTGCATCGTGCTCTTCAGATGGTAGATCTCTGTTGGTAACACTCAGGGCCAAAACATTTCAGGAGGGATTTTCTCCCAGGACTAAGAATGGTGAAAGTGTGTTATTAAAAAGAAAGTGTCACCCTTCTAGAGGTGGAAGTGATCTTTCCATGCACGGTGTGCATGGTTCAAGTGCTCAGCGTCTTCTTTGATAAGTCAGACTTTGTGGAGGAGGATGAGCCTTTGATCTTTAGCAAGGCCTTTTAAATGTGGTTATGGCCAGAAAAGTGAATGTAAAGTGCTTGTAAGTCAATATTCAGTGAAAATGAACTGCATGCACCCAAAAAGAGCTATTATTGTAGGCAGTGGGTTGA
Source organism: Urocolius indicus (assembly GCA_013401255.1). Lineage (NCBI taxonomy): Eukaryota > Metazoa > Chordata > Aves > Coliiformes > Coliidae > Urocolius > Urocolius indicus. The sequence goes on from WBNH01008337.1 coordinate 116,995, forward strand.
AAAACACTGACTTACCATCACCTCCCCAGCTTCTGTTTTCACGTCCTTTCTCCCAGAGCTGAACCCAGGGAAGTGAGACCTTCTAGTGATGATTGTGACCTCCTCCAGGTGGTCTTGCTCTAGCAGGAAGGTTGGACTTAGATGATCGTTCGAAGTCCCTTCCAACCCTTATCCTCCTCTGATTGTGTCATTCCTTGCCAGCCAACTCTGGATAAGGTTAACACCATGAACTATTAGGGGGCTTTGTTCAAGGTAAACCTCGAGGTTAGCGAGGACATTAGGATATCCTTGGACTAGCCTGGTTGTTAGGGCAGTCATCAGTGCAACAAAAGGCTGTGGCAGGCACTGTGAAGGGAAGAACACGAAGGGAAATGCTGGTGTTTCACGTGGTATGTCTGCATTACGCAGTTGCTTTTGATTTGTTTTAAACCTAGGGTTCCTCAAACCTGTTCCATTCATGTGTCAGCTCAAATGTCCTGCTTCAATTCATCACCCAAGTGCAATCTCTTTCTAAAGCTGGCTGCCCACAGAGGGTGTGGAGTCTCCTTCTCTGGAGGTTTCTGATGGAGGGGAACCTGCTTTAGCAGGGGATTGGGTTGGATGAGCTCTGCAGGGTCCTTCCAGCCCCCACCATACAGGGATTCTGTAGTAAGGAATCAGGATAACTCTCTCCAAGCTGTCAGCTCTCCCCACTGTGCTACCTGTGAGACCAGACAAACTGACTATTTCTCCTACAGCACACAGAGACAAAACTAACCTATGGTTAGTTCGACCTGAGACCTGGTTCTAGGTGATTTGTCTAAAACAAGGGCAAAAAAACCCTGAGATTTGATCTCTCACAACCATAAACTGTTCATTATTAGCAGCCATATCATATGTTCATGCCCAAGGGATCCAGGAGTGTGTGGCAGCTCTATGCAAAGCTGTTTTCATCTGTGGCAATGGGGTGGTTGGAGCTGCCCTGTGAAGGCTTCACAGGCCTCTGGAAGGAAAATAAGGAAGAAATAAGGACACAACTCCTGCCAATTTGATCTCTTACAACCACAAACTGTTCATTATTAGCAGCCATATCATATGTTCATGCCCAAGGGATCCAGGAGTGTGTGGCAGCTCTATGCAAAGCTGTTTTCATCTGTGACAACAGGGTGGTTGGGGCTGCCCAGTGAAGGCTTCAAGCTGCTGTGGATGGGCCTTGCCACATCTATGCCAGGAATGTGATTGAAAGCTGGAAAAACTGAAGCCAGCCTATTCCCAGGGGCAACATAACGTAACATATATGCCAGAATAATACACACAAGAGCCCTGTCTCAGTCTGAGTCTGGCCAGCTCAAGGATACAGCCTGGGAGGCAGCGGGATGGGGGAAGCTGTGGCGAGCTGTGGCCTGGCTGGTTAGGTTATGGTAGCACCTTTTTAATGCCTCACTGTGTTTTCCTACTTGCCCATCATTGATTACTTAAGTAGCTCGTGATTCCAGGGGATAGAAATTTGCCCTCTGGTATTCAATGTTAACTGCTGACCTCTTCCTTGGCTGGAATTGAAGCCAAACACTTTCTGAACAGGCTAGTCCTTCAAAAGTGATTCTAGCTGAGCAGAGCACAAGGAAGGTGTGTTTCGGGTACTCCTCTTTGCTAGGAAGTTATCTGAGTGATCCCCATGCTCTGACCTTGCCCTGACAGCTAAAGGCTCCGTGTTCCTCACCACCCTTTTGTTTTTCTCTGGAGCTGTAGGTGTAGGCACCAGAGAGAAGCCAATTGCAGCAAGGGCTTGGTGAGGTGCCACCTGACTTCCCTTGCATGCAATCAGCAATACTTGTTTGCTACTTGCATGCACGACCCGGATCTTAGGCAGGTGTTAGAAGCCACTATCTTTGTCTGATCTGCTCTGCTCTGTGTGTCATCAGTTCCCCCAGAGCCTTGGGTTGAGTGTGTGTGGGTTTTTTTTTCTGTGGCTTTTACCTAACTCAGGGGTTTAGCTCAAACGATTCCTGGTTCAGTGGCTGCATGAGCCCGTCGTCGTGGCCTTTGAATGTCTTTGCCTGTGCGTGACAGGGTTTGAAAGACAGTGGGGTTTGCAGTCTGTCTGCATCCCAGGAGTGAAATGCAGAGCTGCCTGGTACGACTGCTGCCTGTGACATTATTCACTGTCCTCATTAATGCCAGTTGCTGCTGTAGGCGAGGGCAAGTAGCTGTGTTGGCTTTAGAGGAAGATCCTTATCTGAGAGGCTATCTTCTCCATCAGATACTCTATGTATCAGAGAGAAGGGTGGCTTTGCCTGTGTGTGTAGAGATAGTTGTACTTGGACACAGTACAACTTGATCCTAGTTCCAGGGCTGTTCTTTGGGGTGGATGGTGGCGGGGGTGTTTTTTTGGAGGAGTAGCCAGAAAGATTCCTGCTTTCCATGTTTTTCTTTCCATCAGAGACTTTCTTCAAGAAGCAAAATTGCTTTAGGCAGAAAAAACATTTTCCCAGGTATAGTGTCGCCAAATTTGTGTCTGTTTTTAGACAGGAAATCTTCAAACCCAAGCATTTTAACATTTTATGTCATGGATTTGCAGTGGAACTTATGGTTTCCTTGCTTCTGACCACTAAGGTGTATAGCTGAGACGATATGAGACTCTTAAGAGCCATGAGTCAGTCCAGCACCCCCAGGTATTTGAGGTTTACTTACTCCTCATGCCATAAGATGGGAAACCCCACATCTTTTTGTGCTGAGAGGAAGCAGAGACTTACAGAAGATGTGTCATTTAGGAAGTCCTGCCTGGCATCCTGACTTGAGCACATCAGAGAAAGCAGCAAGTCATTATATCCTCACCTCTGATGGAGAGGCTTGCTCTCTTTTAAGAGCTTTCATCAGAAGATCTCCTGTTCTTATACAGAACTACACAGGCAAAGTGTACAGCCTGGGATTCATCTCAGACCTTTTAAGGGGGTTTCTGACATAAGGCTGTGATCTTACAGGTTTGTGACAAAAGGAAATTCTTCTGAAGCACCTTCCCTAGATTAAGTCAGGCAGAAAAAGAAGGAGAGGATATTTCTGCAAGGTTGTGCACTCACCAAGGAAAAGCTACTGGAAAGGACAAAGGCAATGTGAGCTTCTTGCCACACCACAGCATTAGGCAGCGTGGGGTGAAACCTCTCATTTTAGTCCTTTAAAGGCTGCAGCCATCTCTCTGCTGATCAGTGAGAGGCGGCTCACAACATTTTTTTACCCAAACACTGTTAACTTCAGCAGGACTCACACAGAGAGTTTGAGTTCAGGCTTAGTCAGGCCCACTGAAATTCTGGGCTACTCAGGCTTGTTTGGTTTTGTTACGTGATCTGAGATCAGAGGTAGGAAAGTGCTGATGTTTGGGAATGCAGAGCACTGACCTGACTCTGTTCTGAGCGAGTTCATTTCAAGCTGAGAGGGATTCTGATGTTTACCCAGCAGACTCTTCACTTCTTGGCATTTTTGGTGATGATATCACGAGCCTGCTTCACATCTGATTTGCACTTAATTCCAGCAGCTTCACTTTCCTTCTAAGTTTCCCTTTCCCTGCTCATGGAGGAATTTGCAAAGCTAACCTCAGAAAGGAGAGATCAAGACTTTCTTCTGCTTAAAAGCTCCTGATTTGGACTGTCTGGTGTGAATTTGGAGCGCTGAGGGTTTAGCAACACACCCTCTTTTCCAAGCCAAGGCAGCATCTGGTTATTCATGAGTAACCCACTGCTGCTTACACATCATTAAGAATCTTTTGCATGCTGAGGGTAGGTGAGCGTCTTGCTGCCCTTCCTTTCAGAGCTCTGCTTCATTAACTCACGTTAAAGCACTTTGTGCTTTCAGCCTGGGAGGTTCCTCGTTCAGTTTCTAGCTTGCCAGCCCTAATGGCAGCTGTGTTCACATGTGGTTAACTTCACTCCATCAAGGACATGCAAACCTTGTCAGATGTGCTTTGAAGAAGGCAAGACTCTGTGCCAAAAGCCTTTTCTGAGCCTGGCGTGCTTTGGTTGAGAGAACCCAAGTGCCATCAGCACAAGGAAATTGATAGCCAAAGGTTCTTGACAACATTTGGAGTTTCACTGGGGAAGGGTGTGTGTGTGTGTGGAAGAAGAGGGTAACAATTTCCTGTTTTTAAGCATTTCTAGAAAGGCAGAATTTGGGGGTAACTCACCAATCCTACACTTCCCACAAAATAAACAGAAAAGGGTAAAGCAACACATTCATCCCACCACTAACACCCATAACTCTGACCTGTACTGACTGGCTTCTCCTTCCCTTGGTAACCTCAAAACATAAACACCACACACACACACACACACACAAAAAAAAAGGACCTGTATAGACCTTGAAATGACACTCCAGAAACATCACATGCTACACATCTCTCTTGGGTTTGTGTGTTTTGTTTTTGGACAAGCAAGTGCAGGCAGGTAAGTGTGTGAAATTGCAGATGGAGCTGCTCGCAGCAAGCAAGGAGATCTATCCACCCTTATTTTTGCTGTTTGCAGAAGTTTAAACCTCCAAGCTCACCCCACCCTGAGCTTACACAGCAGCCAGCAAAGCAACCCACTGGTTTTGCATACAGCTTCATGGACCCCAAAGAGTCTGATTCAACCTGCGATCTTGGCAGATGGCAATTTCAGACAGAGCTGGGCAGCTGGGGGGGGGGCCCTCGCAGGTGCTCACCAGCTCAAAGAGAGACTAAGAGTGGAGTTACTGGTTTAGTCATGACTCTGAGAGCTTGTGGTTATTGTTTCTTTTTAATCTTCTCCCCTCAGGAGGCTCTGTCGGTGGTGAGCGACGACCAGTCCCTCTTTGACTCCACGTACGGTGTGGCCACTCACCTCCCCAAGGCAGATATGACAGCCTCAGGGAACCCCGACTATGGCCAGCCCCACAAAATCAACCCTTTGCCTCCTCAGCAGGAGTGGATTAATCAGCCCGTCCGGGTCAATGTTAAAAGGGAATATGACCACATGAATGGATCAAGGTAAGGAAAGAACCTTTCTGCATCTACTGAACCTTGAGTTAAAGCAAAGCAATGTGTTATCCATTCATGCTTTTGACTTGTCCATCAGCAAAGCCCACTCTCGGTCCAGGACCATTTCCCCACAGGCCTTGGAGGTTCCTTTGTCATTTATTTAGTGGCTTGGCAATGTTGCTCCTGCAGCTCTACCATTCTCCATGAAAGCTGGGCAGACTGGGACAGGAGACTGCCAGTGCAGAGTTCATGCTGCAGACACTGCTGTGAGCTACACATTCCATCACTTAGCTCAGCACAGGTTCTGACAGAGGCTGAACAGGAGTCAACAAGAAGGCCAAGGGCAGCCTGGCTGGGATCAGCAGTGGGGTGGCAGCAGGAGCAGGGCAGGGATTGTCCCCTGTGCTGGGCCCTGGGGAGGCTGCAGCTCCAGGGCTGTGTCAGTGCTGGGCCCCTCACTCACTGCCACAGGGACACTGAGGGGCTGCAGCGTGGCCAGAGCCGGGCACAGAGCTGGGGAAGGGGCTGGAGCACAAGGGTGCTGGGGAGGGGCTGAGGGAATGAATGGGGGTGTTGAGGCTGGAGAAGAGGAGGCTGAGGGCAGACAGCAGCACTCTCTGCAGCTCCCTCACAGGAGGCTGAGGGGAGCTGGGGGTCAGTTTCTGCTCCTAAGTAATGAATGACAAGAGGAAAGGGGCTGAAGCTGCCCCAGGGGAGGTTGAGGCTGGAGCTGAGGCAGAACTGTTTCCCTGAGAGGGGTGTCAGCCCCTGTGCCAGGCTGCCCAGGGAGCTGGGGCAGTGCCCAGCCCTGGAGGGATCTCAAAGCTGTGGGGCTGAGGTGCTGAGGGCTTTTCCAACCAGTGATTCTATGATCCCATAAATGTGCCATGGTTCAAGGGGCTGCTGAAGATGGAGGGGGTCATTCAGCAATGGTTGGTGTTTGTGCCACTACTCCAGAGCAAAGTGAGCAAAAGCTGCACTAACAGCCTGTAATGGGCTGCACTGGAAGACACTTGGCATCTGCTGCTAGTTTTGTGCTGCATCACAGCAGAATGAATCCATATGAAACTGGAGAACTATAACATAGAATCATAGATTCGCAGAGTTGGAAGGGACCTTTAGAGCTCATCCAGTCCAACCCCCCTGCAGAAGCAGCTCCCACCTAGAGCAGGTCACAGAGTAACATGTCCAGGTGGGTCTTGAATATGATGGAGAAGGGAATAAAAGAGGAGACTGAGGTCTTTTATGACAGTCTATGAGGTCTAACAAAACACAAGGCACATAATCACATCCTCTGTGTGAATGTACACAAGCCCTGGTGAAAAAAGAAGGTTCAGGAGTAGATTTGAGCACAGATGTTAGACATCAAGGGGACATCCTCTGCAGGTTTGAGCCAAAGAGGTAGGAGGCTTTTCTCCCTGTGATTTGTAGTTAGAGCTGGGGGTGGTGGATCACTTCCTTGTGCAATGAACAATTCAAAGGCTTGCAAACAGTTTCTTATGGCAGCACACAATGGTTTCTCCTTGAAGGGTTGGTGGAGGGCTTCTTTAACAGCCCGTTTTCCTGATTTCTCAGAACTTAGCAGAGTGTAGAGCTCGAATCAGAAAGCAGCCTCACACTTTCAGGCTCCTGCAGTTAAAAGACTTCAAATAGCAGCATGTTGGGGTTGGTTGGTTTTTTTTTTTTGCCCTCATAAGTATACAGTAAGATGCTGATTGTACCAGAAGATAAAGGTTTTTCACGTCAGTTGGGCTTTGATGCTGATCATTTGTAGACTGAACTCTCTCTTGCCCTGCTTTGTACTTCAGTGTCACTTCTGGCCTTCATCAGGAATGATGTAGATTGTTGGGGGGGCTTTATTTTTTTAGCACTGGTGTTGCCAATCTCAGAGTCGAGGCTGAAACATGGGGAAATGAGTTCTTTCCTGAAAAACACCATCCATCCCTGGATAACCCAGGCAAAAGGGTGGATATTGATAGTACCAGCAGCTTTGGCTCTTTCAGTTGATAGCCACAAGGACAACAGAGTTTCCTTCCCTTATGCTACTTGTCCATCTTGCAACATTGTGGAGGACCATAGGAACAAGTGGCCCTGTCACACTCATTGAGCTACCTCAGACAGCAGACATTTGTGCTTTTCAGGCTCTGTGAGCACGTGTTCTGTACAGATTCCACTTGTGTCTGTACTTGGCATGCTCACAAGCCTAAGCTTCACCTTGCAAACGGGGCTGAAATGGTATCAAGCTGTCTTTGCTCGTCTTTGGGGCTGCTGCTTCCTCATCTGCTCAGAAGACACAAAAGAAAGGGGAAATAATATTGCTTTCACAAGTAAGTGCTCTGATACCCGTGGAGAAAGGCCCTCCAGAAGTGTGTTTATTGGTGGCAAAAAAAAAGGATATCCTGCTTTACAAGGTTCCTAGGCAGAAACTAAGTGCCCTCAGTCTCTCTGAAAGAAGGGGAACAACTTCCCAGCCCCTTAGTAAAACACAACAGCCCAACTTGAATGTTGGAACTAAGCCCTGAAACATCTTCCAGAGTTACCTTTTGACAAGTTCTTAGCACAAGAGCTCCAATCCACCCAAGAAATGAGAGCATTCGTCTGATTTATCCCTCTTCTCCTCCTGTTCGTGGAGGAGACCGTGTGTCCATCGCAGCTCATTGTCACAGGCTGGGCCACTCCAGTTGCTTGTCCCTTTGCCCATCAGCTGCCTGGCAAAACTGACACAGCATCTGAGGCAATCTCAACACCAAGTCACTTGGGCTCAATAACAAAACCTCTTCCCCATCCCTCCCTCCCTCTCTGCCTCTCCTCCTCCTCTCTCTTGTGTTTCAAGCACTCTCTCTCACCGCGTTCCAGCTGCCTCATTACAGGGAGCAGCCTTTATTCTGGCTTTCACCTGTACTTGAAGCACTGTGCCTTTGCTGCTTGTCAAGAGGATGGTTTTGTGTACTCTAGGGAGTGATAAAGCTATAGGAAACCTTACAGTGGAGGGAGCTGGATGACAGCAAGGGACAGTGTCCGGTGTTTCTTATTTAGCCCCCAGAAGCAGCTCTGAGTTGGGTTGGGAGAAGAGGAGCTTGGAGAACATCTCTTTTTGCAGAGCCATTCCTCCAAGTGCTAAACAACATGAAAACCCTGACCACCTTCCTACCTTACCCCATGATCAGGATTTTCTGCTTTCCTCCCCAAATTGGAAAGGATTTCCCAGATAACTTCATACTAACTGTGTACAGGGGTTGTTCAGGCAGTGGCAGGGATCTGGCTTGTAGGGGAGAAGATAAGACTCCTGTATTATTCAGAAACAGAAACAGTATGAAAGTTTCTGGTATGATCAGGCCTGGATCCATATGTATGGCTTCAAAATATGTCCTTCACAGCCAGCCACTTGCTCAGAACAAACCCCAGTGCTACATTTGGGCTTGCCAGTGATTCACATCCAAGCACGAGGCTGTTGAGAATCCACCATAGAAATCCTACCCTTTGTGCTTCTTACACCCCTCTAGGCATCGGGAAAGGGACATAGTCTTCTGTTTGTAGCCCTAACCTGTTGCCAACTCACAAAACATACAAGTCCAGCTTTAACGTGGCTTTATTGCAAAGGTTTTCTGGTCACTGGTCATCTCCAAAGGTGTGCTGGTCATTGTTCATCTCTCTTTGCATCCATTCAGGGACTAGCTTACAGTCGTTGTTCTTTGCTGGATTAGAGTCTTTTGGTGTATTTTGTTACTGTTTTATGTCTTAAGTTTGGATTTCTATTGAGGACCTTTAGATCCTTGGAGATGTTAAAGAGAAGGGTGGATGTTGCACTGAGGGAAATGGGCTGGTGGTTGATAGGGCTGGGATAAAGGCTGGGCTCCGTGAGCTGTCTCTTTCAGCTGAAACCATTCTCTGCTTCTATGATCTTGTGATATAAATACAATCATTTCTAGTTCAAAATCCACCTCAAATAATTCCTATTTCAATCTCCAATGGGAGAAGCAGAAGGATCATTTAGACAAATGCTGGCTAAATGTTGACCCCATTCCCAGTCCATTTGAAGAATAGATGTTTTCCCTTCTATCTGAACCAAAATGAACCAAGCAGCAGGTGTTCCAAATTCTCCTGGTGTCTATGGAGCTGCTACAGCTCTGCAGCTGAATTCAGAGGGTGATGTTTAACATAGCTGTTAAAAAACAAGCTGTAGGAGCTTCACGTGTGGAAAGGTGTTCTGATGTGCTGGGTGTGTGTGTGCAAGCTTCCCTGTGTGATTCCAGCTGGTGTTCCTGACTTATGTCTGGCTGGAATCATGAAGGCAAGTGCTTTGAACAATAATAAGCTTCAGAATATTAAAATAACCCTGAGGTTCTGGGATGTCTGAACGTTTTTATGCCACAGTGACTGTCACAAAGCAAAACAAAGGGGCTGCCTGTGCTTGTGAGTGTAAGAAACCCCCCTTGAAAGCAGCTTGTGAGCCCTCTAGTGGGATTCACCGTGTTGTTCTGTTCTCCATCCAGAGCTGAAACTCTGCATTTCCCCTCCTGGTTGCATTTATGTGATAAAACCACGATTGTTTTTAGACCTTCCCGAGCCTCTGGGCATTCCTTGAGCAGTTTTGGAACCTCTCCCTGCCTTTTCCCATCCTTTTTACAGCCGCCTCCTCTTTCTGCAGACTCAAAGTGGGTGGGTTTTTTTCAGTGTGAACCTTCTCCTGAGGCAGGATTAAGGTGCAGTTTGGAGTCCCGAGGAGCTGGGAGTCTGCTCTGATAGCTCAGTTCCTTGCCTGTAAGAAGGAACCACGAGCAGAGTCACAGTGTGTCCGTTCTTACATCCTTCACTGCAGGTTCAAATCTACTTTCAGGGGTGAAGATTAAAGCTGAGATGACCAAGTGCAGATCCAAAAGTGGCAAGTTGAGAAAGAAAACAAATGTTGGGAAGAGAAGAGAGATGAAAGAAGAGGAAAAGGATAGAGGGAAGGGAATATCCCACTGCCCACAGCTGAGCCAGTCTCAGAACTCACTGCAATCCCTTATGTTTTGAATGAAAGCCAAAGGTGATTCCTAGACAGAGGCTTTGGGACAGTCATTGCTTTCTTTTCAGGTATCTGAAACAGTGGCTGAAGCTGTACAGAGGGTTTATTAGTCAATGCCAGGCTAGCTGCTTGTCCATTTTGTCCAGTCTAGCATAAACTTTCCCCAAAAGCCAAAGCTCTTGGCATCCCCAGAGACTGCTGCTGGAGCTGCTGGAACGAAGAGTCTTTGGGCAGCTAGTGGGGAATGAGCACTGCCTCATAGTCCTTTGCCACAGGGAATATACTTCAGAGATCTTGTGAAAGCACCCTATATTCACTTACCTGGGTAGATCTAAGACCTTTTCTGCCCTGAACCTGAGCAAGCCACTTGAAAGTCTGAAGCCTCTGTGCAAAAGTCAAAGGTTTAAGCTGGCATCTGCAATCCCCTACAGTCTGCTTGTGGGGAAATGCAAGGCCTAAGAAAGGAGCTGTATTCAATGAATACACTATTCATGGTGTGCAGCTCCCTCTTCTCATTTGATACTGTAGTTGTTCCCCCCACACTGAATTCTTCTTTGTTTTGCTCATAGCTACAGCTACCTTTGGCTGGGATACTGTGAAATCCCTCCTCTTAGGCTGGGCCAGCCCAGTGACAGGCATGCAGGAGCGGCAGAGATGCTTCAGTCTGGTAGTGCTGTCTCATTTCCCAATTAAATGCTCTGTTTGGATGTGGTAGGAAGTGCTGGGTTACAGAGGACACCCAAGTAAGGATCTTCACTCAAGATTTCACCATCTTTTGCTTAAGGACACTTTGATATCCTGCCCAGTGAAGTCTTGGTAATGCTATTCCCAGGTCTGTCTGTCTATCCTGCTATTAGATTTCCTCTGGGGTTAGCTCTAGACCCAACCATCCTGAAACCTGAAAGGAGGCATCTCTACAGCCACACAACCCTGTCAGGTCCACAGAGCACGTTTCACACCCTGCAAGGTTCACAGGGTGGTAAATCAGGGGTTGGTAAGGCCACCTCAGGCCCTTAAACCTCTTTTCAGACGTCTCTGATACTCTAATTGTCTGATTTTGGCTGCTGAGACACACAGAGGATAAGGGCAGAGTCCTAACTGCCAAGCCAAGAGTCTGGGAAGTGAAAAAAAATCATCCCAAAACCACGGAGGTGACACTTTACACTGCTGCTGTTCATGTTGTTGCTTGGCCATGTGAATGTGTATGATGCTTAGCAGAGAGCAAGAGACAGCCAGAGAGCTCGTGGCCTTTTTTTATCTGTGTCATCTAATGTAAGAAAGCTTCTCCTAGGCAGATAAGCTTTCTTGGAGATCCTGAGAGCCTGGATATATCTTATAGTTCTGTATTAATATGATATCTGTGATTGTTTCACCTAGGGGAGAGGGTATTTCCTAGGGAAACTTGATAGAAGCAGGGAGGTGAGAGTGAAACCCTTTAGCAGGTAACACCTGGGACCTGCTGGCTTGCAGGGAAAGCAAAGAAAAATCTTCCTGTGTTGCCTGAAGGAGGGGAAAAAAACCTCTTTCCCCAAACCATTTAAAGCCAGGGTGATGGTGAGCAGCAAGCTGAACAAAGCCTGACACCTCGAAGCACTGATGGCCTTGCTGTTTCAGCGAGTCTCCTCAGGACAGGCTGTACTTCAAGGAAAGAACATCAGGCTTGTTCCTTTTTTTAATTCTGTGCCAGCACAGGCAGGGGTTTAAACACCTGCCACAGATTATTTCACCAAAAAAGCTAGTAATGATCCCATTCCCTGTGAAAAAGCTTTGGGTGTCCCTGCAGGTCGCTCAGCCTCTGCCACGGCGACGTTAAAACCTTCAGCAGTCTTTTTTTCCCCCCCTTTCTCTGAAGGAGGATTTTGTTGTTTTGGTTCCCTGCCTGGAAAAACAGTAGGCAAAATAGTAAAAGCTTAAATTCAAACATGTGTAAGCTCTACATCTTCTTTCCATTCTCAAGCAACGTTCCCTCAGCGAGACATGAGGAAAAAATTACCATCTGCCTTCGAATATCTCAGCGGAGCATTTATCTCCCGGCCACGAGAACTCAGGCTCAGTCATTTCTCCTTCCTCCCCCCCTCACCCTCCCACCATTCAGACGAAGAAACACATTTGTTTTAGTGTCCAGACTTGCTCCAGCTGAACTCGGAGGGGGGTGGGATTTGGTGTACTGTCATACAGCTCTTACCCTTTAGTGAATGGTTTTACTCCCAGGCTATTTTGTCTCCTTGGCAAAGGCTGGGATGTGCTATGTGCCTGTAGCAGGCTCTGGCTTGGTGTTTTAAGTGACCTCTAGAGCTAAAAGCATGAGTTACTACTGCAGCTGGAGGAAAACAAAACCTGTGCTCCTTATTTGTGGTTTGGAGGCTTCTCCTTCTCTCCCAGGGTAGGACAGAGAAAGCCTGTTGCTTGCCAAAGGTCTGCGTGTAGTCCAGGTCTTAGCACAGTGCCACCTGAGCTGCTAAATGTTCCCTCCTCATCACTCCATCACCTCAGAAAGTACAACTGGAGCCAGAGCCTTTTTCACACGCAGTTTCTGTGGTCTGAAGACATTGACTCATGCCTGAGGCACTTAAAGATTTCTACATTTCCTTATCCAAGCAGCAGACAAAGCCTGGGACTGTTTAAGAGTGAAGACCAGACAAGATCAGTTACATTGAGCCCTGTATAAATAAGACTCTTTTGGATGCCATGCTGGTACTGTAGTATTCTCCTGCGACTACCCTGTCATTTTGCCATGGGTACTTCTTGTTCTTTGCTCATGCAATGAAAGGAGGTGTAATCCATGATTAGCTCTGCAGAAATGCCGTCGGTGCTGAGGTGAGGAGGACAGCCTTTGAGTCAATTGACAGGCTTCACTGAATGAAAGATATGGTGCCCAGGGTTGTTCTTTTGACACAAGACAGAGTTGTTCTTTTGATGCAGGAACAATACACTCCAAGAAGGGGCTCTTAGGAGCATATAGCTCCAGCAAAGGATCACAGCAAATGTTCTGAAGGATTGCTGAGCAATAAAGGATGAAGGGAGGGTTAGGGCTGTAACTGATAGACCCATGTGACAGGCACTTGCTTTTTACCTAGTTGGTGAGTTTGGATGTTTCAGAGGTGTTGAGTCAAACCTTGAAGCTTCCCCTTGCCTGAAAGTCACTCTTTGCACCTCCAACTCTCTGCCATCAAGAGGTTCCCTCTGTGACCCTTGTGCTCCATCGATGGGCTGCTGCCATTCATGCAACAGGGTCAGGAATGACCTCTCCCACATGCCAAGAAACTCCCTCTGTGTCTAATCCTGACAAGTCATGTGTTTCCTTTCCCATTTCAGGGAGTCTCCTGTAGATTGCAGCGTGAACAAATGCAGCAAGCTCGTGGGAGCAGGGACAGAGTCCAACCCGATGACTTACGGCACCTACATGGATGAGAAGAACGGGCCTCCTCCCAACATGACCACCAACGAGAGGAGAGTCATTGTCCCAGCAGGTACCAATCCCCCAGCAAACTCTTGGTGTCCTATTTCCTTGAGCTTTCTCCTCCATCTGGACAGATAAAGCTTGTTTAACCAACTCTCTTCCTTACAAACCACGTCCCTGGTAAGGAAAATAGCAGAATTCTTGCTAGTGGGAGTTTCCTATGTCCTTGGATGTGCTCTACCTCAAATCAGAATAAGAAGTGGATAATTTCTGCTGTTGCTGCTTCTATTTTTTAGGGGGGGGGGGGGGGG
>WBNH01008337.1:130726-161318 GCA_013401255.1 Urocolius indicus
GATGGTGTTTTTTTTTTTTTTTTTGTTTGTTTTGTTTGGGGGTGGGGGGGGGGGGGGGTGTTGGTTGGGGTCTGTTTTTTTTCCCTTGGAATTCACCATTGGTTTGGTCCATTGAACCAAATCCATCGTGTGTTAGAGGAGAATCTGCAGTGCTTCAAAGAGCAAGAAGTGGACCCAAGTGATAACTCCCGTGGTGCTCTGCAGGAATCCAGGTGCACTTTCATGTCATGTTGCTCTAAAAGGAGAGCTGGTTTGTTTCCATTGACTCTTTAGAAGTAGAAATCATCCTGTTTTGCAGGAACTGCGTTAGCCTTCCAACACTTGTTACACACAGCAACGTTCCCATCCAGCTCTCTGCTTACAGCTGATATCCACATCTGCTGCCTGAAATTGGCAGGAGCCAAGTGGATAGTCGATGCTGCTGTGGCAGGCAACTGCTGAAGGCTGAAGCTGGAACGAGAAGGGAGTCTTTCCCCTTGCAAAGTTTATAAACACTAGAGATACAAGCAGGAACTTTTCCAGCAAGAGAGATATGATGAGCTAAGTCCTGGCCTGATTGAAGTACCAAGACTTCCCCTGATTTCCAGGCATGCAGCTTTTCACCTGGTATAACGAGGGGGTTTCTTCCCCCCAGAGATGATGCTGATTGGAGCAGATAAACTGTTGGCAGAAAGAAATGTACTCGTGGAACTTCAGCTCTGTTTTCTGATTGTGCCTTGACCACAAACAGATGACAATTGCCAAGCATTTGTTTGCCATTTAGGATGAAAAGGAAAAGCTCCAACTGAATGTAGTTGAAGGGAAAGCCAAGAAAAAGATTGACAGCGGGCTGTTTCAAGTGTTGTTCAGAGCTGCTTACAGGCACTGGCTGATCTAATTGGTGACAGCATCAGATCCCTTTTCACCATCAACATTGCCTAGAGAGGTGTTAGCTGATACCAATTAGTCATTATATTGTTAAAGATATTCAAGAGGGAACAGTTATCACACCTGAAGGGTTGGGAAGGACCTGGAAAGCTCATCCAGTGCAACCCCCCTGCCAGAGCAGCAGCACCTAGAGCAGGGCACATAGGAACTCATCCAGCTGGGGTGGGATGTCTCCAGAGAAGGAGCCTCCACAGCCCATCTGGGCAGGCCCTGCCAGTGCTCCCTCACCTCAACAGGGAAGAAATTCCTCCTTGTGTTGCTTTGGAACCTCTTCTGTCCCAGCTTGTTGCTCCTTGTCCTTGTTGCTCCATCTGGGCAGCCACAGACCAAAGGTGGATTACAGTTAGTTGACTTCTAGTGCTTTCACTGGAAGTGAAGGTTTAAATTCTCTTTGAAGGGAAGTAGGGAAAAAAAAACCCCAAACCATAAGGACACTTTTCCCACCTCCTGAGCATCCACAACCCAAAACCTTGGGATCCTTGTGAAACAGCTCTGATGTACCACACTCGAGAACACGACAACGAACGTCATCCCACATCTCTGACTACAGGAGATGAGGCTCAACTCATCCAAGGCAGGCATTTGGAAATGGTAATATAACCCAGAGTAAAGATTTATAGAGCATCAGGGTGAAGATAGGAGAGAATAATGACACACCAGCCTTGCAACAGGGATAACAACAACAACAGCAAACTCGAAGCCACGTTTCGAGGAGGCAGTTGTTCAGAGGCCACTCAACAGCTTTGGCAGTGATAAATCAGCTGGATGACTATCTGAGATCCAAAAGCCTTTCTTGAAAGGGAAGACCACACACTCACCATGCCTTCTAAATGCTGGGGTGGTTTGTGTTTCTTTCAAAACTCAAGACAAAGAAGTCCTTCCACTGCAAAACAACAGCAAGGGAAAGAATCCTTCCCTTGAATACTTGCACAGTACAACTTGCAGCCTCTTGCCAGTGCTTAGAAAGCAGGACTTCATTTGGCTATTGCCAAAATGCAAAGGAAAAGCTCCATCTTTCTTTCACAAAGGCACAGGGTTGTGAGCTCCATGTGTCAAATTCAACCTCTAGCAACCTGTTTTTACTAGAAATTCAGTGTCAGGTTTGTAATTGCAACCTTCCTTGGCTTTGCTGCTGCTCCGTTTTCATGCTGAAACTCAGCTGTCCAGGGATGCACCAGGTCCAGCCATCACCTCACCTCATGTGTCAAGGGATCCCTGCAGGCCAGGCAAGCACAGCCCTGGGCCAAAGGCATTGTTTTATACACTATGAAATGTGTGACAGAGGCATTTCTTGTCCTTACCCAAAGCACAAGCCACCGATTCTGTGATGGCTGCACGTGTTTAATCCATTTCCTCAGCTGCCTCAGGACCTGAAGCCTTTGCGGTTTATCAGGGGTTGGTCTGGATGCTCTCTAAAGGTCCCTTCCAACCCTACCATTCCCTGAAAGTCCTGTCTGAGAGGGGTGTGCCATCTGTGATGGACAGGTCAAAAGGCTTTGACTTTGCAGTCCTCCCCAGCTCCAGTGGAACATCGAACGGGGGACACAAGGGGCGAAGCAGCAAGCACAGGAAACATCTGAACACGCAGATAATGCTCTGAAAAGTGACTCTGTAAGAATGGTATCATGGCACAAATTCTTGCTTGCAGCTTTCTGATCTCCTGCTCTCTTCAAAACTCAACAAAAGGCGTGGGGGGGGGTGTTCTTTTTTTAACCACTGATGCAGCAAACCCATCCCCACGGGGTCTGCAACTCCAGCCGGGTTCAATCTCTCTCCCACGTCATTGTCACTAATAAAAGATTTCCCCAGCTGGAGGCTGTTGCTGACAGTTGAGAATTGGTGCATGAGCCAGTTACAAACCCCACATTGCCCTCCAAGAGCTGTGTTGGTTTTTTAAGAGGGCTAGGAGGAGGTAGCACTGGGTTCCTGTCAGCGGGGTTGAAAGGCTTGTTGACTCAGAGATACATGGCAAACCCTCCTGGTTAAGCAATAATAGGTTTTCTTTTCAGAGTCCCTTGGCTGCCTGTAAATACCTCCATCCTCAGGCTTTCAAATGCCATCTGTTGAGGCACTTGAGAAGATCTGTTGGGGCTCTGTAGTGCACTTGAGAAGGATGGTGTGAGTTCTACAGCGCTGATGTAGCTGTCTGGCATTGCAGAACTGAAGCTGTGACAAGCTTTCAAAGGCACTTTGCTTTACTTTCTGGTTCCCCAGAGGAAGAAAAGTCACAATCAAATGTCACTGATGTTGTTCCCAAGCATTAGGTTTAAGTTTCAGGCAGGTGGGAGTCAATCAAGCAAACTTACCCTTGCCTGAGGTGATCACTTCATGCACCTTGAGTCTTGTTAATAGCACAGAACTTGTTCATCTTGGCCAAAACCCATTGGGATCAGTAAATTAAATCCATTTGGTTGTGGAAACAATGCTTAATGCTTTCATTGGGTGTAGTGTGACCATCTTCTTGTGTTTTCCTGCCAGATCCTACCCTCTGGACCCAAGAGCACGTACGTCAGTGGCTGGAATGGGCTATAAAGGAATATGGGTTAATGGAGATTGACACCACCATCTTCCAGAACATGGATGGCAAAGAGCTCTGCAAAATGAACAAGGATGATTTCCTCAGAACCACCTCCCTCTACAACACAGAAGTTCTGTTGTCTCACCTCAGTTACCTCAGGGAAAGTAAGTATTGCCTTGCCCCATGCCAACCCCAGCTCAACGTGCTTGATAGGATAAGTTACCCTGAGTGCTGAACTTGTTCTTGTGGGTAAACAGTAGCAAGGATGGAGGGGGAAAAGAGAAAGGAAAGCAGGGAGAGTGAACAAGGAAGAGGGGAGTAAAAAGTGGGTTGGAAACTGAACCTACTGGGGCTATCAGGGAGGTGAAGAACTGAGCAGGACTCTTAAAAGAGATTAGATAGCCTTAGAGATGAGAAACCCATCTGTGACCATGTGATAACAACACACACATTTGCTGTGGAGATTAAACCCAACGTGAACTGATGTGTCACGAGCAAACGATTTCATAACCTCAGTCAGAGGGTTGTGTACTTCCCCTTAAGGCTCCTGCAAAGACTCAGTCACAGCAGGACACAAAACTGGACAGAACCGGGAGACTTTTCTGTGTTCCTGGTGGCCCAGATTGGTTGGAAAGAGGGGGAGGAAAAAGAGATACAAGTGTGATTCCCCAAAGGTAAAGTGTGCTGAAGCAGATGCCCTGCAAACCACACAGTACCCAAAACAACCAAGTGTTGCCAAACCTCTTTGTTGCTTCTCTCTGGAGTGTGATGGATGCAACACCCCTTTGTGATGTATTAAGCCACTAAGACAGAAGCTATGAGCAGATAGAAGCTGTTCCTGGTGGCAGCCCAAACAGAAAGGGTCACTTTATGCTTAGGACGTGCTCTTGAGGTTGGGAGTCTTGGATTCAGACCTTCCTAAGCCTTCCTTTGAGACCATGAGCCTGCTCATAGCTTCCAAATGTCTCCTCTTCATCTATGAAATGGAGAGTCTTTCCTGAGGAGTCCAGACAAAGAAATGATTCACAACAAAGAACCATGTACCTACCTTTTAGGTACATGAAGCCCCTGACTGAGAAGACTGGTTACACTAGTCTCTGTTTATAGAAAAGAAGCAAGAGGGCTTGTTGAGATTCAAAGAGAGTAGTCCCCTGCTTCACACCTTGCCTTTAAATGCCTGAATTTAGGAGGAGTAAAGCTTTTCCTTGGTTCCTCAGGGCTTCAGTTTTATTTGCTGAGGCAGCAATCCTGCCTCCTTGTTGGTAAACCTGTGGAACACAAGGATTGCATCTCAGCTCTCTCAAGAGCCAGCACAAAGGAGTCCTAATGCAGTTGTAGCATTAAAGTGTTGGATAACAGCCATATAAAGACCATGTTGTGCCAGGGGAATGCCTACAGTGCTCTCTATCATAGAATAGTAGGGCTTGGGAGGGGTCTTCAGAGCTCATCCAGTGCAATCTCCCTGCAGAAGCAGCTCCCACCTAGATCAGGTCACACAGGAACGTGTCCAGGTGGGTCTTGAAGCCCTGCAAGGAAAGAGCCTCCACAGGAGGGAAAGAAGGAGACTCTATGCTATGAAGCTGGTGGAAAACCCAAGCAAACCCAGACAAAGGCATTCCTCAGTATGTTAGAACTCACCCCCAGCCCCATCCTCCAGCTTTTAGGATTAGAAATGTCTCTCTGCTCAGCCCCTTGGGTTGCTCTGACACGTCATGAGAGCTCTGCCCTTCTTTAAAGCAAGCTCCTGTCTGAGTGGAGGCTGGGCAGCCTCTGAAGAGCATTCCTTTCCATGCAGCTGCTCCTGGTGCTGCCTAATGACAGTCTGCTTTCTGGCTTGCTGGTTAAACTCCCTCCTGGAGTAACGCCTTCCAAAGGAGCTGATTGTTTTTCCAGCCTGCTTTCCAGCGGATGTTTAGTGCTCAGCCTCTGAGCTCAGTGCCATGGGGAGATGGTCTTTCTGTTTTCCTCTGGCTAATTGTCTCCTTCTGTAAGGTTACTTGTTTCAGAGACATCCAGCTCTGCCCTTGCTTAGGGTGGAGGGTGCATGATGGCAACAAAACATGGGAGAGCTTTGGGCTATTGCAGATCTGTAGGCTTGAGTATGTCTGCCCAGTGTCTCTCTCTTGAAATGTCCTCTCATGGAATCATAGACTTATTTGGGTTGGAAAAGCCCTTGCAGCTGCTGAAGTCCAAGCCTTGACTTCACTCTCCCAAGCCCAGCACTGACCCACAGCTCTCAGCACCTCAGCCCCACGGCTTTGGGATCCCTCCAGGGCTGGGCACTGCCCCAGCTCCCTGGGCAGCCTGGCACAGGGGCTGACACCCCTCTCAGGGAAGCAGTTCTTCCTCTGCTCCAATCTCACCTTGGGGCAACTCAAACCCATCTCCTCTTGTCCTAATTGGATGTTAAGCTGGATATGTGCTGACTAACGAATCCTCAACTTTGGTGTTTGTTACCCAAGAAACAAGGAGCTGATCTGAACCCTCTGAGCCTGTCTGCCTGAAAATCAGCTTCCTCAGAAGGTTTTTCAATGCTTTACACTCCTGATTGGGGTAAAAACCATTCTTAAATCTGCCTATGAGCTAAGTTACTTTGGCCCATCTGTGTCCAGGTTGAAACAATAAACCAGTAGCATCTGAACAAAAAGCTCACAGCCTTAACTGTAGGAGGTGGAAGGCTGAAGTGAGCTTCTTGAGGCAGTGGAGACTAAACCAAACTCATCCCACAGCTCCTTTAGTCTTCGGGCAACCAAAATGAGGTCTGGATCAGCATTGTGCAGCTGTTTCCTGTTCCTGTAACCTATTGAAGCCGTCAGGAATTGACACAGCCCTGACCTTTAGGAGATTTTAGACTTGGAGAACCCGTTTCTGCAGCACACTCTATCCTTTGGAGTCTCTCAAAGCGCACCCAGTTTGGTTGTTTTTTTTTTTTTCTCAAGGAACATAGTGACCATCCCTTCCCAAAAGAACCATCTTTGTTTCTCCCACTTTCCTCTCTCCCATACCTTGGCTTTTTCTTCTTCTCATTCATCTCTCTGCACTTCCAGACTGATTTGACTGCTGTGCTGGTATAAAAAAAAAACACAGTCTGCCTGGTGAACCTTCTCTGGTGGGAAGGGAGGTTTGAATGTTTTCATGCTATGTTTGGGATGAACATCAAAAGAAGCCTGAACTGTGTCACCTCCTGTCCTTTTCCCCCCTCTCTGGTTATAGGGGAGGGGGGTGGCTTTCTTTGTGTGGTGTGTTACAAGTGAAAAGAGCCTGAACGGGAAAGAATGAGACTGTGAGGAGAAGGAGAAGCAGGAAAAGTGCTTTGTGGTTTCAAGCCATACATTGACACAACTATCAAACACAGCTCTCCTGCTACAATGCAGCAGGACCCTGATTCTACCAGGAGGGAAAGCCACAGGGCCTTCAGAAGGTGTGAGGACAAAGACTTCCAGGTTAAACAGGCTTCCAGATGGCTGAAACCAAGATGCTCCTGGATGAGCTGCTGTGTGAAAAGGGAAAGCTTCACAGGGGGATAACACCCCAAATCTGCCTTGTTCTGCAGCACTTTTCCATCTTCCTCTTTCATTAAAGCCAGGGAAATCAAAGAAGCAAAGGAAAAGGTGGGAGGAACCAGGAGATAACTGAGGGGATAACACCCCCCCTGCACTTGCTTCATGAGACCAGGGTTTGCAGACAGAGCTGATTTAATCTAAGGTGTCACTGACTCAGTGAGGGGTTAAAGGGGAGAAAACAAAATGAGCATTCATTACAGCCAAAGCTTTACTCAAGTAAAGGAGGGGAGCAGCTTGGCCTCCTTCTGTCTGGCTGCTTCCCTCTGTCCTCATCTCTGTCTCTGCTTTTCTCTCTCTCTTTTTTTCCCCCCCCTCCTCCTTCATTGAAAGCTCTTAATAGGAAACACATTTCCTTTGCTGTGGTGTGTTCCCACCAGAAACCTCAGACTAGCGGGCAAAGGTGAGAACTTGGAGCAATTAGACTGGGGGAGGCACAGTCCCTTTCCCCAGTGGCTTTGGGCTGCATTTTGGAGTGTAAAGCAGCTCTAGGTTGATCACACAAGGCTTGTGCAGTGCTATTCATCATCCCCAACCCCCTCACCTCCTCATGCCGGGCTATACAACCAGGCATTTGCAGCCTATTTAGTCATAGAAAAAAAAGTGTGTTTCTGAATTCCCCAGCAACTTCCCTGTCTGGCAGGGGGCTTCAAAACAACCTGAGAAGGAGAGAGAGAGAGAGAGAGAGAGCGCAGTGGACAAGGAGTTTCTCCACAGATATTCAAGAGAGGAATGCCAAAGCCATAAGCCAGCTGAGGAAAACATCAGGGAGGTGGACAAAGCTGCTGCAATTCTTCCTCCTCCTCCTCCTCCTCCAGCAGCAAAAGGCCAGCCAGTCTCTCTAAACATTTAAGCCCATCACTTTGGCTCTCTGCAACTTTCACAGTGCCTTTGAGCTCTTTCCCCTTTTAGTTTTTACCACCTTATCCATCCTGGTCTTTTGAGACTTCCCCTTGTCTTGCAGCATCTGGTAGCATCCCTCCTCTGCTCCCTGTGAATCAGCTTTGCTTTCCAACACCTTCTCCCTCGGTGTGTATGCTGGTGTTTGCGTTTAAGGGAAGTAAAGCAAATCCACAGGAACACAAGGCCAGTTAGATCCAGCACCTGTATGGCTGTTACTTCTGGCAGTGAGCTGCCTAACCCTCAGCTCTCCCAGGAAAGTGAGCCATACTGGGAACACTACTGAGGGGGCAAGTGAGGTCAGTGTTATTTGGGATCATGTGGGTTGAGAGGAATGTGGAGGCTGCAGTGACTTATTCACAAGATCCTAATCAAGTCTGTGCTATGGTACCTGCAGGAGAGTTATTCTTAACCCTGCCAAGAATCTGGGGATGCTCAGGGGCATATGGACAACCCTAACCCTGTCTGCAGTGTGTTGCTTAGGACCAAGCACCTTTAAATGGGACAGGGATTGACTGAATGGAAGGATGTGTAGGTGTGAATAGCAGAAAGTGCCTCTAAAAGCACTTCTCAACCATCTCAATCCACGGCAACACTGCTGCCCTGCTCCAGCTGACATCATCCATGCCTATCAAAAAGGACCCTGGGCCTTGGTTATCAATGTCCCTGCCTAATGGAATGGAAAGAGTTTCACAGAGCTGTAGGAAAAGTGAGCCTAGAAGATTGGGTAGGGTGAACACATCTAAGCAGACAACCATGAAGTGTATATTACATGCTGGCTTCTAAGAGCTCACAAGGGTCTCTTCCTCCATTTCCAGAGGAGTTTGCAGGAGAATCAAAGTGAAATGCTTAGAAGGGAATGTTTCCACCATAGACTGCAAAGCAAAGACCCTTCCGATGGGTTCTTTTCTGTGCTCCTCTCAAAGAGTTTTCTTTCAGGTGGTACTGAAATGGAAAGACCACTCAGAAGGGAACGTTTCCACCATGGACTGCAAAGCAAAGACCATTCCAATGGGTTCTTTTCTCTCAAAGAGCCTTCTTTCAGGTGGTACTGAAGGGAAAGGCCTCTCTGAACCAAGAAAGCAACATTTAAACTCTACAAAGTATGGGAGATGCTGGGATACCAGTGAGAGTGTTGCAGCTGTTGGCCCAAAACCAAGCCTGTACCACTCTAAAAACCTTCAGATCCCCACAATCCAACTCGTGTCCCTTCTGCTGTATGTTCCTCAAGCAAGAAATGATCACAGCTAGAAGGAGAAAAGCTTCTTCTTCCTCCTGGAATACAATCTGTGACACAGTGATATCTGGAGGCTCTGCTGTGATAGATCCCGTACCTGTAGAAATGTGCCACACAACCTGTGCAAGTGAACAAACAGCAGCTACCCAAAGCCTTTGAAAAGCATTCCATCTCCTTCCCAGAAAATGTGTGCTTAACTGCCTGACAAATGTGCCCTTTAGATCCTTTTCTACCTGCCTGTATGGTTTCCTGGCTGGCAGAGTACCTGCAGACTGCAATAACTTCTTCTCTTTTCCTTTGTAGGTAGCTCACTGCTGGTCTACAACACTCCATCCCACACAGAAGCTTCCTCACGGCTTGCCACCAAAGAAGGTTTGTCTTTTTACACCCAAATCTCCCTGGTCTTGTGCTCTCACTGTGGGTTCACGCTAGGCTTTTGGTATAATACCCTCAGCATGAAAATGTTCTGATGGTCACAGCGTGGTTAAAAATGGAATCATTCCCAATCTGCAGCCTCATTCATCTCCTCTGGTCCAACCAACATGGTGGCTTCAAAGGTGTAGCTGCCATTGCCACGCTTGTGTGTTGCTGAGCTGATGAGCTCTTGGCCTGTTTTTCCTCTTCTTGCTGTGAAACACTTTGAAACCCCAGATATATAAAAAAAGGGGGCTGAGCCACTTGTTTCCCCCCAGCCAGGAGCATGGGCTGGAGCCACGGTGGGTTTTGTGCTGTGGCTCTGGAGATAGAACCTCCTTGACTGGTTGGAGCTGCAGGCTTTACTCCCTTTATTTCCCCTTCTAGCTTCTGTTCTCTCATAGAATGGAGGGGTTGGAAGGGACCTTTAGAGATCATCTGATCCAACCCTCCCCCCTGCAGAAACAGGTCCCACCTAGATCAGGTCACATCCCTGTAGAGCTGCTTTGGGGGAGCAGAAGCAAGAGGCTGTGAACTCCTCCAGCCAGTGGCACAAAAGCACATGCAGTGTTTGTTCTCAGATCAGAGACAGGTTTAGAAACCCTTGTTGTGGTGTTCAAAGAACTCTTGTTGCCTGAGCTGCTTTGCTTCTCAAGCCTCATAAACGCTCCAAAGTGATGGCATTTAGCATCATTGGTACAAATTGTCTTCAGCTGCCTTTAGGGGAGAGAGAGAGAGAGAGAAAGAGAAAGTGCTCTAAATGAAAATCACCAGTGGGTTTTTTTTGGCTCCAGGACAACCTTCTCCTGGAGAATGAAATGAGGTTGGTTTGCTGAATGGAAAGATTTGTGGCCCACTCCCAGGGAGACAGTCTGTTTCCTCTGCTTGTGGTGGTTTGGAGCAGTGACTGACCTACTTTGTAGGTACTGGAGAACGTGGGAGAAGAATCTGAGACCATATTATCTCCCCCCTCCCCACCCCCCCAAATCCATGGTGATTGGCAATTGGTGTCATTTCAGTAGGTTTCCAGGGGGAAAGGGAAAATATATTCCCATATATGACATTTAAGAGGCCAAAGGGCTGTGTCCTGTATGGTTATGAGCTTTCTGGCTTCAACCCAACCTAGTCTGGAAGTGTAGGCTTACTTGTAAGTCTCTTGGAGTCTGGATAAGTCCCAGCCTAAATGCTCTGAAGGCTTTGAACCTTCCAACAAGGCAGAATCGTGATGTTTTTGCTGTGTGAAGTGACAGGAGTGTCTGGGCTGGTACCTGGGGTGCTTTGGCCTCTGTGCTGCTAGGTAGTGAAGTTGGGGCTTTGTGCAGTGTGGGGTGAAGGAAAGGCTCAGCTGACAACCAGCTACAGCCCCAACACCACACTTGAGAATCCAGTGGAGAGATGTTGTGTGTGGTTTTCTTTTTTTTTTTGCCTCCAGGTTACAAGTTACAGATGATTCTGATGCAAAGGTTTCATTCAGCACAGGGCTTTATCCTCCCAACACTGTCCCCTGCACCCATCAGGCTCAGCCTAAAGCCATGTAGCTAGCTTAAAACACACCAGCAGGAGCCCAAAGTCATAAATCCAACCTAAATTCAAGCAGGGCACAGGGGTAATAAAAAGGCTGTACTAGCTGTTTTCTCCAAGAGGGAAGGGATTTGTGTGTGACTACATGGATATGGAGGTGAGAGATGACTTTTGTGGCTATCCCAACCTAAAGTTTGCATTCTACGGGTGTTTTTTGAGTGAGGCTTGAAGGTGTGTTTGCTTGTGTTGTGTTTGTGAGCCCTTAAGGAAGAGGCTGCCTGATGCTGGGGCAGGAATAAGATCTCTCACTGTCTACCCTACAGAATATGAGACCGTGCCTCTGCTTTTCTCACTCTCAGGGCCACAACCTCCCTCCTCTTTTCCCCCAACAGTTTCCTTGAGCATGGTAAGAACTCTTGAAAACCTCCTCTGCTATTCAGTGACCCTTTTTAGGTGACAGGTTCAGAAGTTTTTTTTTTAGGGGGACTGGAGAAAGGGAAGAGAGAAGCAAAGAAACCACAGGCAGCAGGATTGCATAAGCACGCTTCCCACAGGAAAAGAGCTTCAGATTCCTGCATGAAATTCTTCTCCTCGAGCCATTTCTCCCCCTTCCTCAGCTCTAAACTATGTGAAAACTACTGACCAGTTGCAATCAACTCCAAAGAGTGTGTCAGCAAAGCCCCCCCCCCTCATTCACAGCAAAAAAGGTTAGAAACCTCCCAGCCTTGGTTGTGGCAGAGGGGAGTGGAAAAACAAAGCAGTTGCAAGCCCTCTCTGTTAATTGTCTGACCACTCTCAAACGGTGCTCAGGGATATATTTGTGTGTCTGGTGATGAAATAGCCCATTTTTAGCTCTGGAGCAGAGCAAAAAGAAAACACATAGGGGAGGGATTTTGTGTTTTGTTTTTTTTTAATGTAAGTGCTTCTCTTCTTGCAACTGTGTGGCCAAAGCAGGGGATTTATGATTTCAGGAGAGACAGTAGCTCACACTCTTGGATTTTGCTCTGGTT
Organism: Urocolius indicus; assembly: GCA_013401255.1. Lineage (NCBI taxonomy): Eukaryota > Metazoa > Chordata > Aves > Coliiformes > Coliidae > Urocolius > Urocolius indicus. The sequence goes on from WBNH01008337.1 coordinate 142,814, forward strand.
TTCCCTTCTCCCTCCCTCCCTCCCCTTTTTTCCCCCCTTTTCTCTTCATTTTTAATTGTTTTCCTTTGAAATTCCACAGTTAGTGTTTTGTCTGCGTTCTCCCCTTGACCCTCTTTGGAGGCAGGCTCTATGTGTGTGTGTGTGTGTGTGTGTGTTTTTTCACCAGTAAAAGCAACAACCACCGACCCCAAACCCCTTTCCAACAAGCTTTTGGAAACAAAAGAATCGTTGTCTTGAAAGCTGGAGGCAGGCAGGAAACCCAACTCACAAGGGATCACTCCCCCAGCCAACCCTTGTCCCAGAGTAGACTCCAGTTCTCTGAATTCAACCTGACAGCTTGTCTGGAGCACTTTCTAAGTAACCATTATCCTTCCTTTTCTCTCAGCTGAAAAAAAAAGAAGAGAGAGAGCTATTACTTTCTTTGCCTGGGGTGCAATGTTATTGCACATGGAAGGGAGGGGGGATTGGTTAGGCTGGGAGTGAAGTCTTGCCCATGTAAAAACACTTGGAAGTGCTTTTTGGTCCCTTCTAACCCTTAAGAAACTGAAAGGAAACCCTTAAGATAAGTAAATTTCCTCCCTGAGGATGAAGTCCAATGGGCAAATGGGGTAAAAACGCTCTTTGGGATTCTCTCCTCTCCTCTCCTATCCTCTCCTCTCCCCTTCCCTTCCCTTCCCTTCCCTTCCCTTCCCTTCCCTTCCCTTCCCTTCCCTTCCCTTCCCTTCCCTTCCCTTCCCTTCCCTTCCCTTCCCTTCCCTTCCCTTCCCTTCCCTTCCCCTCTGCAGTGCTGTGTTTGCTTCTGCAGGGCTGTGTCTGGCTTTTTCTGCTTCCCTCCATCAAGATGCATCTCTTTCCCTTCTGCATTTGTGTATATTCACAAGCCCCTTTGATTTTTACCCCCTCCCCACTGTGTGTGCTGGGGGTAAAAATACTCAGGGGTGCCGTTTGCATCTTGTGTGGGTGAACATCCAGCAGGGCAGGGGGACTTGGGAACAGCCTTGTGTGCCTCTGGTTTTTCTGAGGAGCATGTGGCAGCCCCTGCCTGCAGCCCCCACGTGCGTGTGGACGTTGCTTTTCAAAAGCTCAAGGCTGCTTTTCAAGCTCTTAGGACACGTGCTTTGTGTAACTGAGCACTTGGGGACTTCTGCTGCTGGTAGGAACACCACCACCACCAAAAAAGTCTCATTGCTTCCTCCTTTTCTTCCTAATGTGCCTCTGTCAGCTTTGCACAGGGTAACTCAGATGTGAATCAGGAAGTTCAGGGGCTGCACAGGCTCCGGGATGGTTTTTTCCAGCCCCGACTGGGGGTTGTCAAAGCAAACAGGGAGGGAGGGAATCCATATTTTGGAGCCTAGAGCTCTACGTTTAAGAGATGTGTTACCTTGCCAGGATAAGTCTGATAAAGGGAGAAGGAGCACAGATCTCAAGGGAGGGATCAGGACTACTACTGCCTGTGGGAGTTGAATGAGCCCCCTTGGAAGATCCTGACTCTTAGTCCTTGTCTAAATGAGCTTCTTTTGATGAAAGCTGGAAAGCTCATAACCTCTTTCTCTTTTCTACAGCTCCATTCTCTTCTCTGCTCCTTATCTTGAGCTTGCAGGTGCTACCCGAGGCTGGAGAGAAGTAGCCTTCAGCCACAATACTTTAAGGACACCACTGGATCTAGAGCAGGAGCCAAAGCAGAAATGTTTGCTCCCTCTGATCTGTGTTTCCATGAGAATGGCAACACACAACTGGGACTCTCGGCTACCTTGAGGGATTTCCAAAGTGGAACCTGTTCATGCCCTGCACTAGATTTCTTACCTGAATCCAGCAGCAAGTCCTTTCTCTCTTGGTTTGAAGCTATTTCAGGTCAAAACCCAATGTTGTCCCAAGCCTGGCCTTTGGTCTCCATATTAGGTTCTTATAAAACAGGTTAATAGCAGCATAGAGATATTTTTTAGTGCTGTGAAATGATCAAATAGTCCCATAATGTGACATGGAAGCTGTTTTGAATCACAAGGGTTGGGAGGGAGCTGGAAAGCTCATCCAGTGCTACCCCCCTGTCAGAGCAGCAGCACCTAGAGCAGGGCACACAGGGACTCATCCAGCTGGGGTGGGATGTCTCCAGAGAAGGAGCCTCCACAGCCCATCTGGGCAGCCCCTGCCAGTGCTCCCTCACCTCAACAGGGAACAAGTTTGTCCTTGTGTTGCTTTGGAACTTCTCCTGTCCCAGCTCATACCCATTTGCCCCTTCTCCTATCATCCCCTTAATGGAGAGACTTACTGAATTCCACTGGTGATTCTTTAGCCCAAGGACCACCAGGACTTTGTGGTCTTGAAGCAGAACCCAATGAGTTTGGTGCTTGAAGGCACTGGGAAGTCTCATGTAATCATGACAAAAGCCACAGTAACAATGACCATGAGTGATATCCAGGCAGGACACCCATGCCACTCCTGCCTGGGAGCCAAACCTGCAGGGCAGCTAATTGCCAACTTGCATGAACCACCTCTTGTAGCAGTTTGGAAAGGCCAGAGGACTCCTTTGCTTCCCAGTCCTGTTCCACGTATCCCTGTCACAACACTGTCAATCAAAGAACAACACAGACAATGATAAGCAAAGCTGGATCTCAGCAGATCTCTTGCTGCTGACATTGTAAAGGTTTTTGCACCCTGGGTGTTCAGGGTTTAGTGCTTATCTTGGAGCCAGAGTGGGCTAAGGAGACTCTACCAACCTTTATGTTTGCTGCCATCATTCAAAGCAACGTCTCTAATGTTTCCAATAGGAGGAGCTGGAGGCGTTTTTGGCTCCCTTTCCCCTCCAGAAAACCCACAGTCTGTGTTTCTTCTCTCCAACTGGCTTTAAACACAACCCCACCTCTCCAGTGTGATCCTGGGGATGTTAAATGATGGGATTGTGAAGGCTGGATGCTCAGCAGCTTGGCAGCCCTTGCATACATGTTTGGTTTACAGCAGCTGTGGCTTTGTTTTCCTTCCCATGTGCCTACACTGGGACTTCTCCAAGATACCAGAGCAGTGCCCACAACACATCACCTCACCTTGGGATGAGAAGCACTGAGGTCCCCTCTTTTCTCTCTCACACCAAACCAGATCCCAAGCCACCACTTAGATCAATCACAAGCCTGGATCCCTTAGGATCCCCTGGTTCTGCTTCCCTCATTTAGAGGAGCTGATTTCAATTCCAGCCACCAAGGCAGGATCTTTTCTTCCTATTGCTAAAAGAACCAGCCTTGTGTTCAGCCTGAAGAAGCCCCATGAATCCCACAGCCTCCTTCAAACCTGCAGCCATCTCCTTTGTAAGGAAAGGTAGCGCCAGTGCTCCGTGAACAAAGCCAGGGGACTGAGGAGCAGTTCCTTCTGTATCTTTGGTTCAGGCTTCTTTTGCTTTGGCATCATGTGAGCTGGGGGTGGTTTATAAAGCAGCTCAAGAGGAGTCTGATGGTCGATGCCTAAATGCCTCCAGTCACTCCTGTTGGTGTTTTTCACCTAAAGCCAGTGCAACAGACTCAGTCAAAGGCTGCCAAGTGTGTTTGGAAGGGAAACACAGGCAGTGAGACTTGGGGAAACTTCCCTTTCTTTCCTTCCTGGCTCTGTCTCCATGACTTAAGGAGGATGTGCTGCTTTCCATCCTCTGCCTGCCTAATCCTCTTGAAGCCATCTGCTCCAGTAGGCAGAGGTTGATGGGCTCTTTGATGGGCTTAGCACCTGCCACACTGTGGATGCATGTTGTGTTTCTCCAGCCATCACCTCCAAAAGCTGAGCCCAGGAAGAAATCCCCCACCTCAAGGGGTGAAAGCTTCTTGGGAGGGCTCCTCACAAGGGAGGTGTGATGGGGGACAGGCAGAGCTCAGTGTTTGGCCACCTCTGTGTTCCATTGAGGATCACATTTCAGGATGCTGCTTCAGTGGTTATTGTGTTAACCCAGACCCATGATACTTAAGCCCATGGGTCTAAAGGGAGAGGGAGCTGATGGTTCAGAGCCCTGCACCTTGACAGTGAGGCCCAGCAGCTCATAAAGCAGCCAGTGCCTGGTTGGAGAAGAGGTGCTTGCTGCCAAGCATTCCATGAACACAATAAATATGCCTTGCTTGCTGTTAAAGGCACTTAGGCCAGCACAAGTGGCATTTCCAACAACATTCCCCTGTAGGGCCTTTAGTTCATAAATGATCCATCCTAGAACCAAAACAAGGCCTGGAAAAAAAAAAGTGAGGATATTTTCACCCCAGTGCCCATTATCCTCCTGGAAAGCCTTATCAAGGTTGGTAGAACAAACTCATGCCTGAATCCTGCGGAGAGAGCAGGATGAAGGGGGCTTGTCAGCACTCCTGGAGCAGCTCAGGAAGCACAAGGACTGTGAGTCTATTGTTCAAGCTGAAATCCCCCTTCCCCCTCCTCCCTCCCCATTTCTTCTCTCCCTTCCATCCCAAACTCTCAGATACATAAATGCTTTTATAAAAAAAACCAAAAGAGACCCTTTTGAAACTTATCAAGGAGGGTTTGCTCTCTAATACATCACATCTTAAACACAGATTCCCTAATGGCCCATTCCTTGGACTGCTTTCAAGCTGAAGGGACTGCTAAAGGCATCTGGGATGGCCTTTGCTTTGCAGTGTGGAAATGTGCTTGGGGGGCTTTGCAAGCTTTTCTTCTGTAGGGAAAGGAGCCTTGTGTGTGTTTGTCCATCTGCTCCCAGCCATATTGGAGCTGATTTGGATTAAATGTGATGCAGAGGTGTAGGGAACAGGAGTGAAGCAGCACTCCAGTTGTGATGTAGTGGGGAGGTGTGTGGGGAGGGTTGTCTGTAAAAGTGGGTTCAGTGGAGCCTGCCTTAATCTCCCTGACAGCAATGCCAAACCTCCTACACTTCCACAGCACAGCATGCAGCCATTCTCCTCCTCCAGGGGATGGATCCCTCAGACACACTCCTCAGTTTCTTCCCCAGCTCCTTCTTTTGTTGCACCAGACCCCAAGAAACTCTGGAGGGTTGGACTCACTTGAACTTTACAGGACAACCTGCCTTAATCTTCCTCATTTTGCTGTGTGCTGACCTTCTCCTCAGCCTAACAGGCTGTTTCACTACTGTCTTAATCCCCATTCCCATCTAATTCCAGAGGAGTAAAGGCAGTTGCACAGCTTGAGAGCTTGCAGCTGGCACAGAGGCTGGTGAGGTAGGAGCTGAGGGAGATCTGAGGTGAGAAAGTATAGACCAAGGTCAGGAAAAGGTCTGCTCCACACAACCTGAGTTCTTAATGTGGAACAAAACGAGGCAGCTGAAGCCTGAGGAAAGTGCATTTGTGCATGTCAAGGACTAGAATCACATTTCAACCTCCTTCCCAGGTGCTCTGTGAGCTCCAACGTTTGCAAAGCTGCCAGATCCTCACTCGAAATGTGCTGCAGAAGTGCAGAAGCATTCTTCATCCCCTTTTACCTTCACTCAGCAGAGAGTGTGCATTCATCCTGGGGGACTGCTGGACACAAACCAGACAGCTGCAAGAATGACATTTCTTGAAAGCATCTCTGATTTATTTTGCTTGCTCTCTCTCTCTCTCTCTCATTCCATTTGGGATTGAACACACATTTGTCACAGGATTGTTGTTCCAGTGGGTGTTTTAAAGCCAAAACACACTTAGGGGAGCTGATTCTTAGCTACCCCTTCAACTTTACTGTAGCTATTTTGCTGTTTGAAACCCATAATGGACCTCAGCCTGGTTGCATGTCCGAGCTGTGGTGTAAAACCCAAGGGGTTTTAATGAGAGATAAGACTCTTCCCTGTCACTAAGCATCTGGCTGGAGTTCTGGAGGAATCTATTTTCAAGCCACTGGGGGGTCAGGTCCTGGGAACAACATTGTTTTTGCACAAACTCAAAGCTCTGGATGGATTCCCTTGGCTCTGCCTTGTCCGTTCTTGCTTGAAACAACGTTCAGAATGCAGGTCTGGAAGGGCTGCTCTGCTTCTTTCACCTCACAAAGATTTGATGTTTAGACCCACAGCTTAATGGGTTTGGGACTTTGTTTTGGTGGGGGAGGGAGAGAAAAAGGTTGGGAATTCCACTTGCTGGCTGCAAATGTTGTTTCAGTAGCAATGGCTGCGTTGCTGACTGTCACATTTAACCCTTCTCATTATGGCAAAGTCATTCTCAGAGCTCAGAGATGAGGCTCATCCTGGGTAGGATGCTGTTGCACAAGTGTGGCCGCCCCTGTGTGTGCCCACACTTTCTATATATGTAATTACTATCTCTAATTACTATCTATTACACTATACTATTATATTCTATACTATATATACTTATTATATAGGGAATATTGAGGCAGCTGAGGCACCCTAAACCCAGATTAAACCCAGGCTGAGTCCCATGCACAACAATCCTTCCAAGCTGATGTCCTAAAAACCCAATTGGACAGGTCTGGAACAATGATTTGGAGCAGATTTAACCACGATGTCCTAAAAACCCAACCAGAGAGGGTTTTGAACAATGAGCTTGAGCAGATTTAATCAAGTCGAGGTGGAAAAAAGCAAGCCTTGGTCCTTTAAAGCTCAAACAGCCATAGCAATGTGCACCTGGGCAACACACTTATTGAGGGGGGATGTATGTGACCCTGAGCAAAGCAAACTCCTCCTCTGTGACCAATTCTCCAGCTGGAGGAGGAAATGGATCAGGATCCTGATTCAGATGATGGCCTAATTGTTTACTCAAAACACACTGTGGAGCAGTTGATTCCCATCAGTCAATCACTTGACCCAAATTGAATCAAACTGGGAAGGTTCAAAGAGTTTCTGTAGCTTTCTGGAAAGGAGCTGGAGAAGAAGAGGAGGGGTTTTTGCTGTTGGAAGATGAATTTCCAGCCTTCTTTTCATCAGCATCATCATTTTGAGGGGTGTTTCTGTTGACCTGACGTTATGGCAGGACTGGTTCTAATTGAGGCAACTGAAATGTACATCAGCAATCTGGGTTGGTGGGAGCTTCTGAGGCTTCTCCTGTCTCTCTCCATCCAAAAGTGTTTCCCAAAACATTGCTCTAGTTATGGGATATCCCAGGGGAGAACTGCAAAGCCAGTGGTTCTTTCAGAGCTCATCTCTGCTCTTCATGGGTTTGGTCACTGATGGAGCATCAGCCCAAGCTCTGGCTGTGCTCAGCTGAAGCTGGGATTGGCATGATGTGCTTCCAGCAAGGAAAATGCCACCCATGCCAATTAACATCTTATTTACAGCACTGACAGCTGCTGGAGACTGAGCCTGGGGATAAAATCCCCCAGCAGCACCAGGCTGGGAGGCAGTTTCCAGCCCTGCTGCTCCTTGCCTGGCTCTGGGAGTGGGGACAGAGCTCCTTTCTAGGGGACAGCATGGCTGGGGCTGCTGCATCCTTCTTCCAGAGTTGTCCCACCACACTCTTTGTCACAGGCTGAACCCACAGAGGTTTGGGTTGGTTTTCAGTCTCATCTATTTGCACTGGGCTTTGTGGTTTCTAATAAAAAGGGAGGAAAAAACCCCCAACAAATAACTAAAATGAAAGCAGGCAGATTACATGAGCTCTGTTTCTCCTCCCCTCCTTCTTTCCTCCTTCTCTCCCTCTCCTTCTTTCTCGTTGTCTCCTTCTCCTTTTCTCCTTTTCCTCTCCTTCTCTTTCTCTTTCCCTCGTTTCCTTTCCTCTTTCTCCTCCCCTCCTTCTCTTTCTCTCTTTCTCTTCCCCTTTTCTCTTCTCCTCCTTCTCTTTCTCGCTTCCCCCCCTTCTCTTTCTCTCTTTCTTTCTCTTCCCCTCCTCCTTCTCTTTCTCTTCCCTCCTTCTCTTTCTCTCTTTCTCTTCCCCTTTTCTCTTCTCCTCCTTCTCTTTCTCGCTTCCCCCCCTTCTCTTTCTCTTGCCCTCCTTCTCTTTCTCTCTTTCTCCTTTGAGGTTTCATTTGACATCACAAGGTTGCTTCCAAAAGAATTTGCATTTCCAATGCACACTGGAGCAAGCTCCAACGTTGGAAGAAGGTCAAAAATGGACACAGTTAAATCCCCTTTTCTCTTCAAAACATGGATGTGAACTAGACTGGAGGTTAAGCTGCAAGTGAAAGACTGTTAATGAAGCACCTCCATCATATTTTTACAGTGAATTCTTCCATTTCCAGTGAAACCTCTTCCTTTTGTAGTGCAGTTTCAACCCAAATCAGCTCTTAGGGTTAGGAAATCTTTCCCTTCCCAGCTGCTGTTACCTCTGTTTGATGTATCTTGTACTTGCTTCGTCCTCCACTCCTCCTGTTCTAGTACATACAAGAGCTCTCTTGGTTTTTACAGCCCTTCCTGTTGCAGGGACACAAAATGTGAACAAGACAACAGAACAGCAACGGCCCCAACCAGGTAAACTGTTGATTTTTTTTTGTCCTTGCTGCCTTCACCAAGGGTTTGTCGTTGATTGGGGGGATAAAGGCATCAAGCAGGGCCACCAAAGATGCTCAGGGGCCTGGAGCATCTTCCTGCTGAGGAAAGGCTGCAGGACCTGAGGTTGTTGAGTCTGGAGAAGAGGAGCCTGAGGGGGGAGCTGAACAATAGTTATAAGTATATAAATGGTGGCTGTCAGGAGGTTGGGGCAGCACTTTTTTCTGTGGTATCTAGCAACAGGATGAAGCTGGAACACAAACAGTTCCATTTAAACATAAGGAGAAGCTATTTCCCTGTTTCAGTGAGGGAGCCCTGGCCCAGGCTGCCCAGGGAGAGTATGGAGGCTCCTTCCTTGGAGCTCTTCAAGACCCACCTGGACACGTTCCTGTGTGACCTGATCTAGGTGGGAGCTGCTTCTGCAGGGGGTTGGACTGGATGAGCTCTAAAGGTCCCTTCCAACCCCCACCATGCTGTGATTCTATGACAAACAGGCCCAAAGCTTTACAGGGAAGTGTCAGAGCAAGGAGTCAACTGTGACTGAGCAAGTAACAGCAACAGTCCTCAAACTGTTTCTGTTTTCCTGCCTTGTCCTTCCCCATTCTGAAGGCACATCCTCATTTTGGCCCAGTCACGTGCAGAGCTCAGCATCAGCCTCATCTCCTTCAGAGTTGAGGTGGTGAGGAGCCCAGAGCTGTGTCAGCTGTTGGGGAAGGGTGGGAGGCCTCTGCTCATTTACCTCTTCACCTCTGTTGCAGTGATGTCTAGTGGAAGTCTCTCCAAACGGAATCCATGGGGCTTCTCCCCCTTCCCTCCCTCCCTCCCTCCCCATCCCACCTCAAAGGAAACCAACTAAGAAAAGCCAAAGCCTGTTGGGCAGCAAGCAGTGGTGTTTCCTGCAAGTTTCCCAAGGGGCCTTTTGAAAAGCTACCCACCAACTTCTCTGCTTTTGCACAGCTGCTTTCTATCTCCCTCTTTGTTTTGCTTTCAGGAGGTTGGTTCTTTTGGCTTGGGTTCAATCCACCAGCAAACAGCCATAGATCCCAATCACCCAAAGCAGAGGAGAAGCAAAGGAGAAAGGGGAGAGATTAAGGCTGGGGAGGCCCCACACACACACACACATACACACACACACACACAGAATAAAAAAGGGGAAGGAATTCATTCCTAATTGAATGCATTGTGGGGTTTTCAAGAAACACTCAGCTTCAGTGGAGCCAGGGACAAAACTCCTGTTCCAGTCTCATTTGTTTGCAAGGGGAGAGTTTGGGTGAAGGTTTCCTTGCGCTCAGAAGCAAACTCAACTGCTCACAAGTGTATCTGGATGAGGAGGAAGGCATTCGCTCCTGCTTTGTTCCTGTTCTGCTGCCCCTACACCTCTCTTCATGGCTCTCTAGTTGACACTCAGAGTATGTCCAAAGAGAGACTTTGAGAGAGACGCTGTCCCATTTTTGGACCCCCCATCAGTGATTGTGTCTGTTTCAAGAAAGGAATAAGGGACACAGCAGGTCAGTTGCAGGCCTTAAGGGGGAAGAGCAGCAAGCAAGAAAAGGGAAACTGGAGCTGGTTTCTTTTCTGAAGGGTGGAATTGTTTCTTTTCTTGATGAGAACATGGTTTTTAAAGAGCTTTTGCTTGGCTGATGTTTGGGTTGTTTTTTTTTTTCCCCCAGATCCTTATCAAGTCCTGGGGCCCACCAGCAGCCGTCTGGCCAATCCAGGTGAGTTCATCTTTACCTTTCAGAGCAGCATTCTCCAAGGGATTTGAGCTTTCCTCATGATCTACTGCTCCAGTGGGGGTCACACATGAGCTGTTGTCCTTGGGCTGGGCTGTGAGAGCTCAGCAGCTTTAGCAAGAATCCTTACAGAAAAGGGAGGGAAGAGCAGCAAAATCACCACCTTAAATGCTCTTAACCCAAAACCAACCGTCCCTAAGAAGAGATTTATAGAGGATTTAGATGCTGATCTCCCAGGTTTGAAGCATAGGTTGGGGGTTATTTGGCTGCCTGCTACAAATGAGCTGAATGGCAGGCACAGAACAGCTCTGGCAGCCACCACACAGCCACTGTCCCTTTGCAGGTCATCTGCACAAAACAATCCCTGACCTTGGGGAAATAAGACCTGGAGTAAATCCTGCTAGAACTAAACAAACTTGTATACTTTGAATGCTTGGGAAGGAAACATCTTCCTGAGGCTCTTTGCTATCAGTGTAACCACACCAAATAAAACTGAGGAGTCATCTGGTCTGGGGGGAAGAAATAATCTTCTGTAACCCACCAACTGGGAAGAAAACTGTAGGTATCCAAAACAACATCCATGGTAAACAGTCAGCAGTTGGGAGTTAAAACAGACTGTGTTAACCATTCAGGGCAAAACCCAGGGAGGGTGTGGAGGCTCCTTCCTTGGAACTCTTCAAGACCCACCTGGACACGTTCCTATGTGACCTGATCTAGGTGGGAGCTGCTTCTGCAGGGGGGTTGGACTGGATGAGCTCTAAAGGTCCTTTCCAACCCCCACCATTCTATGGTTCTGTGATTCACTTGTGCAGAACAGTATGCTGGAGGGAGGTGGTGTTTATGAACAGCCTGCAGATTTTAAGGCCAAAAGAGACCATGATGAAATCTAATCTGCCCTTCAACTCCTGAGCAGAACAAAGGAGCTGACTAACTTGTTTTGCTGGGAACAGTTTACCCACCCCTCCTTTCTGAGGAGGCTTTTCTGAGGAGCGGTTCCCAGTGACAAAGATCTCCCCGGCCCTTCTGTTTCCTGCCTTTGTTCTCTGGTCCCCCTTTTATTTTATAGTTTGGAAGCATGGAGGGGGTGGAGAGTCATTTCCTTTTCCTTCTTTGCTTGCTTTTCCTGGCTCGTAGGGAGCGGGCAGATCCAACTGTGGCAGTTCCTCCTGGAGCTGCTGTCGGACAGTTCCAACGCCGGTTGCATCACGTGGGAAGGGACCAACGGCGAGTTCAAGATGACGGACCCGGACGAGGTGGCGAGGCGCTGGGGGGAGAGGAAGAGCAAACCCAACATGAACTACGACAAGCTGAGCCGTGCCCTCCGTTATTACTACGACAAGAACATTATGACCAAGGTCCACGGCAAGAGGTATGCTTACAAGTTTGACTTTCATGGCATCACCCAAGCCCTCCAGCCTCACCCCGCCGAGTCGTCCATGTACAAGTACCCGTCGGATCTCTCCTACGTCCCCTCTTACCACGGTCACCAGCAGAAGGTGAACTTTGGGCCTCCACACCCTTCCTCCATGCCTGTCACCTCCTCCAGTTTCTTTGGAGCAGCTTCACCTTATTGGACCTCCCCTGCAGGAAGCATTTACCCCAACCCCAACGTCCCCCGTCACCCCAACGCTCACGTCTCGCCACATTTGGGCAGCTATTACTAAGATGCTTTTTATCTCCAAGTGGCCTTTGTCAGTCTGGTTGGACCTCTTGGGGTGGGATTTTTATGTTTTTTCCTTTACTTCTGGGATTTTTACAGGTTTGTTTTTTTTTTTAAGGGGGCTCCCTGATTAAGGGAGACACCCTGATTGGATCATTGTGGCCTTTCTGGGGAAGAATCAAAACTGGAGCTTGGTTATGTCTGGATCAAATCTTTTCCTTTGTGTAACTTTGCCTCTTGTGTCTTGAACTGAGAGATGGAAGCTTCTTTGGGCCAGTACTCTGCATTTTCTTTGGGTTTCTAAATGTCCTCTGTAGAAGTTGACTATGAAGGGTTGTGGAGTCTCCTTCCTTGGAGCTCTTCAAGACCCACCTGGACACGTTCCTGTGTGACCTGATCTAGGTGAACCTGCTTCTGCAGGGGGGTTGGACTGGATGATCTCTAGAGATCCCTTCCAACCCCTCCCACTCTAAGATTCTATGATTGTTCATCATTACCTGGAATGTTTCTTTAGCTTCTTTTGTTCTGTTTTGATGATAGAAACCTTGAAGGTTTCCAAAGACAAGACATAGATCCAACTGTGGGTCTTAGGAAATAGGTGACCACACGAGGTGGTTTCTTCATCGACTTGCTGTGGGGTGGTAGGCAATTAAACCATTAAGTTTAGGAGACTTTGGGCTGCAGGGGACTGCAACTGGAATCTTAGCTTTGAGGCACAGGAGGATTATTCACCCAACTGGAAATTCAAGAGAGAGATATATCTATGTACATTTGTATTTTAACAAATAACAAAGGGCATTGAAGAACTTTCACTTCTCCTCGAGCCTACGGCTTCATGAGGCTGGATGAAACTCCAGCAACAGCAGAAACCAGCACAAAAAACCCCCACAAAAACATTAAAATAAGGAGTAAAACAGCCATTCCTTGAAAGCAAAAGTGAAGTTCAATGACAGCAGGTCCCCCTTTGAGCTCTGGCCAGAGCTTTGAAGGGAAGGGCTCAACGCTACCGATTCGCGAACGCTGTGCGTTTGTAAGACCATCATCCCCAAAGGCTCAACCAAAGCAGAAGGCACGTTACTGTATAAATTATGCAGAGCTATTTTGTTGTTTGTTTGTTGTTTTTTTTTTTTTCCCTTTAGATCACACAAGTTGTTTTTTTTTTTTTTAAAGAGAAAGATTAAATAATAGAGAGAAAAGCAAAAAAAAAACCCAAACACGAGTTGACCTCGGTCACAGCTGCAGGTTTGTTTGTTGTCTGTTTTGTTTTGTTATCAGCTCAAGTTGTTTGTTGGGGTGGTGTTGTTTTTTTTTTTTAATGTAATTTGTATATCTTTTTCAATCTGTACATTTGGGCTGGAGCTTTGTACTTTTTTGCTTAGAAAACAGAGGAAAAAAAAAAATACCTTAAAAAATAAGACATGAGTAATGTATCTGTTGGAAAAAGAAGCCTCGCTCCTGCAACTGGATCCACAGTTGAACCCTCCTCCCTTAAAGGTTGTCAGAAACCTTCCAGGTTTCCCTGAGTTTGTCTGGAGTAGATTTGGGTTGGGGTTTGTTTCTTATTGATCTTGTGTTGGCAAATCAATTCCACTTTTTTTTTCACCATCAGCTTGAGATTTGGGGAGACTTGTAACCACTTCACAGATAAAGCAGATAAAACAGATGGGTTGGGGAGTCTCTTTCTTTAAGGACATTCTAAAACCCATCTGGATGAGTTCCTGTGTGACCCTGCTCTATAGGTGATGCTGAGGCGGGAAGGGGGGGGGGTGGATTAAATGGACTCTAAAGGTCCCTTCCAACACCTCGCATTCTATGATGTGTTTAATGAGCCCTGGCCCAGGCTGTCCAGGGAGGGAGTGAAAGCTCCTTTCTTGGAGCTCTTCAAGCCCCACCTGGACACGTTCCTGTGTGTTCCTTCTGCAAGGGGGTTGGACTGGATGAGCTCTAAAGGTCCCTTCCATCCCCTCCCATTCTTTGCACATGTTAATTTGACCAGCCACCAACAGAAGGCTAAACCACAACCCTGTGTTTTGGATCAGGTGTCTTGGGGTTTAAAGGGTGGTTAAACTGCAACATACAACTTGGCTGAACCATCAGGATCCCAAATATCTACTCTAGAAAGAACCTCTGGGGACTCTGCATGGTTGCAAGGTTTGATCTGTGTGCATTTGACTGCAGGATGAGTGCCTTGAACCCCAGTGCATCCCTTCAGTCTGCTCAGAACTTTAACCAGAAGCATTTAACAAGAGAGGGGGAAAGAAAAAAAGAGAAGGAAGGTGGAGAGGAATCGGGTCGTGAGGTCTTTTAAAGTGCTTTTTTTTTGAGGCGGAGGGGAGTGTCTAAAAGCAACGTTACTGCAATAACAGCCAGACTTTGAAGTATGAAGAGGTGACCCATGCCAGTGGGGCTTTTTTTGCTACTATATATATGCAATGTACTTTTGGATATTAAAATATATATATATATATATATATAATTTTGCAAGCTATTTTTGATGGGGGTTGGTTTTGTTGTCAAAGAAATGGTATTGTTCCAACGAAACTCGTTGTATGAAGAAGATGATGTAAAAAGAGAAGTGACAAAATAAATGGTATTGGGTGTTTTTTTCTTTTTCCCCTTTCTCTTGAGGAGAATTGTCCGACTCTCTCCTCTCTCATACCCTGCAGGGAAAAGGTAGATGTTGCCTCCAACATTCCAATATAATACCTCAAACCTTTCCTCTAGTTCAAAAGGAAAAGCAAGCAGCTCCTTATCGCTGTGAAACGTTATCAACCTCTTGCATCCAGGCCACTTGTGTCTCTGGAGCCAGTGTTTAGCAGGCCTGATTCAGTTATTGGAGTGTCTAAAGCAGAAACATTTTGTCCACAGAAGTAGGAGGTTGGTTTTGTCCAACCACAGGGAGGGTGTGGAGGCTCCTTCCTTGGGGGTCTTCAAGACCCACCTGGACACACTCCTGTGTGTTCCTTCTGCAGGGGGGTTGGAGTGGATGAGCTCTAAAGGTCCCTTCCATCTCCTCCCATTCTGTGATAGAGAGAAGGTGGTAGAGTAGCCAAAGCTCAAGGAGATGAAGTATCTTGCAGGCTGAGCTGGGAGCTTGCTCCAGTGCTCCAGAGACACACAACCTCCCTTGCCTACACACAACCTCCACTGACCTAGCAGACACCTCCCTCTCCCCTTTAGGGTACTTCAAGACATTACACGCTGTCTATGTGCTCTTATGCATTCCCTGCCTGTTTCTCACCTATCCCCACAGCCCAGGGGAAAAGCATTCCTGAGGTGGGGTAAGAGGCTGTAAAAACAAGCCCTGCCAAGGAATCTTCTGCTTGTGTCTAAAGGTCAGGCAAAGGCCCTTCCTGTATTTCTGCAGACACATGGTGCTCCTGAGAGATAGCTTGATCTTTCTGCAGATTTGATAAGCCCTTGGCAACCACATCATTGCACCAGCACACCGGTTTCCTTCCTTCCTTCCTTCCTTCCACACACAACCTTTTGTTGCAGACTTGCTGCTACAATAGCTTGATTAGCAAAGAGCCAAAGTCAGGGTGTTTCAGCCACCACTGAGGCTCTTCCCTTTTGTGTATTTCAACCCTAGTTGGTGGTGAGAGAGAGAGAGGGTGTTTTGTTGCTTATCTCTATTGTTTCTTCACTTCAGAGCTATCCAGATTCATCCTGGCCATAGAAACATCAAGTCTTGTAACACAGCCACTAAATAGGAACAGCTAAAGGCAGAACCTGAAGGTTATCAGAGTGCAAAGATGCCCTGACATGTTCCTGTGGGACCTGCTCTAGGTGGGAGCTGCTGCTGCAGGGTGAGGGTTGGACTGGATGAGCTCTAAAGGTCCTTTCCAACCCCTCCCATTCTATGAGCCTATGTCTTTGATGGCAAAGTTTATCCAGCAGGATCCCTGGTGAAAAAGAAACCCCCAGGCTTTCGGAAACAACCAGCTATCTCCTTCTGGCTGTCCAGAACATCTCAAAGGAGGTGGAGATGGAAGGGTAGCATCCCACAGCTCAGGTCTTTTCCGTCTCCTTTCATCCTTCTCTTCAGGGCTCTTGCTGAGGTGAATCTTTGCCGCTAGTGTTTAGGGTGAGGCTGGGTATGGCCTCCTGCTGCAAGCTGCACTCCCATGGAACAAAGAGATCTTGGAGTAAAGGGATCTCCTCCCACACAGCCTCAGGCTGCTGGGACACTTCCCCAACTTTTACCATTTCCATAAGATCTCCATAGTTTATGTTTC
Organism: Urocolius indicus; assembly: GCA_013401255.1. NCBI lineage: Eukaryota > Metazoa > Chordata > Aves > Coliiformes > Coliidae > Urocolius > Urocolius indicus. The sequence goes on from WBNH01008337.1 coordinate 158,801, forward strand.
TCAGGTAAAGAACAAGTCCTGTGTGACCTACTCTAGCTGGCCCCGCTCTGGCAAGGGGGAGGTTGGACTGGATGAGCTTCTGAGGTCCCTTCCAAGCCTTGAGAGTCTGTGGCCTGTTTGTACCCTGAGTACCAGCCTGGATGTGCCACTTTGGAAGCTGCAGAAGTGATAAGAGAAGGATCTCCCTTCCCAAGCTGAGTTTCTGGGACACACAGGGAGAAACCAGACCAGACAGTGCTAAGGCTACTTTGTACTTTCCTCAAGAGGCCAGGACAGATGGAATTGAAGGCTCAGGTCAGACAATTTACCAAAGCAGATGGTTGGGATCACGTGGTTGTGAGCTCGGGGGGCAACAGGGAGAACAGAAAAATCTTCTGTGCTTCAAAGCTCACAGTTCCAACCTCACCAGGAAAGCCAGGTCCTGCTGAAAACAGTGGCAATGTCACTATTTATCTCCAACTAGCTGGTACTCACACACCATCTCCCTTCTGCTCCTCAAGTCCAAGCACCAAATGGGATCTGGCTTGAACACACAAACCTAGAATGAGCTTTTACATTTCCTCTTGATAGTTCAGCTTGTTCCTTCCGTTCCTTTCCAGTCCAAGAGCTCCAGCACCTTCAGCTGAGATGATGCTTTACCCATCTCAGCATCTGTGTATCATGGAAAGGGAGAAGGGGAAGGTATTCTTGCTGCTTAATGACAGCCATCAGGTTTAGAACCTGCTTGTTATCCTCACTGACTGCTTAGAGGATGGAGCTCCCAGCTCAAGCACTCGTGAGGTGGCCTCAAGGAGGAGATGTCAAATGCTTCTTAGTGCCAAGCAGCCAGAGGAGGTGGGGGTCAGCCTGTTCTACCATGTTACAAGTGACAGAGGAAGAGGAAACAGCCTCAAGTTGAGCTTGGAGAGGTTTAGGTTACAGATTAGGAATAAAATCACCTGCCCAGGGAAGTGATGGAGGGATTGTGGTGAACTCCATCCCAAAGCCATGGAGCTGTGGGGCTGAAGGCCATGGGGTTAGTCACAACCTCACTCCCTGTGGCTGCTGCAGTTCAGCAACTGCCCAGCAACTTCTTCCCCTTCTCCAACATGTGAATCACAGAGCTGGTACCCTCAGTCACTAACTGGCCAGGCCTGGCTCAGCTGTGGGTCCAGCTCAGACCTGACTGGCCCTGACCCTGTCAGCTACAGGGGAAGCTTATAGCAGCTCTTGGTTTATAGAAGCCAATTCTGTAGCCCCTCACTACCAAAACCTGGCCCAGGCAAACCACTGCACACCTTCCTAGGAATACTGTCCCAGTGCCTGACCACCCTTTGAGTACAGAAATTCCTCCTAACATCGAGCCTGAACCTCCCCTGGTACAACTTGAAGCCGTTTCTCGTAAGGAAGATGCTCCAGGCCCCTGAGCATCTTGCTGGCCCTGCACTGGCCTCTCTGCAGCACTTCCCTGTCCCTCTGCAGCTGGGGAGCCCAGCACTGGCCACACGACTCCAGATGAGGCCTCAGCAGCTCTGGCACAGCACAGGGGGAGCACAAGCTCCCTCAACCTGCTGCCCACACTCTGCTGGATGCCCCCAGGCTGCCGTTGGCTTCTTGCCCACGAGCCCACGTTGCTGCTCATGGTCAGTTGCTGATCCCCCAGCAGTGCCAGGTCCCTCTCCTGGAGCTGCTCTCCAGCAGCTCACCCCCAGCCTGTGCTGGGCCAGGGGGTTGTTCCTCCCCAGCTGCAGGACTCTGCCCTTGCCCTGCTTGAAGCTCAGCAGCTTCCTCTGTGCCCAACTCTCAGCCTGCCCAGCTCTCAGTGCCTGGCAGCTCAGCCTCTGGGCAATCAGCCAGTGCTCCCAGTTTGGTGCCAGCAGGGAACTTGCTGAGGGTCCCTGTGTCCCCTCACCCAGGTGCTTGATGAAGATGTTGAACCAGACTGGCCCCAGAACCCATCCCTGTGGAACTCCACTGGCCACAGGCCTCACACTCCATCCTGTGCCATTGCTCACCCCCCTCTGGGCTCTGTCACTCAGCAGCTCTCCATCCACCTCACCTCCCCTCATCCCAGCCACACTGCCTGAGCTTTCTGATGAGGGTGTGATGGGAGACAGTGTCCAAAGCCTTGCTGGCGGTGGGGGTCCTCACAGGACAAGGCGCCGTGGCTGTCCGCCCTATTGTGCTCTCCTGGCTCAATGTGGGCCCCGGGAGTGGCGGCTCCTGCTGGGCTTCTGTCCCCCCCTCGCCAAGTCCCAGGGACAGGGACATATAGCCCAGGGCTGTGTCATGGCCTCATCTTTATCAGGAACCGTGGCAGCGCTGCTGCGGCGGCACAGCCGTAATGCTCGTGGAGGACAAGAGGTTCAGGCACAGCGGCCGCACCGTGGATCAGAGCCGGCTCTGCTCAGCCACAATGGCGGCCACATGGCCCAAGGCCGCGGCAGCTCCTCACATGCCGCGGACACCTCAGCTGCCCAGCCCTGTGCACTCTCCTGGCTCAGTGTGGGACCCAGGAGCGGCAGTTCCTGCTGTGGCT
>WBNH01008338.1:0-43682 GCA_013401255.1 Urocolius indicus
GGGCCAAACCATGACAACTGGACCTGAGGTGAAGCAGCTGTACATGGCTCCTGCCTACCATTTGTTTGCCCGTCATAGACCTCCTCTGTAAGCTCCAGGTTCTCATTTGCTTTCTGATAATCAATAACTGCTGGGGAGCAGGGGGAAACCTGCCTGGCAAGGGTTAGCAACTACCCCAAAAGCATCTGTAAATTGTATTGGGACCCTTACAGACTCTTTGTCCGGATCTCCTGAATACTTTTTCCAGAGCTAAAGAAGTATAAATGTGTGTTAAAGTCTTCTTTGTACTCTGTGATAAAAGCTTGTCTGGATGCAAGTAGGAATCCATTTCTTAGTGTATAATCTAACAAAAAGTGCTTAAAAAAGACAAGGAAATACAATAATGCAGAAAACACCACAAGCTGTGATCCTAATTGAGTTTCATTTTGCCTTTACTCACAAGTCTTTACCTCTGTCTTGAAACTTTGGCATTTCCTAGACACGGACTTTAGAGCCAAACTTTGCTAGTGTCAACCTATCTCTAGTTTGAGATATTTATTGTGATGTTGAAATCTTACTGTACTAGTGAATGAACGGTAGCATATTTTTTAGGAATTATGAAATCTCAGCAACATGAGACCTCAATACAGCACATTGTTGTTAAATCTTTGCTGACTGCTGTTTTTACGTGTGAATTATAAGGTGTGTGGATAAGAAAAGTGCGAATTAATGAGGTTTCGCTGTGCTGAAATGAAACTGTGGTGGGACATGAGCTAAGAAATATGGTGTTGCCTACTATTTTGAATTTAATAAATTACAGGTTTTGAGCAGCTGCCAGTCAGAGCATGGGTGGCTACACTGAGGGCATCTTTGAACCCATATTTTTGTATGGACATTCCCATTAATCAAAGAGAAGGCTGAATAAACTAAATCTGTATTAAAGCCTAGGAGAGAAAGTCCCATGAGCAAGAAGCTTTCAAGAAGCATTATCTGCTTGGTGTGTTCAACTTAAGAGACTGTAGGAAGACCTACTCCCTTCTTTGCTTTCCTTTTATGGTTTTGCCATGGAATGTCCTCTCTTCCTTTCATTTCTTGCCCAGCTGCTGGCCAGTGGTGCTGCAAGGCAGGCATGAAGGCCATGTGTGACAATCTGATTTGCTGTTTGCTCAGTAGCTCCTTAGATGCCACTAAGATACATTGCATTAGTTGAGCTAGGCTCATAAGTGGTGGAAGAGCTCATAACCATGACATATTGAGATTTTATCTGTGTGAAAGATTATATGCAGAGCCAAAATTCTTGATGGAAAAACTCCTTGCAGGTGAACATAAAGGTTTCATAAGAAGTAACAGATGCTGCTGTACGCTTGCACAGCTTGAAGGTGGATTTCCAGGATAGGTCTCTCACTATTTTCTCCTCCAGGCTTTATGTATTGCCAATGCTGACTGAGGTGTTCACTAATTGCTGTAGTCACAGCCATCATGGCAACAGCTTACTCCTGTGGGGAGAAAGTTCAGAGGAATCTGAGGGCCAGATCATCAACAGCTGTTGCACTCTACCTCCTCTATCCACTGCTTTGCTTCTCCCAGACTCTTTACCTGTGACAAAGCTAGTCATCAAGTTATTCTGCCAGTCCTCTATTGCTGTTTTTACCACTTCAACACCTGGAGACATATCTCTGAGCTGATGCTGAAGTTTTTAGATCTATTTGTCACAAAAATCTCCACATCCTACAAGCAATCTGCAGCCTCTTTCTTTCAGAATGCATTGACTGAGCATGCAGAGTGAAATACAGCCAGGAGCAGACTGAAGTGCATCAGTGTTTGCTTGAATGTGCTGACTGAGTTTTTATTTACTTATTTGATTCTTTACAGTGAGACAACTCCCAACAGTTGAACTTTTTAGTTGAAGTGGGGAATAAACCATGCTATAGGAGATGACATGAATGCTTCTGTAGAAGAATGTGGGCTTGAGGAACATTTAGCTCCCCAGCAGATCCACAGCAGAACTATTTACTAGTTAAAAATTTTTCCTCATCACATTTTGCATTATTGCTCATGATATAGAGGGCCTTTGTGCAGAACTGTGATCTTTTTTATTAACTTGGTATTTTCACTTTGTGCCCATAAGCAATTTTGCAGAATAGAAGTGGTCAGGTAAAGCTTTTAAGAAGTCATATGCCATTTTATATGTGTGTTTGTTTGGCTTGGGACACGAGTTGAAGGACAGCGTGGCAAAGGGCAGAGGAAGTGCTGACAGCTCACTCATCCTGTACAAGCATTTCTGAGCAGACGAGTGATCACCAGCCACATAATCACCTTCTCGTACTCTCCTCCCCTTCCCACAAAGCGTACATGCATGCACATGCACAGACACACTTTTCCACAATAAATCCTCCCAAATTTCTTTGGAAACTAATTTCTCTGAGTAGTTCTGTCTGAGGGTTGTTGCTTTCTGTGGAAGCAAAAGTCCAGAGAGACGCTGGGCTCTGGAGAGAGAGGGACAGTGTGGATGTTTTCAGGTCTGTGTTGGTGTTAACAGGTAGCTAACCTGAAATATGTCTGTGATTGCTGAAGTAAGCTTAGAGTAGATTAGTTTTTGCATGAGTTTTCACTAGGGTAAACGTTTTTTTTCTCTTCTTTGCTTGTTTATACGATCTTCTGTTTTGCTTCCATTAGCTGACTGCAGAGAATCAATCCTGGGTTTCCTACCCGTTTCTCTGTTTGACCATGTAGACATAATACCACCTTCTGGATAAGGCTATCTGGCTTTAGGATATCCATAAAAGACCAGATATTTCTAAAAGTTAATTAAGTTAGGCATAAAAAATTGTAAGTTGTGTTTGTCACAAGTTTTGAAGTTCAGCTAATTTTGGTCAAAATCTGAAACAGTTCTTCAAAACTGAATTACATGTATTTGAATCAGTGTCCTTTATGCCACTGTTCTACTCTATCACTAACTTGATGAGTCCTGGTTTAGGAAAGATTGTGGATGATGCTGTACTGATTGAAAGCAGTTTCACAGCAAGTATGACCAGGTCAGAGTGACAGCTCTGCTGAAAAGCAGTTTTCCTCTCCTTTTCCCATACCACTTTCCCATCCCACCCTATCCCAATCGCATCCCATTCCAAACTGTCCATCGCCCAATGTGAATGCTCCTGTGGCAGAGTAGACAGACAAGTCACAGAGTGAGTTCAGATGAGCTTTACTGGTTTTTTTGGGGTTTTTGTTTGTTTGTTTGTTTGTTTTTAAAGGCTCTTCTATGCACTAGAAAGCTGACAGAGCCCTTCACATATGCTTCAGTCAGCTTCAGCTGCCATCAGACTGCATTCCCAGAAAACTGTTCAGAAGCTATTGCATACTGAGCACTGATGCATTTCCCATCTAAACATCAGCTAGTGTTTGAAGTGCCAGAAACTTTTCAGGAAAGCTTGTTATTATTTTCCTCCTAAAGTTTCCTGCCCCAAACTTGGAATGTGTTTGTACACATTCCATCACCCTTTTTTCCCATCCCTTGTCAAGTATTTTTCCCCATATGACATGTTGCAGAGTCCTCTCATCCGGGGTACACTCCCCCTGTAGCAGTTAGCACCTGCTAAAAGACAAGGGTAAAGATACAGGGGTTGCTGGCTGAAACATGTGGCATCACAAAGCAATGCAACCTCTGCAGAGGTTACCAGCCTTCCACCACTAAATTACTCCTAATTAATTTATACACCTCTCCATCTCAAAGACCTCATCTGACATGTCATAGACAATGCTAATCAGGCATTAAAAGGCACAAGCCAAAGCTGTAGAGCTTTACCAAGACCAGCACTTTCAAGCAAGCATGACTCACTTGTCAAGCACGGCACTCAGTCTGTGGAAAATCCTTCAGAGGGAAGTAGTAGAAACACCACTCTGGAGACATTTAAAGTGGTCCCAAGAGACATTTAAAACTAGACTGGACAAAGCAGTAGAAAGCCTACTTCAGGGAACAATCTTGCATTGGCATGGGGTTTTGGTCTAAATGACCTAATAGGTCTTTTCTGCCTCTAATTTCTATGATTTTATGACTGGAAATAACTTCTAACTTAAGAGGATTTAGATGGCAGGCATGGGCATGCATTATTTACAGCTGAACCTAAAGTAACTGCTATGTTATGGAGTACGTGAGTAGTGGGTGAGGGATTGTGCAGGTAAATAGAGAGAGGAAAGCATGGGATTAAGCAGCAGTGGTAGGACCGGGATAATGAGAATAGTTTTATTTGCAAAAGGAGCACTTCTAATTAGAAAAGACTTGTAAGAGTCCTAACTACTGTAGGTACCTTTTTGATATATCTTACAGTCACTTCCTAGTGTGTTGTTGTTTTAACCTTTTCAGACACTGGCAATGGTTGTTTTCAAGGCATACACATGAAAAAGATTAATTTCCCTTTCTTTGAGAGAATATTGCAGAGCTTCTTCTGATAGATGCTGAGGTCCCGCAGCTCTTAAGCACCTGTTTTGCTTATTTGGGAGTGATTGCTAGTTAAAAGAGAAACTATCGAGCCAAATTGTGACCATGCTCTAGACAAACTAGCTTGTAAATGAACACAGAGAACAGTTTTCTCCTCTGGACTTCACTGTTCCTTTCTTATCAACCATTCTTGACATTTACAAGTAATTTTCTCCCTGATGCAGTCATAGAGCAGGGTTATTTATGAAGGGTTATTTATCTCTTTTGTGTACAAAAGAAGACGAAACAGGAGTCTGGCATAATGAGGAAAATCTGCATGTGGCACATATGCACGCATGGTCTCAGCTAAGCTATGTGCTCAGACTTTGTGACTATGTGGCCATAACAATTACATAGCTTATTTAGTCAAGCAGCATCCACTCTGGTGTCTTCATTTTCTTTATTAAAAAAAAGAAAAAAAGACATCACTAATTATCAGCTAGACATGTGGAGCTAATTACTGTGTCTTTGAGGTACTGTTTTTTGCTTCCTGACTTTTATGTTATCCCTTTAAATGCTTCAACTCAAAATGCACTTTTTATACACATGTGGAAATAGGAAATTTTGTAATAGCAAAACTGAAAAGGAAAGTATTTTGCTTTCTTGTCCGTTTGTGTGCACATCAACTGACACACTCCAACATAAGGATCCTGAAAATGCTGCAGGATTAATTTACAGTAACCTTCCTCATTTTCTCACTTTTTCTTTGCAAAGGGAAGGAGTGTGGGATCAGGAATTCATGGATGAGACTGGAATTCCAGGGATGTAGAGTCTAGCTCTGAATCTACTGTGATCTTGGCTAAGTCACTTAACCTTATCTGCCTTAGTTTCTGTTTCTGGGAAAAAAAATAAAATTGCAATCTCTTCTTCAGGCAACTGATACGACACTTCATTTGTGCTTGCAAAGTGCTTGTAAATCCTTCAGTTTAAAATGCAACAGAAGTATAAGTAATTATTAATACCATTATCACCAGAATAGATGTGTCAGCTTACTCCTAGAACTCACTGAAATACTGGATTTTCCATATGTTGCTGTCTGATTGAACGACCAATCCCCCTCTCCTTCCTTTTAGCTTCATTAACCTGTTCTGAAAGAGAACAAAGAATCAATTGAAATATGTAAGACTGGAAAGTTTAACATACTACAGCACTTAACTACAGTCTGCAGAGTATTTAAAGTGTGGTTCCACTCTGAAATTGGCAAGCTGAGGCATTACTTATCTGCAGCATCAAAGCCATTGCATGCTGCATTTTATTCTGTAGAAACAGGATTTGCAATGTTTGATGTTTATTGCCTCTCTATGATTTCTGTATGAGATGACAAATAAAAGAGGATGGCTCCCCAAATACCATCTTACCCTGTGACCCCAGACTTGAACCGAGTCTATTCTGTGGATTGACAGCAGTGATAAATGTTCTGATACTCAGAGTAATTCCTTTCCCAGAACTTTTCTACTTGCCTGGCTTCAAATGCAGCCCTTCTTCTGACCATCTTCATTGGATCTGCACAAGGGTAAATGAATATAAAATAGTGAACAGTTGTGTGGATAAGATATAAATGGAAGTTGTCTTAAAAATGCCTGTTTCTGGTCAGACCAAACGGAAACTGTTAGTATCCTGCCTCTTCTTTTACAACAGAAATATGTCATTTTTATTATTGTGCGCTTCACCCTACAAGTTTAATGAAAGCACCGTGCTTCTGATTTTTTCTACTACATTCAATTTTACTTAAATTTTGTCCCATTCATCTGCGAGGCTGCTCCCTTTGTGTTTTCACTGCTTGAAATTCATAATACCTCCTAAAGATTTTGCCAGTAGAAAAAGGCTTAGAAGCACCTGCATCAGGGAAATACTGACTTCCAGTTAGTCTTCCAATGTGTTTTCGTTGTTCAGCTACTGTTAGCTGTAGGCAACAACAGTGGAAGGGGCACATACATAAAAGCTATTAGATGAATTCTCTTATTGCTTTTTTTTTCTTCGTAGTTTGTACAGTTTGGAAATCATTACAAGCTACTCTACATGTTTATATACAGACACATTCACATTTTTTATTGGACACATAAAACGTTTCTCTCCTATGTGTATGAATCTATAAAAACAGCATAAGGAGTGGAAAGCACAACAGATCTGGAGAATCTATGCATCTAAATGCTGGAGCTTTGGAGGGAGAGGGAATATATAAATGTTCCTTTCTCGATACATTCTCCCTCTTCACTGATCTTGAGCATAGCACACAGTAGATTTGGATGACAGCTGCTTGTCAGCCATCATGCTTTATATAATCAACCTCATCCTCTGACACATGGTGTATTTATCTTTGCCACTTATCTTCAATACTATTAGCACAGTGATAATTTATAATGCAAACTGCAAAGTATTTCAGTCAAGGGAAAGACCCAGTGTTATTGGACCACAATTTGACATCCTTAGGCCAAAGCAGCCCAAAACATGGATTTTTTTTTTTCTTGAAAACAATCTGGAATTGGAGTTTTTTTCCTTTCTTCCACCCCCTTCCTTTCTTTGATTGCTGTTAACTTGCAAGGCACTTTTGCCAGTTGCTCACTAATGTTGCATTTCACTGAAATCCTGACATTACCTAGTGCCAAACCTGGGATGGATTTTCTGCATATCACAAACATTTTAAAATACAAAACTCATTGATCCAGTGGTTAAAAGGGAAAAAAAAAGAACAACATCTGTGTTGCTCATGGTTGTTTGAACCTCAGTGCAAGCGGCTATTTTTCTATAAGTCTTAGCAATTGAGATAAGTGCTAATTAGTATTGAATAATTTCAACATTGCATATTGTAAAAGACACCAATACCAGTTAGGAATTTTATTACTGTGGTTGATGAAATTACGTTTCTAAGCTCAGAAGAAGAAGGAGATGAGCTAAGAAGTTATGTGTCCATCGTTTCAGCTTCCAGCTCTTGCCACTTAGGAGTTCTCTGGTAGAGGATATTGAGAGGATATTGAGACTTTGCTTTTTTGCTGGGCTTGCTCATGATGTTTCAGCTGTGTAGAAAAATTGTATTTTGTGGTGTTAAAGAAGAGGCAGAGATTAATTTTCAGGGCATAACACTGGCCTAAATCCAAGTTTGTATATTTTATAGTTTCCCCCTATTCACTGTCTTTCAGTATGTACTCTTAAAAAATTAGCCAGCCTTACTTCTCTGAAGGAAGTTTGTTTCCCATTGGCAAAGCAAGAATAACAGCTATTGCCTGTGTATCTTTCAATTGTTTCTGCAGTCCTTACAAGGAAATATTCACATTCAACATTTCATTATTACTCTTTTCAGTGTTCAAAAATAAATGTATTTGATAGATTTAGGTTTGGTTATCGTAACTGATAAACTGAAACTAGATCCACATAGATATGAAAATGCTGTGACTATGCTACAGTGTCTTGTGAAGCCAATTCCTTCTTAAAATGCTAATTATTCATTCTGGCATGAGGTTATAAAAAGAACAATAGCATATCTTCAGATGGAAAGAACAGCTTTTATATTAAATGACCTCCCGGAAGCTGAACACAGAACCCAGAACAAGCCCTTTGGCGAGAGCTCAGATGTTCCCCTAGCCTTCCTTAAGGAAATCAGATCTTCTGGTTTCAATACTTTCTCTTTCCAAATTTCCAGTCTCAATACATTTATGGTTCTGAATATTCCAGATCATCTGGAACAGGTTTAAAGAACAGACTTGGGAATGGAGCAGATTAAGACAAGAAAACTCTTATCCCACGGAGCAACCTCACAACATTCTCTAAAACCATTTGACACACAAAGAATTGCGTCAGTTTAACTATTTTCAAACGGACACAGCTCTATTATTGTGAAGCCCTTGGTAGTTATATTTTAAGAGTTCTAAGAATGGTTTATATGAATACAAGATTTGGTTGGTTTTGTTTAGACTAGTAAGAAAAAAAAAATTAAACAGACAATGTGAGCATGTCTACTTTGATTTTTTTTCACCAATTTTGCTAAGTTTTCTAAAATAAAATACCACAGGGCTCAGCTTTTACATAAATCAGTTCAAATTTTTAGATAGATAAACAAGTTTTGAAGAAGATCAGATACAAACTCTTAAAAGAATACTCAAAGCATTTAAAAATATTCAAGCTCCTTTAGCTTCCTCCCCATTGCATTTCTGAGTCTGTTTTTTTACAATATCTTAAATGTGGAAGGTATATTTTTTTTACAGCAAACTTTACTGAATAAAGACATTATATTATTGGAAGATTTTAATTGACAGACTGGTTGATCATAAGTTTTTTAAATGATTAATTCAATCTTTGGTCTATTATCAGATGTTGTTTGGAAAATTCCCACCTTTGCTTGCGATGTATTTCTGAAACAGAGGCAACCAACCAAATAGTAAAGGAAATTAAAATTAACTAACAATGTTAATTTCATGCCTCTGAGTGACTGCCAGAGACTGGAAGGAAAAAAATAATAATTTTAGTTCTGCATCTGTCATTATCCTTTCAAGTGTTTTGATTCCAAAGGAGGGAATGAAAGGAGGAACACATTTCTTTGCATTTGAGCTCTGTAGTATTTCCTTTCCTCCATTATACACCAGTGAGACTGGAAATAAATAAGTATAAACCTATACTGTTTGTATCTGATACATATTTACTAGAAGAAATGCTGAGTTGTCAGTCCCTTGCTGGCATTGACCAAGGTGGTACGGACTGCAGCAGTATGTAACATGGATTTAGCCATATAAGCCCCATGTCTCCCTTCCTATCCCATTTCTGTTCTTCTCATCTAGTCTGCATCAGCACATCACTCACTGTGGGAAGTGCTGCTTTACATCCCAGGCTCCCACTCTGTTTTTAGGTTTTCATTATGGGAGAGAACAGAGGAAAGGATGCATGTGCGTGTTCAGCTCACGTTGATTGATTGTCCTCAGCTATGAAACAGTTTTCTGTGCCAATTATGTCTTTGGAGATGACAAAAGCCATTTAGTCTAATGACCATAATAATTAATTTTCATTATAAATCAGATTAGTTAATGATGCTGAAGTCTACATTCTTCACAGAACTAAAGCACAATCTCTTATGTGCACTTCCAGAACATATAATTTGCTCTATAAGGTACCGCTTTCAATATTTTTGCCTCAATAAGAACAGCATTGACTCTCTATGACCTCCAGGGTTCAGTGGGAAGTGCTGCTCTCCCAATGTCAGCCCTTTGCTAATAGCTTTACATTTGCAACCACGAGGACAAAGAACCTAAGGCTGAAGTTTCACTGACTTTATAGTATATTAGTGGGCAATATGACTGAAGTAATTATTTTTTCTCCGGCATTGTTAAAAATTATGACAGAGCAGACACTATCCTGGGGACAAGGTAGTGCTTTTTTGGTTTATTCTCAGCATAATATTCTTTGTGAATTTTTCTAAACTTGTGGTCCTGTGGTGACTTTAACCCACATAAAGGCAACCAGTACAACATCTACATGGATAGTAAATAAACTATCAAAGCTTAGTATACTTTTAATTTGGTTTATATGTTATTTTTGTCTGATGTGAAAGACGGCCTATGAGATTTCTTCAGAAAGATTACAGGCTTCTTGGATTAGAAAAAGTGAGAGGCATTCTCTACAACAAGTTTGCAGAAAAGCTGAATTTATTGTTTCAGGAAAGAAATTTACAAAATCTAGTCAAATACTTCACTGATGTGTTTAATTTCCAGTGTTCTCAAAGTCTGTGTGATGAGCCAAATTAATTTCTTTTATTAATAGTAAGTGTGCAACAAAACATGTGTATGATCAGTGTATAGCTGGTGGCTTTTGCTGATTTTAATTTAGGATAATAACTGTTCAATCTTTTGGGTGTTAAATGGGCCACCACATCGTATGATACTGTTCTCTGACTGAATCCTTGTAGTCATGCAAAACATTGTCAAAACAGATCAAAAAACTAGATTGGTGAGTAACATACAGTGAATCATTTGGTTTGCACATCAATAGAGGGGGAGGAGCAAAGCCATATAAATATAGCCAAGCCACTACACTTACCCTTGCGCTTCTGATGGACTCAGTGAACACACTTTGAGACTTGAATTTGTTCACTTGTCCAAAATATTTTCTTTTTTTTTTTTAAAGAAAACAAAGTAGTTAGAAAGGAGAAACAGGAAATGAGGAAGTGAAGGTCTATAAGAAAGTTAATGATGTTTTGCTGATAGACTGATATTTTTTACTTCATGTTTCCAGTAAAGGGCAAAAAAAGAGAGAAATACCTAGATACTTAAACTGGGAATACAGACAAGGAAAGAAAAGAGAGCAGAGGGGGAATTGCAAAGACAATATGAAGTTAGGACTCATTTTTACTGGTGGGGATGCAGCTATTCAAGGTTTAGAGATGACCTGGCAAATCCATGCCAAACCAAAGACAGTTGGGAAATATCATTTCATTTAAAAATGCCTCATTTCTATTCTTGTCATTAGTTCATAACTAATGAAAATAATATTATATGAGCTGCCAAAGCCTTGTCAGTTCCTCTCTGTACAAATACTGTTAAGTTGTTCTCTTCTCCAGCAATAACTTAGCCCCATCCAGCTCCTAGGTTAATTTATAGACTTAATTTTTAATCCACATATTCCATTAAAAGTGGATTTGTTAAAAGAATATCACTGTCAGGAGTGTGGTATGTCTCCTAGATAACAGCACTGCACTTATACTTTGAAGATGTTGGATTTTTAAAGCATCCTAGTCTCTCCGATATCTGCAAAAATGGAGGAAGAGTTAAAACAATTGACTGCACTGCAGATTTGTAAAGGTTGGTGGTATTATGCCTTGACAGAGCTGGAGGAATTGCATACATTTTCTTTCCCGGGTGCAATGGGATGGCAGTGCTGTTGGTTTGGCTGCTGAATGGCTCTTGCCTCTCTTCAGGCACAGAAGCAGGACTTGCCACAGTGGGAAGTCTCTGCTCTGCACTGCCAGGTGCAATCAGCCCCAGGGACCCTGCAGGTCCGCAGCTGCTCAAGAAACCTGGAAAAACTCTTCTTACATTTTTACTAAATGTATTTTTTATATTAAAAAAAAAAAGGGTCTCAAGTTGTTAATTTTATCACCCAAATATTTTGCTGGACTGCAGTTGGGAAATGGTTTCTTAATTAAACAAAACAAAGAAAAAAGTATGTGAGGACATAAAGCAAACTTGGTTGACTTTACCAATACTTAAGTTTCTAATACAGAAAAGCCCTGCCATAACAACAAAAGTATATGCAACTTTTGAAAGATATACTATTAAATTTTTCTCTGAAAATACTTTAGATTTATTCTGTAATACATGTCTGTGCTCTATAAATGAGAGGCTTCAGTGGGCAAGGGGGAAGAAATGAATGCAGAGTGCACTTTTTCACTGCAGGGGAAATGCAAAAGCAGTAGAGCTCACTTTTATTGCTTCCACCTCAAAACCTCTGAGTCTTGTTTCTGTGTCTATTTGCTTCAAATACAAATAAAGGAGTTCTTGGTATTTCCCTTCCCTTTCTCTGTTGTTAAGTGTTACTAGAAAATTGAGAAAAAGAGGGAAAAGAGACAGTAAGATGTCATTTATTTTTTTTCAGAATAAAAATAATTTGTTCATTAAGGAAGTTTACCCAGCTTTTTGTAAATAGGAAGAAGGGCCTCAGTTCTGATCACCATAAAATCAAAATGAGGCTGAGTCTGATGTCAGTACATTCGGTATTTTGAGTTTATTGCAGCTGTGGTGACCAAAGGGATGAAATATTCCTTCTCCTCCCAGATTTCCCCCCACTCTGTAGCTCTCATTCAGGAATGCCGTAGCCACTCAAGCATCCTCTGCTGTGCTTCGGAAATGAGGCATACAAAAAAGGATGTTTTAACTGACAAGGTAGGTTCAAATCCTACAGGAACAAGTGACAACTTGATCTGTCTGTAATTTAGTTACCTCATCTGTAAAGTACTCTTTTATATTAACTTTTATACCACAGCCATTGCTACTGGAGCTGAATGTCTGCCAACCCTACATTAAGCTATATGACTATGCATCATTCAAATGATGTTGGTTCTTTCATCCTTTTCTCATACGAGAACATGTGCACACATTTTGCGGGTTTGGGGCTGCCACTCGCCTGAGTTTCCAGTTGGCCTGGACAATTTTGGTCTTGCTATTGCTATCAGCACTGCCAGGCCTGCTCAGACGGATTTGCAACACAAAGCAGCTGTTGCTCTGGGCACCTGGTTTATGTTTGGAGATGGCACTGCCACCTGAGTTTGATCAGGTTTTTAAGATGTGTTTTATTTCAGATAGGCATCTCTCTATATTTGTGTTAGACAGCAGGGCAAAGAGCTAAGTCTTGTGTTTGAAACAGGAGATAGTTAGAATTGTAATGGTCTTTGTTTTATTGGTGGAATGAATTTACTGCTTCTGTGCCTAGAAAGTTCTTCCTTCCAGAAAGTGACCTATTGTCCTTCTAGCAGAGAACTTCCTTGTGCTAGAGGAGTGAAGGTCTTGACTGTGCTTTACATCTTAGAGGCACATGACAGTCATTCAGATTTGCTGGGCTGAGCCCATTGCATGACCAGGCCTACCTCAAACTGATGCTGCATTAGTAGCATCCATTAATTACTGTTGGAAGTTCAGATACTGCAAAATAATAATATCTAAAATGAAATGATGTATTTATTTACTTGAATTTCCCAATAGAAACAACCTGTGATCTAACCATGCAGCAGAAAGCTTGATGAAATACCAAGAGACAGAGAGGTGAGTTAGGAGTGAGGTGACAGCCAGAATAGCTTTGCTTTTACTCATGTGTTTCAACATTAATGTTATTTTAACACATGCGCGCGCACACACACACACACACACACACACACAGTCTTCAACTTACTCTTTCTGAATAAAAAATCTTGGCAGTGCTCCAAACTATTACACCACAGTCTTCAATCGGGCAAAGTTGCCAATTTCTGCAATGGGTGCTTTTGTGAAACTTGTGTTTTGGGACTGAATTGCTACACAGTATCTCTTTTTTGGTTTTCTTTCTGTTAAGGAACATCCTTATTTGCCTACCTGGCACAGCTATTGTAAGCTATATTTACTGACTGGAAACTTGGCAAGTTCAGTATTTGTTCTTGGTAACAAGATACTATCCACAGCTTTTACTTGCTGGGCTCTGCAGCAACCAGGTGGAACATACATCATTAATTTACTGAATAATGAATATACTTTGAATCATGATTTAAAAATGCTAAGTTACAGTATATTAAATTAGAAAAAAAAGTCTAATGTAAAATCAGCTTTCCATAGTAGAATTAACAGAATCAAAATAGGCTTTTTATCAACTTTATTGAAACAAATTCAACTTTCCAAGAACTAAGAATTGGTTTCCTGTCTTGACTGTTTTGGAATTACTTACTGTCATCTGTTTCAGACGTTAAAGGATATGATTTAATATCAGCAATAAGGCCTCTGTTCCTACTTTGGCAGGTGTTAATTATTTAAACACTACTCATTTAAATTTGTTTCCAATCACTCTGAGTCATTTGCTTTGCACGTTTCTTCATGTATATTTTCTGCACACAGAAAAACTGTGGGGAAAGTCCCCAAAACATTTCTTAACTGTTCAATATATCTTTAGATAGGCAGGTAGAGACAGAAATATATTTCATATGTTATGGTCTTCAGCAAAGGAATATAATGTATAATACATCATTTATATCTGTTTTGCAATAATAAAAAATTATTCTATTAGGAAGGGTACTGTGGTTTCTGCATGCTGATGGTTGTACTCTGTGCCAGTGAACTGTGCAATAGGTCACAGTTCTTGAAGCATTCATTAGACCTGAGACAATATAGACACACCATCAAAAAATGGGGTAAAAAGCTCTGAAATAACAACAGTGGTTCCTCCACATGTATGATCCCAACAGTCGGTTTACTTACAGCAGCAAAAGCACAGCTGTAGGAATATTGTCTGGGTCTGTACAGCTACCTATTCATAATGATTAAAAATGACTGTATATGCCTGAATTTTCATATACCATCATGTGAGAATCATCCTGCTTTTAAAAAAAAATAAATAAAATTAACCTTTGCTTTGCTTTACTACACTGCACCAGAGAAACAGGGATCCTTAATGCTGTACAATAGACCTCTGTCTGGTGTGAAGTGGAATTCTTATTCTGTGACAGATAACTTGCAATTTAATACATATTCTTGTCAGCAGAATAACTTAAAGGAAAGCTAGACCAGAGAGAAAGACAGGCATAAGAGAGGGAATTTTATGCACCACTTGGAAATGAGAAGCTGACAACTATAGGTATTTCAGTTCTACAAGTCAAGTCATTTCATCCTGGTAATAAATGGAAAAGGTGGGTGTTTGTTTAGATTTAGGCCACTCGGTAATGATTTTTACACTCAGCCAAGCCTCCTGCCAAGACAAGCACTCCAAGGCCAAAAATCTGTAATGAACTCCCATCTTCTCAATTATAGATTCAGCCCTGACCAGAGCGATATCCAATATTCCCCTCCCCACCCCATGAGCACAGAGCCGCACCGATGGACGTGCAAGGAGTGTGGTTCTGCATGGCTCCTGCAGCTTCCTGAGACCCCACAGCCCACCTGGCTGCTGCCTGGGGCAACAGCAGCTGCCATCTCCCCTTATTCCTTCTCCTTGTTTCCCCATGTTTCATGGAAAGAGTGAGCACAGAGAGAGAGAGAGAGAAATATTGCCAGCAGTGCTGGGGAGGAAGAGGGGGGAGGGAGATTATGGAGGGACCGTACTCCCTCTGTCTCCAGGATCCTCCCAGCCTCTTCCAGTACATGAGAGACTGAACCAGTGGAGCTGGCTTTGCCCTTGCAGATCTTTGCAGGGATTTTGACGACAGATCTCTACTGTCTGGTTGCGCGCTGTGACAGCATGCAAGGGGTACATCAGTTCTATAAAGTTTTGCAGCATGCTGTTCTTTGTGCCAATCTGCCTCTTTCTGTTGCTTCAAGTGATCTTTAGCATTTCCTTCTCACTTGAACTTGCCATCAAGCTTCATCTTTCTGGTGCTTGTTTAGAAAAAATATAGAAGGTAACATTCTTTCAAAGACTTGTATTTCACAATTCCTTCCTCTGGCCTTATTCCCATTGCTTTTGCTTGTTTTTCCCTGAGTGGATTCATACTTTGTTGTAGTCCTGTATTTTTTTAATTAATATTGAAATGAGGGAATCTCAACAACATCTGCCTACTGGCTGTTCCAATTCCATCTTTGTCTTCTCTCTTGCAACAGCATAAACCTTTACCTGCATCATCATAACTCCCACTAACCCTACACTCACCAAAGACTGTGGCACATATTTAGAAGCCGGAGACAATAATAGTGAAAAGGACATTTTGCTTGGAGAGATAGATACTTATCTACATCAGGGATAAAAATGTACCCCTAGTTGCAAGGTTTAAGGAGTGGCAAAAACTCTGATGCAGCTTTTGCTCTGTGTTCAGGGTGTGTGCATAGTGGCACGGCCAGTAGCTCTATGCTGCTGCTGTGGATGTTTGCTTTTTACAGTTACTTGTTGTGATCTACTGATCTAAATGGATTACTAATTCTTTTTCAGTAGATTTTTCAGCTTACTGTCCACCTTTGTAACAGAAAGTGAAGTATGAAGAGGAGAAAAAACATGATAAGATATTTAAGAAAGAGCAAATTATTTGCCATGACAAGGGAACAGAAGAGTATATTTCCACCATGAAGGCATGGACTGTGGTTAATTTCAGAAAATAACAGTGGAATAAAATAAAATAAAATAAATAAAAATGAAAAAAAAAAAAATGAGGACATCAAAGCCAAAACAAGGCTACCCCAGACTAGGTCTCTATTACTGAGAAGTTCTGAATTTTGCTGAGAACAATGAGTCTGTTGCAGCAAGAAAGCCTTCCTTAGTCCTTTGTGCTTGCTAAAATAGTAAGAACTCATTTTATATAGCTTCACTTATACTGTGTGTTATGATTTTGTATGCTGTTCAACAGCTAACAGTGGTGACAGAATTCTAGAGGGTAAATACCGTATACAATATCCAATCCAGTCATTCCAGTCTTCCACTCCCCAGTTGTGAGTAGTCAGGCTTTATAGCTCTGCTCATGAGTTCAGCACGACTCCTAAGCAATTAAGCATCAGAAGTTTTTGTACCCTGTTCATTCATTAAAAAAAAAGTAAAATGTGTTTGACAAAAATCTATTCCAATATTCATTTGGAAAAATGAAAAATTATTATAACTGTTACTTGTGTTCTTGGATTAAATTTGGTTTTAGTTCATTTTTATTCTAGTTACCTGCTTGTATACAGCAATCTTGGCAGAAGGCATTGAATTGTATGTAGGTTAATTACTTAATGTTTCTGAATTGCTTTGAACATGAAGTCAATGCCAAGTATTACTAATATTATGTGAGACAACATTATAACAAGCTGGGGGTTTCATCTTCAGTTTTGGGGTTTTTTTAATCATGCATTAATACATAAGCTTTGTTTTGTGCTATATATAGATTGTACATATAATTATTTACATGCACTACAGCTTGAATTCCTTTCCCTGCCTCACTGTAAAAGGAGATGTAAAATGTAAAGAAACAAATAGTAAGAAAGGAGAACATTCTTACCATGATCTGGCACTGAATGGAGTCTACAGGAATGCCCAAGCTCAGGGGAGAACAGTGAAGTCATCTTATCAGAAAAGAAATTCATTTGTTTTAGTAAAAAATCGTATAACTAGGTTTTAAAAATATTAAGTTCTTCTTCTAAAAAGCTTATCAACACTTTGATTGTTATATTTTCTTGGAAGTTGCACCTTCATTTTGTAGAAGCTCAACTTCTGAGCATCACATTTTCAGAAGTAAATTTAGACTTGCTCTCTTGCTTCCCTTGTCTAAATACTTCTATGCATTAATTAGCTAAGTCTTTGAAGACTCCTAGATGTGAATCGCTAAGGTCTGCATTTGGAAAAAATATCCTCAGAATTATAGACAATGATTTTCTGTTCCAAAGTAGCATTACATGACATTGATACGCCTTACACCTTAATCACAGATGGAAACTCTGTTGAAAGTATTTGTTTTTTTCACATCATTTACATATTTACCAAAACCAGCAGTAGGCCTGTGTCTGCCTCTTGATTGTCAATCGTTAATGTGTTGTGTAAGTTTAGGAATCGCTATGGTTCTTTGGAGATGTATAAGTTGTTTTTATTGTGATGGTGGTCAGACTGTTATAATGACATGACCCATTTATTTAGTAGTAGGAAATCAAACAGTCATTCTAATTCCTCTGAACCTGCTTTGATGCTTGGATTGGTTCCATCTCAGTAGCAGACATTTTATACTCAAAATAAATATTTGCCTTTTTCAACCAAGCTTATGCCTTTTACGTGACAAACATCTATACATATCTGCAGTCTATAGAGTAGGGGCATTTCCTGGTAGGCTGATATTCGGTGCAAGCATACACCTGTCCAAAGGTATGGCTTGGACCTTCTGATGGTCTGCTATATGAAATAAATTAGTTTGTTTTCTTTTTTTTTCCAAGGAAATAATTTTTTTTAATCAGACATGTTTCCTTTCCATGAAAACATTGACTTTTTGTCAGAATTAAGGAAAAATAACCCTATGAAGATCTGTTTGAAAAACTATTAATTTTTTTCCCAAAATATTTTCATGGGCAGAGTCCTCCTTTTTGATCAATATTAAGATTAATGTATGGTCTTAGAAGACCCAAAGCTAAAGAATGTGTCTGTGCAAGTATAACTGTACCTCTGAAAATCAAGGCCTGTGTGGTTTTTGCCTCTCTCAGAAAGAGCAACTTAAGGATTTGAAATGAAATCACACTTTACATAGTACATTGTCCAAGTGTGTTTAAAGAAAAATGAAAGTGTGAAAACCTAATACATCACAAGTAAAATTAAATATAAAAAAAGTAATTAAAATACAAATAATGAATTTAAAAAACTAAAAATTTAGCTTGTTAACGGGAAACATACTTTGAGAAAGGCAGTTTAATTTTCTTTGGTTTCCATGAACATAAGATTTTATGAGTACTGATATATATTGCTACATATTATCTAAAAATGCAACATAAGATCTGGCTAGGCAGTCAGCAATATGTCATTCATTATTGTTTCACCTTGGGGTCTGGACATTCAATCTGAAAAAATAAACACTTGATGTATGCCCCATCTGTGTGACAGGACCTTCTGTTATAGCTTCCTATCTGATATAATACTCCTACCTGATTCGAGCTAAAGGAAATCCCATCAGATGAACATAGGTTGTAACTTACCCCTAAAATTCCCAAAATATTTTACTCTCTGGAGC
Source organism: Urocolius indicus (assembly GCA_013401255.1). Taxonomy (NCBI): domain Eukaryota; kingdom Metazoa; phylum Chordata; class Aves; order Coliiformes; family Coliidae; genus Urocolius; species Urocolius indicus. Next base: position 18,777 of record WBNH01008338.1, read on the forward strand.
TGCTTCTGAAATAAGATAAAGTCTAAAAGTCTATTTCCCTGTTAAGTATTGATATATTAAATGCTGCTTCTAATTTGAAAGCTTGGTAAATGATTAATGCCAGGTTTGTCCGATCTTGTGTGTTTATAAATTGTGTTCTATCAATTCATTTCCTCCGGCAGCATTGTGAAATTTTGATAGCAAAGGGGTAAAAGACATAAAATTTTAATTCCATGGCAATTTCCCTTCTGACCTATCACTTTTACTGGTTTTATAATATGGCATGAGACTCCCATGTTTTAGCTGACTTGTATGTATGATTCAGACATCTCTCAAAGCTTAACTGATCAGTTCATGTTAGGAGGATGTTTCCAGTACACCTGTGCCAGCTGAATGTGTCACACCACCTTTGTATCTCTGCTGCTGGAGAGCTGCTATTCTAGACCAAAAGAAATCTCTCTTTTACTGTTGCTCATTTGAGGGTGCAAGTTGGCTCCCTCACAACTCAGCCTGCTGGAAAAGAGCAAATATTTAGTTAAGGAGAAGGATGCTGTGCACCTAGTCTTTACTTTCAGCCTAATGAAAAAGTGAGGTCTGGTCCACCAAAAAGTAACAGAGATATGGCTGAACTGTTGGCATCCCTGTCACTCCCCATGGAGCACTGACAAAGGCAGTCTAGGATAATCTCTTACCTATGAGATTTCTGTCCTGAAACCAAACAACTTATAAGGCAGAGATCTTGTCCAGAAAATCCTGCCTTGCATATAATCTTTTTAGCCTAAAAATGTCCTGACTATCTATGGGAGGTATTTGAATTATACCTTTAACAAACTGCTGGTGTCTAGTTTGAAGTTGAGCTTGCATTTACAGAAGTATTAAGGTAGGTGCTTTGCTTGTCTGGTCACGTCAGCTCTTATTTCCATATTGTTCTCTGCATAGGTATCGCCAACATGGATTTGCAACTGTGCCCAGGAACGAGACTTCATAAAGGAAAACATATGTCAGAAAAAGGTTAAAACTCTTGAACTCTTTCAGTTGAATAGAGAAAAAGAACTAATGAGATGGGCTAAGCATTAATGGAATTTAGATAGACTTTTCAGAGAAGCTAATCGAATTGAATAAAGTGGCAGCAGCTTTGAAAAAGATTTAAACATGATTTTTTAATTTTTTCCTTTCTTATTTTCATTAAAATATTAACAGGCAAAATTGCTAAGTCAAATAAATGGAGAGAGCTAAAAGGAAGAGAAGGACATTTGTTATTTCCACAATCTGATACCGCTTCACACTATCCATGTAATTAAGGTTAGAAGTCCTAATAGAGAATCTGTTATCAGCTTATTTTGGTGTGTGAAACACGATATTAAAATAAACTGCACAATTTAGGGAGTTTTTGTTTTAAATCTAGTACAAAATACAGATTTTTTTCCATGAGATTTTTGAAATTAACCACAGAAACTCCTCAAAATATAGATCTGTATTTTAGACTTTGTGCTACTAAACTGAATGAGAATCACCATATTCTTACACAGGCCTCAATGTGATTTGTAGTGCAAATAAGAAACTCCACATGAAAATCAGTCACATTAAAATCCCTATTAAATCGGCTATTAATTTAATGTACCAAATTAAAAGCCACTATTAGCAGGTAGAAAACCCCAATGGTACTGCATCTGTGTACACTTCAGCTGACTATATCGTCTGAAAATTTTAGAGTGACTGACTTACTAGCAGCAATTTTTGAAACTTCAGAGAACTTGTAGCCAGTTGCCTGACACCAGGAAATGGTAGAACCTGGAGTGGAAGAGCTTTCAGCCTATCATGGCAGCTAGGAGGCTAAATAAAGTGGCTGTAAATGGTCTATTTAGCTAGTGAAACCAGGGAGTGAGATTATAAAAACCACATTTTACTCTCTTTTTTTTTCTTTTTTTTCTGTGATTGAGAAAGACATAAATATATCTATCAAAATAAGTGGAGGCAGTTCATTAAGATAAATTAACGCAAATTTCAAAATACAGCTTTAGCTATTTTTCATTGAAATATGTCAAATACAATCAAATACCTCATATTTGATCTTGAAATTATACTTCATGTGAGAGAAATATGAGTGGGAATTTAAACTGTTTTCTGACATGCTCTGACAGTGAGCTTACCACTCTCCCAAGGGAAAACCAATCCTTCGAAGGACAATTTCATGTAAACAGAGAAAAAAAAGTGGTGCAGGAGTATTAGATTCCAAATGTAACTTATCTTATTTACATACATACAGTATTTCTGGGAGAGGGGAGCTACCTGTGCAGAGACAAATACCTCTTCCAGTGCTATCTTCTAGTATGAGCACAAGGTGTCTTAAGAGCCAATACCAGAGTGTCCTCAATGGCTTTCATTGCCACCCCTAAAAATACCACCAATCTCTGAATTTTAAATAGCAAAGCATAACAACACAGAATATTTGCTTGTATTCCTGAAAGAACATGCCATGATACTGCTGGTAGGTATCTTTGTGCATCATTCCTGTGAATTTCCAGGACAAGCTTTTCACCAGCCTATTACAGAAAAATGAATGAGGGACATAAATGCCCTGTACAGAGTTTTTGCATTCTTTTTTTTCCAGTTGAGATTTCACAAACCTTATAGGGAAAGATAAGCAGCAAAGCAATGTTTGGTTTTGGGGATGAAAAAAAGTTGCAGTGTATTGGAAGGAAGGATGTGGTTAAAATAAATGCCTACAAGGCAGCAGATAACAGTCCTATTCTCAGATTTGGCACCAATATTCTTTTTGACCTTGCACCAAAGCATTTCCCTGCTTTAGGACCAATTTCTCTGTAAAACAGAGTCGATAACAGTGCTTAACCATCCTTCTTGACATAGGAAGTGGGAAGATTTTATTTATACTTTTTAGAAGCTTTAAGAATGTGAATGAGATTAAAACTGGATCAGTCTGGACCTGCAGATTTAAGTATTTCCTTCAAATAAAGCATTTCATTTATATTATTAGAGTAACTTTACATTAATTGTGTGTATTTTAAAAAGCAATCAGCATTCACAGTGATTTACTCAGTCCTGCAAGTAATTAGCAAAGTCCATTATATGAAAATTCCACTTTTTTCTTCCTACAGTCAATCAAATTGAAAAAAAATAAAAAAGAGAGTGATAATTTTTCTATCTTGTATATGACCAAGAAGTTTAATTTCTGATAGAAGATTTTGACATTGACATTGTGATCATGATGGACTGTTAGAAAATTAGAGGAAAATAAAGATACTTTTTGCATCTTCTAGACTTAGAGGAATGTTTCGATTGTTTTTTAGAAATAAGCACACATAAAAAGTGGCATTTCCCTATTTCTCTTCCAATGAGTTCTGGAGCTGAAAAATCCCTCAGGCAAGGCTTTCAACTTGCTTCCTTCCATCGCAGCACAGAGAAGCGTTGCTGAGGCCTGCAGAGCCTTCCAGCCTGTTTGAAGGAGGAGACTATTATTTGGTATGATTCAGCACTCACTGGAGAAACTCTCACCTCTTTGTGCCTTTTAAAGATGCTTGATTTAGCCCTTGTCCTTGAAATTGTGTCCCAAGGAAGACAGTCAGGCTTAGTAGTCTGACCCAGCAATACTCACCCTTAGCTGAAGTCGTGTTTGCATTTCATATCCGTTTAAATTGTGAAATGCCTGTTGTGAAAACAATAGACATATTCAATCACTGTATACCAGAACAAATGAGAGAAATATTCCAGAGCTCCTATCAGAGCTTAATAGGTACAATTTTGCTAGTGATATGGTAATACACAGCAGCTTTCCCCGGACGGCTGTGTAAAACAAAGAAGTGGTTGTCAGCCTTTCAGAATCAGATGTTAATGATATTTCATGTCTTTGTTGAGTCTGTGGAAAGCAGCTACTGCACCTAAAAGGGAAATGACTTCCATACCAACCTCCCCCAGCCAAAGTCGTACAGATTGGGAAAACTGGATGAGGTCCATATTTATATTTCGGAAAGAGGTGTAAAAGAAGATTGCAAGACAGCATTGACTGAGCTGTCTCCCAGTCTCTTTACCCGAAGTTATATCTTATCATTGTGATGAAAGTTTTTAGTTCAGTGTATTATGGTATTTTCCTTCCCCCCCCCCCCCCTTCTCTCTTTTTTCTTTTTTTTTTTTTTCAAACATATATGAGGAAAGAATGTAATGTAAGCAAAACTCCAATGTGTTTCTGGCAAATGAGGAGTGTTTTCTACATCTCATATATTTCTGGAAGTGTTTGAATCCAAAAGTAATATGTCTTCCAAATCGGGAAGGCTTTTTATTAGACCAATGCCTGCATACAGCAGAGAAAGGGTTGTCTGCCCCAGCGTCACAGCAAGCAGGGGCTGGTACTCTGTCTGAGCTAGTCTGGAAGGTTGGAGCCAGTCAAAAGAAGGATTTCTGTATCTTTATTGCTGCAACTTCATTTTGCTGTACTACTGTGTGTCTTCACTTCTGCAAACTTTCTTTCGTTTGTTTTAAGAAGAGGTCTTAATTCCAATGTAAAACCCATCCAGAGAGAAGGGCCCCTCAGCACTATATTCCAGCTGGTGGGGATTAGCTCAGTCCTTTTACCGGATACGTATCATTTTAATCTTAAGCCTTTAGACACTGTACAACATACTATTAAGTCTGTTACCAAATAAAACACTAAAAGGCTGATTCACTAAGGGTTACACACCCTTCACAGAGAAAAAACTAACATTTACAAAGGGATAACTGCCAAAAATCACTTAAATTTCATGTCTTTCCTATTTACTAAATCCCATATCCACCATGTGTACAGTAACTTCCTTTGGATATGCCCCCAGGAGGTGTGCAAGTCAAAATAAAGGGGAAGTAGCCCCCTTAAAGCATATTCCTAACTCTAAAGAGTGATTTATATTGGATCACATCAGAAAATCTGAAAAATGAAAGTTATGTTGTTCAGGAATAAAATGAAACCTTCCAGAAAGTGTGAATCACGTACTTTACTTCTATGATAACGAGTAATACATTTCCTATAGGAATTAGTGGTTAGGGTATGAAACCAGGGCATTAGCAGACTAAGGGAGTTATTCACTAATGATCTTGCACAAGAGACTTTGACTTCAGTTTCTAACTCGGGTCCTTAAGCTGAAGCAATATTGCAGCACTTGGTTATTTGGGGAAATGTGGGTGACAGAGTTGCTGGACCTTAAACCACTCAGTTGGGTTGTTAATAGCAAATGCAAATGCCTGACTTCACTCCCTGTGGGATATTTTATCTTTCAGTCAAGAGTGAGGCAAAAAAGCCTCTGATATTTATAATGTGCTTTGTATGAAAGGAGTGATATAAATGCAAACCATGATAGCCAGTGTTTATTGGCTGGCCAGTTGATCTGACACAGGTTCAGAAGTATCTCACCACATTATTTTATGCGGTCATTTGAAGTTAATCACTATGGTTTGTCGTGCTAAATTAGTGCCTACACTTATGGAACCATCTTAGAGTATGAAGATCACCTCAGGAAGTCATTAGGTGTGGCTCTGACAACAGCACTGTGAATGAAGCTGCACTGATAGTCTGTGTCTCTCTGTTTGAGTAATAGAAATAATTTTTCTTCCAGGGAGTTGGGTTGTTGTTGTTGTTTTCAATAAGAAATAACTCATCTGTTTTGGAAAACATTGTTTAATGTATAATGGAATATTCCATTAGCACTGACAGTCAGAGCTGTGCCAAGCCAGACAGTCAGCCCCAGGAGCTCAGCTGGCCGGGGTGACTGAAAAACAGGGAGCAGGCATCCCACTGGTGCTGGGTTTGGTGCCCCCAACTTCTGTTTTCCACAGTCACAGCTCTATGAATAGAAACTGTTCCTAGACATGTTGGTTAGGAAAATTAAAAACCTGAATGTACGCTATGACTGTGTTTTTTGTCAGAGGATAAACCAGTATAGAGTAATAGTATATAGAAGTTACAAAGTGTTTTTGCATTCAAGATATCGGAGTAAGATAAATGGTAAAATCCCCATATGCATTGAGTCCTAGGATAAAGTACTATTAATTCTGTTGTGAGGATACAGGATTTGAACTAGTGGTAAAGATTTTTGACTGGGAACTGTGGTAAAGGTTTTTATCTGGGAATCAAAGTAAAGATTTTTGTCTCAGACAAGATTATAATTTGAAGTTTTGATTTAGTAGCCCTGTGCTCAGAACATGCAATTGTCCATAGCACAATTTTTTTGCAAGGGTCTTGGTGTCTTCATTAAAGGCCTAGTTCGAGGCACCATATGATTTTTGTTAAAATGTCAGTATTCATATATTAAAGAAAAACTTTCCGAGACCATATATCATGGGAAAAATCTGGAAATAAAAAATATCACTCATATGTAGCCTGAAGGCTCCAAGGACCAGCAGACAATGTAAAAACCAATCAAAACCAAAATGTGTTTGTTTATGTAACCATCAGGATGTTAAAGACAATTTTGTGATTTTTAGGGGATCCAACTCATGATTGCAATACTGTTAACCTGCAGTGGAGAATTTGCATCTGATGACAAGTTCCCCTGTCACATTGCATACAGATAGTTTTTGGAGTATCATCAGAAGTCCTAATACGTGTTAATAGTTTCCCTAAGATGAAGGATTCAAAAAATATGATCTAGTTCATTCTACATGCCAAAACAATTAGTGAGAGAAAATGCAACAACAACAGCAACCAAACAAATGCTCTTAACATTTATTCCTCTGTCATTCTCCGCAAGACCTTCAACAATGCTCTGGTACAGTACCACCACCACAACTAGTCTATTTATCTTCAGTGATGAGAGAGATCTCTGAAATGTTCAGACAAAAATATGGGCCTTGCTGTGTAGTACCCATAAGCTGTTTTACAGGGGATGCAGTGTGAGGCATTTACAAACAAAGCTGGTCTGAATAGTCTTCATTACTGCTCAAATAGAAAGAGCAGCACCTGGGAACCTCCACCACTACAAGGCTATATTTAGAGAAACACCATCAGGGGGAGCTCTGTAATAGATTTAATGCCAGTGTTTTATAGTTTGCTCACCTTAAAATCAAATACTTTCACTTTTTCTTATGAGTAGTAAATAAATGGCATTTAATACATTGGTCTCTATGATACTTCCATCACTTTCCTCATCACCACTATTGAGACCAGCAGACACTATTGTGTTGAAATCACCAAAAATGCCGACGCAGAACAGAATGTTTAATTTGTCCCATTTCTTTTGTGGATCCTTAGATAAAAGTGTCTGTGATTTGCTATGTGATTCTACTGTTTTCTTTGATAACCCCATTCAATCGCAGAGTCTTGCTGTAGGTATTTGTGGCCCTTAAATGAGGTACATCCTTGAAGAAACTTTTGCTTTTACACTAAAATCGGTTGCTATGGAGGCCCTGCTGTGAATTTCTCAGAAAGCCATCTATTCAGCTGAAGTCTCCTCTGCTTTGAAATATCCTCTATTGAATCCTATTGTGTGAAAGAGAATGGGCTAAGGAATTTCACGTAACGTGTATGTGATATATCATGTGATGTAGGATGCGATATAGTACATCAGTCACAGACACGGCAGTCAGATGCATTCTCTTTTTTCATATAAGAAAGGCTCGTTCATATTTTTAGAAAGATAGAGTGGATTTTGTCTGTCTGTGAAGTGCAGAGCTTAGAGATTGTGATTTGAAGAGCTCTGTATGACCTGCAAAGAACGAGGTCCCACAGAGACTTGGATTTACATTCTTAAATAAGATGCAGAGATTGATACTAACAACACAGAGGAATAAGATGATCTTAATTTCATCTGTCTGAGGAGTAAATCCCCCCCATAGCTAGACAAGATGCTAAGATGAGCCAGTGTTATGGCATATCATGTGTAGTTCATAGTTACGGAAAATTTATAGTTTTTCTAAAGTGGAGAATAACTAGTTAAGCAAAAGAAAAATCCAGTTTGATACAGTAGAATAAAATTAATTGTTGAGATTAATTCTGTTTAAGCTAAAAAGTGCTTTCAGCTTTTAAGTTGGCCTAATGTTTTCTTTTAGCTCAGAATATGAGAGTCCCTAAGAATTAACTCTTCATACTTTTAAAATTCTGACTTGAGACACTTTTCAGTATATTTAAAGATTGGAAAAACATTTCCTCCATTGCTCAAACAATGATGTGAGTGAACCATAATTAATTCATTAGCAAAGAAATAGATACAAGTCATTGCTGTGCCAGCTTCTGTAAAATCACCTGGCAAAAAGGGTGCAAACAAAAATGTCATGCAATGTTGCTCTAATTCTTTGTACAACTATGACCACATTTAAAACAGTAAACTTTGCTCTCTTTCCTACCAGGACAAAGTGGGGGCAATAGAAATAGAGAAGAATGAATGTCAGAACATCTTCTGAGAAGCACCTTCCTATTGTGGTGGGGCTTCTAAAGGTTTGGATGGCATTCACTCTATTGATTGAGGTCCTAACTAGGGAATATGTTTCCATGAATCCCTGCAAGAAATGAGTTACCAGAACCTTTCATTTCTGTCATTTTCAGAATGTTAAAAGCAACACAAACTGTTCTATCTTGTCTCTTTGAGCCATTGCTACCTTCAGCTCACTGTTTGCAAAGCTAAATCGTGAGCTCCTTGGGGCAGGGAATCTGCCTTTCTCTATTTGGATTTTAATTACTGAGAGAGACTATGGAGGATGCAAAAGTGATGATGAATATTAGAAGAGTAGTAAACTACTTTTGCATTGTTAAGGGAATGACATTTCCCTGCTTCTAATAAATCTTGAACTATTTATAGTAGAGTTAAATATGTTGTATTCCACCTAAAGCATACATTCTCCAACCATGCAGAAGCCCTGATTATCACTCTCTTGAACTTTCCCTTTGACCCACCGAAAAAATAGTCTATGATAAAACTATTGCAAAAAGGTGAAATTGCAATAAACCCACCCAAACTGCCAGAGCAAACAAACTCAGGATTGTCTGCAGCCTCAAGGATGCTGGAGACATTGGATACTGACTGTACCTCTGAAGCGTATGGTTCTGTTCCTACAAGAGATGTTCTGAAAGCAGTCACTTGTCACGTGCAACTGTTGTATTTCAAGACTGCACCAAAAAATAGTGACCTTCCCACTCTCCATCCTAGACTAGAAGTAATTATATGATCAAACTGAACTGGGTTTGCATTTTGACTTTTGTTTTTATTGAGTTTTTTTTTTTTCCCACTCAAATGCTGAATGTCTTTGTTAACAGAGAAATTCTCAAGACTAGTATATCTGGAATGTTTGTCAAGTTATTAGTAAGATTTCAGGATATGGAGTTGGCAATCCAAGAAGATGTTGGTTAAAAGTACAGCAGAAAGCATTGCTTTGATTTATCTTACCAATGTGGAGGAGTGGGTCTATTTGGCCAGAAAAGTTTCATTATGCAACTATTTGGTTTTGTGCAATGCAGATAAACCTGGAGACTCAACATCCAGCCTATTATGCATACTCTAACATGATCAAGACCTTACTTGCCTATTTTACTTTGAGGTTACCATAGGCATCAGGAAGGATCAGATGTTCTTCTTGAGATAAAAAAATGTATGAGACCTGAAACTGAGCTGGTCGTGATTCTTCTTGTAAGGCATGAAATGGGGCTGAGGACCTCTAGGAAAACCACAACAGCTTATGTTGAAGGCTCTTCTGCAATGGTCTTGAAGACACTTCCTCACCACAATGAAAATAATGAGAAAGGAAAGCAAAATAGGTGAAGGCAATGAATAGTTTTCTTCCTTACTACTGAAAACATGAACCATCAGAGAAGAAAGACAGAGGGAGTGATGGAGAGAAAGAACTGATACATTGAGAAAGCACATGCCTTAGGACACACTGCCTGCATATATATGCGTATGACGCTGACTGCTGAGGAGCAGCATGATAAAAAGTATGTAACAGGCGCTGGTTTAAACATTGACCCAGAAGCTAGAAGACACTAGAGTAGTACGTGATGATGGAAAGTTCAGGAGCTGTGTTGAGTAGGTGAAGGTAACTCAAACTGATTTAGTATGTGTAGCAAAAGAGAGCTGGATACTGTATCATCTTGAGATCTCCACTGTCAATTGCTGTTAGCAAGGAATTTGTGGCAAGCAGGAACTGGGAGGGCATTTTGGAAGGTGCATGATACTCCTGGTGATGCTAGTCCCTCACAACGTTGACTTTAGGGAGTATCTGCTTTGAGCCTTGCAAGGTAGGCATGATGATCTCTTAAAAAGGACTGTCAGATATATCCTTGCAAAATTCATTAGCATTTAGGTGCAACAAAAAACAACAAACTTTCATGCCTTCTGTATTCCAATTTGGGATTCTTTTAGCAAGACCTCTGAACTGCTTGATTATAATTGATTGGTTCCTTGTACACTTTGTGGTAAAGGGTTCCATTACTAAATAACCTCTAAAGTTAACACAAGTTAACTAAGAAGTTAACTAAGTTAACAGAAGTCCCTGTTCCTCTAACTTTTTCCAGTTGCTGTCTGTGGCTGATCAAAAGTCTTGAATCCATGTTGATTTAGCTCTAACTATGAGAGAGAAATAAAACATTTTGGAGTTAAAATTTTTTACACAACTACTTTATGCCATGAGACATCACAAACTGAATCTCAGAGTACTCATATCTTGAATATGAGTATTCATATCTTCATGCAAATACTGCATGAGTGTGCTCAAAGTTGTCCAAGAAGTGAGGTACTCACTTTGAGGGGAAAAAAAATTACTTCAGCAAAATTTCTATAGAATCTTCAGTGGAAACTGCAATAACTGTGATGTCACACCACCTGCTTTTCCTGGGAGATTTCCACTCCATGGAATGGGCTGGAAGATCATTTTTTTTTAACATGTTCTTGTACTATGTACAACAAATCTGGGTTCTCTTCTATAAAGACCACAAAACTTGTTCCAAAAAATACAACAGCCTTTGAGGTAGTTATGGGAACAATTCTGCAAAACTATTTTAGAGAACAGATACTAACCCAGTTGGAAGGATCCTTTTACTAGGTTTTGAAAGCATGGTCAATGTTTCTATGAACATAAGCAATTAATTCAATGAAAACAGTGCCTAAACATCATTATTTTCTGTGGAATGCAATGCTGGATTTTTGTGGGATTTGTAGTTGGTCTAAATCTCATGTTCCATACTGCATGCAAATCAGTTTCTTTTGCATGTGATTTTCAAATGGCATAACTGTTGTGTATAGACATGCTTAAAAATTAACCAGCACTAACATTCCTTCTAGACAGTAAAAATCTCAAACAATTCCAGACACACTTTACTTATCAGTGTTAATTTAAAATTTAGTATTTTGTACAGGCCATAGAAAAAAAAATGTTTTTAGGAATTTTTTGGTAGAAAAAAAACATATAAGCTTTTTTAATCAGTCAAGGATCTTTTTGAATTTCAAATATTTTTGAAAAAATGGCCATAAAAATGTGAAACAACATTGGTTAGAATTTGAAAACTTTCAATCTGATCCATGAGTAACATTTATTTTAATGTTTCATATCAAATTTTAAAGAGTAAGAATTTTCAGATAATGCTAATTAAGCTCTGAATCGTGTCTTGTACTGATTAATCAAATTAATAAAGTTACTTGATTGATTTAACAAATTGGAAATGCAGAAATTTCTCATACTTCCACAAGACTGCTGCTTCTAATTTCTAAAATCACATTGCTCACTGATATGCTTTTAAAGACAATCACAGTTGTAATAAATGTAATGAAACTTACGAGCAACTTTCTATATTGTCAGTAAAAAGATATGTTATTTGACCAAACTGCCAGTGCCATTAATTTTTAACTTTGAATGTCAAATTAAGAGGTCATTGTGGGCTGGAAAAAACATGTTTTCTATGTAAAGACTATTTTTATACAGAAGTGATTACTGATTAAATAAAATAATGCAAAAACATTTCACAAAATGGAATTTCAAAGTTTTGTCTCCTCTGTTCCTCATGTGTGAAGTAAAAAGCCTCTGCCTGCTTTTCTATAGCACTACACTCTCGTTAGGGGTAAGTAAATCAAGCAATCTTTGAATGTCAGCAAAGCTTTAGAGGTGATAGCCATTGTATTCCATTTTTTGGTAGAAACAGGCAGTGCAGTCATGAATTTAAAAACTGTTTAATGTGTGGTCTCCACGTGGTTGTTCTCTGTCTTTTAAAGGTTTCAGAGTAGAGAATTCTGAATAATTTGACAGGATAGAGAGACGTCAAACATGACTTTCTGCTTCTTTGTGATCAGAAGGATTTGATGTGTTATTGATAGGATTTATACAGGATTTGCTTGGGAGCTAGTCATCTGCTGGGTTATTCAGCTTGCCAAAGGCACAAGACCAGGTCATATTAGGCATGGTTGGCCAAAAGTAGCCTTCTTTCATTCTTTTGCAGGCTTTTGCAGGCATATTTTGAACTTCTGGTTAAAAGAAGTCCAGGGCTATGCAGTAGCAAGGACCTCACTCCCTCATACTTACTTTCACAGCAAAATACTCTGTAGAGCAAGTAATATCTTAAAAATGCACTAGAATGAAATCTCTTTGTAAGAAGAAAGTCTGGATGTGAATGGATAGAGGTATTGATAAAGACAGACTACTATAAGCCAGGTCTGAAATGCTTTTGGCATTGCTTTGATTTCCTGTTCTAGGCAGAACAGTCTCTCTTTTTTTGTCCCAAATATTTCGCACATGTGGATTTTACATCAATGTAATTGGCTTTGGTGGCCTAAGCCCCCTGATATCTGTAAATTTTGTTCAAGATTTATGGTCATGTAACTAAGATTAGAAACTTGATTAGAGAATAGCATGTATCCTTTAGAGATATGAATGGATTCATTTCTCAAGAAAATTAGATGGGTGAATTGAAAGTGTTTTCTTCTGTGGCTACAAGTAATAAAGAAAGGGGGTTGGCATGCTCATTCAAAATTATGGCCTCTGAATCAAATCTTTAATATATTTTTCAATACACGATAATTTTATCTGTCATCACTATCAAATAGCTTTAATGTTATTCACTTAACATCATTCAAGAAACAACTTAACTAACGTCTCCGACACAGAATTCATCTTCTGTTATTTCTCCAGCTGTATTTTCCTTCTTACAATCCCCAAAATGACTCTAGCGCTGACTCCTCCTACTAAATTACAATATCCAAACAATTTAAATTAGTATGTCATGAGATTGGAGTCGTTTTGTGTTTGACCTAATTATTAAAATTACTTTCTGAGAACTAATGGCATAATTACTCTTATAATTAGTAAAATAAAGAACCTGTAACTGCTCAGACTGGGAGCAACTGATATGATCAAGATTTAAATTGAAAAAATTCAAAATTTTCTTGCCCATCGTCTGTAGTTCAGTGTGTTTCAAAGAGAAGGCTGATACATGCCTGCAATGACTATGTTCAAACAATTAAATCTTGTCTCCACCTTAGCATTTGATTCATTAGTCACTGATGAACCTTTGTCTCTACTTGCCTGTTACTGGGAAAACATACCGCAATGTCTACTACAGATACCAAAACATACTTGCTGCAGCATTAGTGATACTGACCTGTGATAAAGCAAGTATTGGAGGCTAAGTGAAAATGAACAAAAGGGCTTGAGTTAGAGGCTGACCTTCTCTGGGCAGAGCTCTGAGCAGGCAGCCTGGGGCTGCTGACTGCAAAGGTCACTGCCCAGAAGAGCCTTGGGCATCTGCATCAGCCATTGCTTCCTAGTAGCCCAAATTGCTGTCACCATGGCTATTCTGGGAGCAGAGAGGATAAAGCTGGCTGGCACCTTGGAGATTAGGAAACTTTAGTGACTATCCCTTTTCTCTCATCTTTTCAGTTCTGATACCATCAGAGGGAGAAGTCTGTCCACCTTGCTGATACCTATTGACACTTTCTGGCATGAGCACATTGTGGCATACATGGTTTGGAATATGATCTATGTATATAGAGTGCACATTATGTCCTTTTGTACAATTGCCCTCCTGAGAAAATATATCCCTGTTGTAAATGTTTAGCTGATTTGCCTATGGATAAAACAAGCATGTTTATTCTCTCAGATTAGATAAACCTCCCTGGGAAAAATACATTTCCATTTTATTTACTGTGTATTACATCCATTCTAGAAGACCTTTCATGTTTATTTCTAGAATAATGAAACACACAGACATTTTTATTATTGTATGAATAGTGGAATCTCCTTCTGACTGGGCTGAATTTTTAATCTCCTTGTTTTCTTAAGCAACCAGTCAGCATATATATCTAGATTTATAGAAGTATCTCTCATTTTGATGTTAAAGTTCCTGAGAGCTTTAGGTGGATAACATTGTGTATTAGAGTATTTTTCTCTTGATTTGCAGCTCTGAAGTGCCAGAAAATATATTTTGAATATTCAGTATTACATCAGTAGGACAGAACACCAAGCCATTACATCAGTATTAAATTAGAATAAAAAAAACATCTACTCATAAACATTTTACTGTATTAATATTTTGGGTTCAATATTCACTCATCTTGAAAATTATATGCATCTTAGTTTTGAACATATGTGATCAGACTGATAATGAATGACACAGAATTATGCTGTGTCCTACAGAAGTACCCTGCACATCTTAATTTGTACACATACCCAAGTGTCAGCAACAGAATTTGTGTACCATGTAAAAAAAGTATATGTAGTAATGTATCTGAAGGAAAAAGGACATGTGGCCCACCCAGACTTTGGTTATATGAGTTTGTAAGCTGTATGAGGCTCGGACACAGGCCTCAGATGCAGACTCAGACTTCGGCTACATCAGACAGTGAACAGTGGGCCTGAAGAATAGTCAAGGACGAGTTGCTTGTTAGAGTGTAGATATGAAGGCAGCTGTGCATGTGGGAAAGAAACTGTGTAAGCTTAGAATAGAGATGAGATAGAGAAGGAATTAGGTAAAAGAATGTAGCAAAACAGAAGCTGAAGGAGTGTGTGAAACTGCAAGGCTTATCGCAAAAAGTACAGCTGGCCTTTAGAGAAAAGACCAATCAGAATTATTGTAACCAAGCTAGCTTTGCATTGTGTGTAAAAGCCTTATGCTCGCTAATAAAGTGGAGAGTTATGACCTAACCATATCGGTGTCTGTCATTTCTCCGTGGTGCTGTCTCTGACAGGTATGCATTCCTCAAACAAGAGAGTGAAAATTATGTAAATACACGGTCTTTTCTGTTAATAATAGAGAAACTATTTCTCGAAAGTGTGCTTATAACTCAAAATGGACTTGGATCCTTCTAAATGCATGATACAGCTTTTTCTTCTGTATCTGATTCCAGCCAAGCATGAAATGACTGACAAATACAGAAAGCAAAAAGAAAGCCATGTGCAGAATGAGATGTTTTAACCACATTATCATTTAAAGGAAGAATAAATAATGAATGCACAAGTTGTAAATTTGCATTTTATTTTCATACTGATGTGTTGAATAAGACATAAAAAGCAAGTGCTTCTCAAAATTCAAATTATGAAGGAATTGTTACCCTAATTAATAAAAAAATACTTTCTGCATTCAAAATATGCAACAGAAGACGTTGAGCCCTGCGCTCTTATAAGCAGATATGAAAGCTAAGAAGGGCTGCTATGAGGTTGAACAAAGATGAGAGCCTCCAAACTATTTAAAGATAGCAGTTTTTCAACAGACCCGGTAGATTAGGTGGTTTTCCTCCACAGAGCTAGACTGTTACTGGAAGAGCCGCCAGGACCTGGGTTTCCTGCCTTCCCAGAGTCTGTGTTGTCATCACAAGAGTCATCTGCCTTGAAGAGCTATTTACGGTTAGTGTTAACGGATCATCCTGCTGTGGAGACTCGGATCTTGACCACATGTGACTACTGAAATTTGCCTTTGGTGATTTTTGTAAAAATGGAAAGCTATGGAAAAAATGTGAACAAATATAGCTCCCTGATTTGTGCTGTGGCATTCTATTAATTTTAGCCTTTATTGTAAAATGGGTCATTTCTGAGGTGTGGACTGGCCGTCCTGAATCCAGATATTGTGAGGCTGATAACTCTGAAGCATTTTCCTTAATTCAGCAAAGATATGACACATAATTATTGGAAATGGAAAATGTGATTGAAACAAACACTAAATTTTATACATGTTTTGCAATTTGTATTTTTTAGGAGCAAATAAAGGTGAAGACACACCTGTAAAGAACTTTATTGGCTATTGTACTTAACAACTTTGGCACTTTTTTTTTTTTTCTGCATCAAGCTACATTAAAATCCTATGTAAATCTGTAATCATGCAATACAGTTGTAAATTTAATAAGTACCAGTTTTATTTCGTGCTGTCACTCTTAAAAATTGACGTTATTAGGGGTTGGATTGTAGCACATTGTGGGGTCCAGGGAGAATGCACTTGGGACTTCAGTACAGCATTAACTTATCAGAGACACGTACAGCTGTTTTCACTAAGACAATAACTCTTTAAGCCAGGCATGGAAGCAGAACTTAATACAGAAAATAAAAAATGCAGCATTCTCACTTTTTAAACAAAATTGAGGTAGCCTTTTCAAGAGCCCATCAAAGCTATAGATACTCCTTTTTAAACTATCATTGAACTTTAGACTTTTAATTAAGATCAATCTACTGATTGCAGTCATAAACAAAAAGGAAGACAAACAGCACTCAAATAACAGCACTTCCGACTTCCAACTGGAGTAATAAACACATATAAACAGCATATTAAATCTGTGGATGGCACAGATGTGAAGATGTCAGATAATGCATCAGACCTCGTTCTTCAAGAACTTGCTGGGGAGGTAATAGGAAACCTGTTACTGCCCACCTTACTCTATGCCACCTCCATGCTCTGCTCCAGGCTGCACATGTCCAGGAATTTGTATCTGGACTGAATAAGGTATATCGGTACTTTTACCCTAAAAACTTGTGGATTTAAGCTTTAAAAAACTTTTAATCAATTGTTATAATAAAAACATGTACAAACCATGCTTTTTAGGTTCACTAGTAATAAGGATTAAGTGAGCTTTTGCAGCTAGGATAATAATGTTTGTTTTGTGTAGTCCTTTTGCAGCATCCTTCCTTTGACAGCTGAATGCTTCCTATGATTTAAAATGGATCTCATGTTGCCTTTCCTTTTTATCCTCTTTCATTTTCAACAAAGAACTCCCTCGTTGTTTCTTTTCTTGTTTCATTCTGCATGTGAGGGAGTGGAAATGTTGTTTGCCTCAAACCTGTCACAAAAGTTCATGTCATCAAAGGGAGTTTGACGTTTTGATCCCAAGCGACTGCATCTCCAGCCATGTCTTGCAGGAAGGAGACTCATTGTCTGTGACCAGCTCCTGAGCATCTCCAGCTTTCAGGGTGTTCCTTCTGTTCCTCTAAAACTGAATTTAGAACAGTTCTCCTGGGGAAATACAGTCACAAAAAAGGAGAGCTACCGTGGCTGCCCTGAGCCACTAACAAGGAATGTTGTAGTATTTGCCTCAACAATGCTTACAGCTTCCCATGTCAGGCCTCATTATGTAAAAGATATTATGACCTATGTGATAGCCAGGTACAGTAGCACCACTTGCCACCAAGGGATTCAAAGCGCTATATGGAGCTGCTGATATTTTGCTGATACCACCAGCAAAGTATGATAAGTGGTCTGGAGAGAAGAGTTGAAGAGAACCACTGACTGTTCTGTTTCCAGGGGTTCATAGAATCATAGAATGATAAGGATTGTAAGGGACCTTTAGAGATCATCTAGTCCAACCCCCCTGCAGAAGCAGATTAACCTAGATCAAGTCACAGAGGAGTATGTCCAAGGAAGGAGATTACACACCCTCCCTGGGCAGCCTTATGCCAGGGCTCCCTCACCTGAACAGTAAGATAGTTTTTTCTTATATTTAAGTGGAACTTTCTGTGTTCCAGCTTCATCCCATTACCCCTTGTCCTATTGCTAGCTACTATAGAAAAAAGGGATGCCCCAACCTCCTGACATCCATCCTTTAGATATTTGTAAATGTTAACAATATCTCCCCTCAGTCTCCTCTTCTCTAGACTAAACAGCCCCAGTTCCCGCAGCTTTTCCTTGTATGAAAGGGTTATTAATGAGAAATTTACTTGTGGCTTCAGTGCAGTACACCCTATTTCCACTCAGTGAAATCCACTGAGGAGTAGTTTATATTTTAAAATCAGTAGCTTGGATCCTGTCAGAATGCAGATCAGAATTTGAGAGGTTATCAAATCAAAGTTTACTGGTTGTAAAAATATTCTGTTTCATAATCACTAGGGAAGAAATTCGCTATTTCTAACATGAAAATTTAGATAATGGATTAATATTATGGTAAATTTATTCAGAATGTCAGATAAACAACAGACAAGGGGTTAAAAATATTAGAAACTGAAAGAAAGCAAAAAGGAGAGGATTTGGGCAGAAAATGAAGCATACTTCTGCTCTCTCCATCTTGAGGGCGTGAAGGACTGTAGGTAGCAGTAGATAATTACAGAATTATTCAAGTTGGAAAAGATGATTGAGTCCATCCATTAACCTGGTACTGCCACATCCACCACTAAACTGTGTACCTAAGAGCCACATCTACAAATCTTTTGATATCTTTTGGGATGGTTACTCAACCACTTCCCTGGGCATCCTGTTACAATGCTTGACATCTCTTTCAGTGAAGAAATTTTTCTTATTATACTATCTAAAACTTCTCTGGTGCAACTTGAGACTGTTTCCTCTTGATCTGTCACTTGTAACCTGGGAGAAGATAAGAACTCACACCTCACTACAACCTTTGAGGTGGATGTAGAGAACAAAAAGTGTCCCCTCAGTCTCCTTTTCCCCAGGATAAACAACCTCAGCTTCCTCAGCTGCTCTTCCAAAAGACTTCTGCTCTAGACCCTTCACCATCTTCATATCCCTGCTTTGCACATGCTCCAGCCTCACCAGTGCCAAGTATATGGGGACAAGCAATTCCCTAATCCTGCTGGCCACACTAGTTCTGATGGAAGCCAAGGTGTTATTTGCCTTCTTCACCACTTGCTATATAATGCAATACAATGATGCTGTATGTCTTATTGCTCCCGTATATCAAATCAGCATGATTTTGAGGGTACTATTTCTCATTTCCTTCTCCAGGAGGGTTGTCTAAAAGCCACACAGGGCAGATATTTCATGGGAGTTTATTACTTACTTAGAGCTTCCACGGGACTCAGAGAAGTGAAAGCTTCCAGATATGTCTGAGCATGTGGGGTGAATTTTAGTATCCCTGTGATTGGTTTCTGAGTAGTCTTACTGAACACACCCTAACAGATATCATAAGCTACAACAGCCAGAACAGCAGAAGAGTTATTGTATGGTTCTGAATGGGTGGGACTAGAATTAGGGCTTTTTTACTCTAACTTTTCCCTTATGAATTTTACTTGAGCTTTGCATGCATAAAAATATGCTAAAAAGAGAATGTATTTAATTACAAATACATTTAACTGACACCTAATAAATATTTTTGCATAGACAGTACACTTCCACATCAGTCTTTAAAATGCACTAAATATACAATTTGCTTTGAATACTTCAAAACCTGCTGACTATTGAGTATTCAAAATGTACCTTTCTTGCTCATACAGATGGAGTTTTGTATTAGCTATGGTGTATTTAAAAATGTATTTTTCCTCCAGTATCAGACAGACTTCATAGATGGCTCTGATTGTACACAAGTTTGCCAGGAACTGAAGGTTTGGGCGGTTGAACTTTCCTCCCAATCCACGTGGAGAGCAAATCCCATCTTCCCAATGGAAGGATCAGGCAGAAATTCCATAAGCACAAACTCATGAATACCCTGTGCAGAAATAATCCACAGAGAAGGCTGTTTGGCTCTTGCTGAATTCTTAGCTGGTCAATCACAATAGCACCAAAGATTTCTTGCCAACATTCACACGCTTCTCTAACACAGCTTCTTTCACATTCTTGCTCCTTTTCCTCTTATCTGCTATCTAAAAAACCTTAAGGAAACTCACAGAGGGGGGAAAAAGACATTCTATATTTATTTAAATAATGTTAAAGCAAGGGTGGAAGATGCCAAGTCTGGACTGCGGCATAAGCAAGGCAAGTGGCTATTTAAAGCTGCCAGGGAAGCCTCAGAAATTCTTCAATTTAGTTCCCAGATTTCTTATGGCGTCCCTCCCAAACTCACTGTGATTTCCCTTCTTTTTCTAGCTCCTCAGAGGCCCTCTCCTACTGTACCAGAGGATTAGAGAGATGTCTAATTAAATGTGCATTTGAAACATTTTTATGAGTTGTTCATTTATTTTTAATTGTTATTTCAAGTAGTGGCTAAATTATCCTTGACTGCTTTCCATCATATGATCATTCCATGTTTTATAGACTCTGTTGCTGTGAGCCTGGCAGAAAAAGACATCAGTTCAGAAGGTTTTGTCTTTTGATTTGAGACCAAATTGCCTCTATTCAGTTTCTTATTATATCAGAAAAAGTCCTATGGTGTAAACCTGGTTGGCATGAGAGCTCTTGGGAGCCACCTCTGATGGTCAGAGCTCTTCCTCCTGTCCCTTGCAATTGTGAGTGCATATATGATCTCAGATATTTGTCTACTTTGGCTGTCCTTGTCCTCAGACAGAGGTGCATTCCAGGGTGGTGGAGTGCTCCTGTGCAATGATGATGAGGATAGAAAGGATGAGCCCAGAAGCTTAGAAGATGTGATCATCACAGTTCAAAAGCCATGCACGCAAGGCTCTGAGCACCCCAACCTATAGTCTTGGAACTAATCACCCTTTCAGGGAATGAGGCTGCAGGGGAGGGATATGAAGTGTGCAGGGTCTGAGCTTGTAACATAGATGCTTTTGCAATGTTAATATATGTCGATTTTCTTGCCAGCTCTTTAGAGTGCCAAAATTTGGCCCTAAACATTTAATGAAACCATTGAGATTTATAATCAGAAAAAGCAGAAAAGAAAATAGGAAAGGGAGGAGGGAAGAGGAAGAGGAAAACTGCACAAAAGGCATTTGATTAAACCAGTGATAATTACTGGTACTGCTCCTCTCCAAGATAGGATCACACTTCAAAATAAAAAGTGGAAGATAATTTTGTTAATAATTTTAATCAGTTCCCTTTTCATGAAGGATCAGAGAACACTAATAGACAGTTTTCTGAGAGACAGATGATTTGTAACACCATCAACTCCATAACTGAAACAAGAGACCTACTCTCTCTCCCATTTGTCTGAAGCAAAGGGTTCCTCCAGCAGAGGAACAATAGAGAGAGATTGAAAAGCCTTGATTTGACCTAAATGAAAGCTATTCTTTGCTAGCAGATGCTTTGTCCTGTACTTTCTTTTTCTCTCCCTTCCCAATGGGATTTACAACCATGTTGTCCTGTTTGTTTTCAGTCTTTGTTTCATTTCCTGACACCAGGTTGAAGCATGGCTGGCTTAAGCAGTTCAAGGTATTCTCTGAGAGGACTTTGCTTGGGTTTCCTTGGCAACAGGAGCCTCAAGAAGATCAGTAAGGCACATTTTTGAGTGAGATTTTTTGTTTTCCTTTTAGCCATACTTGTGTAGGCATCAAGGAGAGAGGAGCTGATCACGTTCATATTAATCAGGTAAACTGCAGTGAAAAGACAGTGATAATATTAATTTCATTTCTGAATCTGACGAACAATGCAAATCTAGCACTGCTGTTAATGTCCCTACTGTTTGCCTCCCAAATATCAGTAATCTTTATATATAACAAGATTTGAAAACAGAACAATTACAGAGTGATCCTCATGATTCAATTTAACTTTTATATAGAAACTAATGGCTCCTATTTTTAAAGGCTACATGCCTGATATTAATGAGACTTTCTATATAATTGTTTCCTGCCACTGTTCTCCTTTACTGACAAAAGTCTTGTAATGCCATTGCAGATGCGCTACCAGCTTTGAATAAACATGGTGCTCTAAGTCATGTGTAGTGCAATAAATCATGTGCATGCCATTATTTTAATGTTTTGCAAATCTTTGCATTTGTTTTTCTCTGGAATTGGAAGAAACACAGTAGGAAGCAATGTTGTGAAATCCTGAAGAATTTCATTGTCAGAGGAGCTGCTTGAGAAATTACCCTTCTTCTCTTTCAGAATAATTCAGTACAAAAGGAAACATTTTGTTTATTTTTTTAAGAGTTTTCATTGAAAACCTAAATGTCCAGTTTCCTTGTTGAAAGTCCCAAAGTGAAAATCATTTTTCTTTTATTTTACCTCATTTTCCAATGTAGACACCTTGGCAGAAAAAAAAAAATCCAATAGTAGATTTTATTTGCAAAAAGTGTTCCCTCTCTCTGTCCCTTCTGCTATCACCCCAGTAATTTCTCCATTTTCTGCTACAGCAAACTTTGGAAAACAGTGTTATTGCAGGTACTCAGTGCAGTGTGGATTATCAACTGTTTCTGTCCTCTTTCAGCCACATACCAGTTTGTTTTTCAGGTTCCAATAGATAATCAATTTTTTTTTTAAATGAAATTGCAAGCTTTTTGCTACCAAATGCTTTTGTGTAAACATTCCATTACTGGTGTCAGCCAGAAGCGGAGTTTTTTTGGCTTGTATTAAAAGCATGAGTAAAATTTCCTTCATCTTTCTAGTGGCTTTCAGAGTTTACAAGCAGAAAAAAATCCCCAAAACAAAAACACAGTTTTTCCTTTAAATTCTCATCAGATCCATTTTACCTGACACTGAGGCAAAACTTTGATTTTGTGGAAGTCTGTGCTTTTCTGTCTCAGAGTGCAAGGACTGGGAGACAAAATGGCTATTCCTTTGCTCCTCAGTGAAGCCTGATTGTTTTCAGCTAGTTGAATTCTTCAGTATTTGAGAAGGCTTTTTAACACTATCTTATTGTAAAACTGGAAACATGGGTGCATGGGTTAACTGAATTGTGCCTTGTAGAGGAGCCCATCACCGAGTATACTTCTGAGAACATGCTTCTTCCTCGTGTCATTCCTCCTGCTATGGATTTGGAAAGACATTCTTCACAATTATTAAGAGACTGCACCATAAGTTTAGCATGTGTCTAATAATAGTAGGCAATCACAGTTATATAATTGTTATTTTTCAATCTATTTTTCTAGTGATCATTTATCTGAACACAAAAAAATTGGCAGATTTTGTAGTTGCTCAGACATAAATAGATAATAACTCATTCAGCAGTAGAGATCACTTACATTATGCCCAGATACATATATATAGCAAATGTTTTTATTACATTTCATATCCCTGTCCTGGTAGTTTTTGCTGGACTTAAAAACTAAACTGCCTCGGGTTCAGAGCTTGATATATCCTATTAAGGACACTTGACTAAAGAGAATACTTCTGGCTGACACAGGGGCTTAACAGATTAATGAATTAGTCTGTAATACCTTCTCCTTCTAAGGGTTGGTTCAAGTTTTGCTGCTGTTACTTTGATTAGCACTATCTCCCCTGGTGCTGAGCCAGGCAATTCTGTATATTGACTGTGCTGGCATTTCTTACTGCTGTGAGAGAAGCAGAGAAAAAATGCTGCCCTATAAAGTTTGTATTGATCCAAAAGTAAAATTGTAAACATAGCCAAAACAGCTGTATTAAGAAAGGAAAAATAGGATTGTTAATAGTGAGGAACAACTGATGTTGCATTCTGCTCATTTTTCTTCCTTTAAATATATAACATTGCTAGTGTAAGTGCTGAACATATTTTTACCAGCAATAGCTCTACAAAACTCGGTTGTTTTGTGGCATTATATTGATATTATAAACCACAGTGGTTTATGTTGTTAACTGCCCTCTGTTTACCTCAGATTATCAATCAGAGAGATAGCCATTAAGTGCTGGCAACACATGATTTCTCTAGGATTATTGCAAACATTTCTGCTGCAGTCAGGAGGTTTTTTCTGGCTTAGTTCAGCCATGAGAAAGTCTGTAGCTGATCAAATGTACTCTCACATGCAAGTGTCACTGCATCTGATGGGAATTAATATGAAAAGTAAAATCTAATACAGAAAACCCACTAAACCCACTTTCCAATTCAATACTACATATTGGAAAGGGAAACAGGATTCTAAAGCACACAGTTTTGATTGTGACTGACCTACTCACAGTTATAAATGGCAAGCTGGGAGATACAACGTCCCATTCTGCCTCATTGAATTGTCATCTTTAATTACAGAAATTCTATGTCTTGAATGACATTTTTCAGAGAAACACCTCTCAGAGTCTTGGGAGGGGGACAAACAAGAAGACTGAGAGCAATGTTTTGGCTGTCTGTTTGCTCTTTTACTCACACAGATTTAAGTGGTCAGAGTTGCAGCATTTAGAGATTGGCTGCAAGAAATTCTTTTGGATGTTAGCTGATCTTAACTCCAAGGCCAGAGGTTTGTAAGTGCTTTAAGCAAATTTCCACTTTGGAGGGAGCCTGTGCCTTGTACTGCCTCTCTGAAAGACATTCATTCTGCTCCTGAGAGTGGGATTTTGTAGTTAGTTGCTGGGAGGTGACGTACTGTTGTCCCCATTTTACAAACAGATAATATTTTTGTGCTGGAATTCTACAAGGCACCATTTCAGGACCCTAATATTTGGTAGCGGTTTTTAGGAAACCCTGTTTAATGTCTGGAAACATCTCAAACATATCCACTTAAAGAGTTTCAGGTAAAAATGGGTCTAAAACTGTGCTCATTATGTTTGGAGGAGGCCCTGCCTTTATTGTAGTGATTCCTACCTCCTGCAGAGGCTCTGTGAAGTTCAGGAAAGGAAAGTCCCCATATTCACAAAAGCTGTAACTGTGGGGAAGAACCCACACCAAAGAAACTCATTAAAATTATGCCCAGAAGAGGCCACGTCCTGAGGGAAGGACCTTATATCTGCAGAAATTGCAACCGTGGTTAAGATCTCACACCACAGATATTCACTAAGAACCGTGTCTTGTGTGAGGGACTCTGT
>WBNH01008339.1:0-14124 GCA_013401255.1 Urocolius indicus
TGCAGATGCAAGATTATTTTAGTTAACAACATATCACCACAATAACTAGCTAAGCACTGGTGAAGCACTTGCTAATAGTTTAATCAATTAGCTAAGCACTTGCAAATAGTTTAGTCACCTAACTCTTAAGTAAATATTCGTTTAAATTACAAAAGGCCCAAACTACAATAGTTGCACACCACACATGATAAGGACCTGTTAAGACAAGACTCTGGTATATGTATTTGTTAGGTCACCTTAGCTGTTACTAAAACAAAGAGACTGATATCTTTTTTTAACCAATCACTATGGTATTGGAAATTTTATAATAGTTACGAACCAATCAATGTAAAGGGCAAATTAAAAGATGGACTTTTGATGCATGCTTTTGTTGGCAAATGTAGTTCTTTGTTTGAAGTGTATAAAAACCTTAAAGATTGTAACTAACACGGAAGCATCATTAGAGGAGATATCCACCGTGTTTCCCAGCACTGCATAATAAAGAAGTGTCTGCTTATCTCCATCTCTGAGTAGATAAGTTCTTTCCACGATTTTGGATCCATCAACAATAGGACGAGGGGTAACGGATATAAGCTGGAACGTGCAAGGTTCTAAAGAAATACAAGGAAGAATTTCTTCACTGTTCAGGTGAGGGAGCACTGGGACAGGCTGCCCAGATGGGTTGTGGAGATTGCTTCTCTGGCAACATTTAAAACTCACCTGGACGAGTTCCTGTGTGACCTGCTTTAGGTGGCAGGGGGCTTGGACTCTATGATTTTTCAAGGCTCCATCCTACCCTTAAGATTCTGGGATTGTAGTACCCTTTTTTTTTTTCCTTTTTTTTTTTCTAGTGAATAAACGTTGTGCAGCCTGTTAACTATGTTTATATTACACCATATTGTATGTCTCATAGAGCAAAATCATCACATAAAAGCCTTACCATGTGAAGTAACTATTTAAAAGTGTTGTCGGTGACAAGTCACTGAGCAGAATGGTTTTCCTTCATTAAAAGGAAGACAATCACATCTATGACACTTAATACCATCTTCTCTTTGAGGTTAACCAAGGTAATTTCAATAGCTTTGGAGATTTTATGACTCTAATTCAGTAGGGGTAACCTAGTAATCACGAGACCAGATCAGGGCAGTATGTTTCAGTCTGAGTAGAGTTCTCAAACCACAGGAAGACTGAAGCACTATTCAGCTTCAAGGCTTCTAACAGGCCAACATATTCCTAAGCAAGGAAGGGAAACTGCACTGCAGTGTCACCTAATTAGAAACCAGAGGTTTTTAAATCTACAGATATTTAGATATTTATATATACGTAAATTTCCACGTTGCATTTCCGGGCAGTCATAGTTTCAGTTGAAACACTCAGCTTTAAATAGATGCAGAACTCCCAGGCTTTTCTGCATACCATAAATGGGGATTTTTCTTCACATACGTAGTCACTGACACCACCAAAATTGTGTGTAAAGCTCTTCCACAACAGAGTGATAACATTTTACTTCCACATTGCACAGATGTATATCACTATGAAGCAGCAGAGAATAAGAGTTTTATGTTTTGGAACAATATTAGTAGACTTTGAGCTGATCTCTTCAGGAAACAATTAAAATGAGCTCAGAAACAATTAACAATGGGACATTCAGGTTTGTGCTGATTCAGCAGAAGGCAATTATTTGTTTGTGATTCACAAACTGCTAATCCATTTCTGTCCCTGCCTAGTGATCTTAAAACATTATATTAACATTCTTCACCTGTCTTACCACACAGAACAAGTAAAATGATACTATATGTATATACACATAGATATGACTATACCTATACATATACACATGCTAACGTTAAGTGAGAAAGGAACTGTCAGCACAAATATGGCAGCACCAATTGCAATATCTACGCTGAAACAGACTTTAAGAATGACAGAACTAAGACAGTTTTTCTCCTGTTGTAGATGTGTGCTTTTATTAATAGTCAAGAAGACGAGCTCTCATTTAGGCCACATGGCAGATCTTTTCTACTGACAGCTGAGTTTACTTTTAGTTAAAGCCAAGAAAAACCTTAAGGGAGTTAACTGTTTAACATTTTTTTGTGCCCATCATGTAATACTAGCTCTAGAGTAACTGTTCTCTGCAGCAATATTACTATTGCTTATTTTCTCCAGCTTATATGAGCAACCATTGGTTGTTCAAATCTTCAACTACATTTCAATTTCATTTGGCAACAGGTGAAACAACTGTAACTTTTGCACGCAGTGGCCCCTGCACTTTGGATCTGGTCTCAGAATTCAGTAATTCAGAATTGTTCACAGGCAAGATAAAACATTAAAATGGCACAGTAGTTCTGGCCAAGGTTAAGAAGCACAATGGAGCGTATTTAATGAGTGTTGACATAAATCTTTCTTATTAGTCAGATGGAAGTACACTTCCTTTCCCCTCAAGTGTGATCTCCCCCCCGCCCCCCATTGTCCTTGTAATATTTCTGCAAGATATCTGAGTTCTGCTTCAACTGCAGGTTCCCATAGTCCTTGAAGCTCATTATCTTTCTCTGTTGGTGAAAGAAAAAAAACAAACAGGGAACTATATATCTACTGACTTTCAAGAAGGTAGCTATTTATAGTTTCCGTGCATTTCCTTGTAGTACTTGCATAACCACTCCCTCTGAGCTCTGCCCATTTTAAGTGAAAGTGCAGCTGGAAAGTACTATTTAGTCCACTTGAAGTGGCACAGAAAACTAACTTTATCCACAGCGATGAGCTTCTTTTGTTTGATCACATACAGCACAATGCACAGCTTCAATTTTTGCCAAACTAAATGCAGAATCCCTCAAATTTATGTAATATGCTTATGCCCATGCTCCAAACAGTGTAAAGTCTTTGATCATGCTTTATGTCTGCTCCATTAAAAAAAAAAAAAAAAAAAAACATGATGGAGGAGCTTCCTGGAGATGGAGGAAACATCTTGATCTCTGTTTAGGGCTGGGAGAAACTTGCACAGTTGACTTCTGTCTGAGATTATGTAACATTTGCTAGTGTTCAATAAAATTGTTCTGACTAGTCGGAAGTACAATGTTAATGGCTGCTCTTCATAGTAAGTTTTATGAAGAATCTAGGCTAGGACACAAATCACCCAGAAGTCCAAGTGACTGGGTCATTCCCCAAATGCTCAAGAGAGTATTTTCTGTCTAGTGAGTGGGGAGATGCATGAATTAAAGTAAGTCAAAAGTGTTTATTTTAGTATGACAGCAGGTAACACCTTCTACAGTGAAAATGTAAATGCTTTGACTCTTAAGTAACTAGGAACAAAAAGGAAAACAATAAAACACATTAAGCAGAACAGTAAACAATTTTCATTTTTTGTTGGCTTTATGAACAGACTTTAGAGAAAGGTCTCATAAGAGAAAGCCCCTTCTACGTTGTGTTAAAGAGAGCAATAAGTGTCCCTTTGGGACAAAAAACTATAGTTTGTTGAAATCAGTACTACTTATTTAAAACAAACCAAGCCCACATAGCAAAAAGGAGAAACAAACAGATATTAAAAAGAAAAAGAGCTTTTATTCTGACACGTCTCTTGCACCTGGAAAAAGGCAGACGCAGCACATGGTCTTATCAACCACTTCAAAACCTGGCAAATCTGTAGCAGCAACTGATGATTACAATGCTGCTTTTAGCTGCCCTTTTAGTCATGGGTTCATAGCAGTGAAACCAGACATGCCATAGCCTTAGTCAGCTAAGTCACACCTCCTAGGAAAACACACATACAAAGGTCAGAAAAAGACCTCTAACATGAGGGTAGGAAAGAAAATGGACATGAGATAGGAGGTGATGGTGAAACCCAGCTGTTGTACATTACATATATATTCTATCTGTTGTCACAGACTTAGCTTAACTCAGGGGAATGATAACACCCTGCAGTTTTTCCTCAGTGGAGCTTGGCTAGGACATCTGT
Source organism: Urocolius indicus (assembly GCA_013401255.1). Taxonomy (NCBI): domain Eukaryota; kingdom Metazoa; phylum Chordata; class Aves; order Coliiformes; family Coliidae; genus Urocolius; species Urocolius indicus. The sequence continues at coordinate 3,929 of WBNH01008339.1, forward strand.
CCTATACCAGATGATAACTGTTCACCAGTCTCATCTGTCCCTTCCCTTCGTTTCAACATTTGTAGGCCCAAAGAATCAATGATGGGGAAAAGAGTGGATTTGCTCTCCACATTTAAATATTTTAGAAAGATCAAACAGGCAGTCATGTATTTTGAGCTGTTTTTACATAATAGAGTATTTTACGTATTCTGCTTCTTCATTATTAGAAAAAAAAAAAAAACAAACATAGCCTTTCTGAGACAAGGCAAAATCAAGCAGAATACTGACATTGTACTAGAAAGGTTTCGGCACAGTCGGAGATAACTGTCATTTCCTTCAACCTTGCAACAGTCAGTAACTGCATTTTTCAAAGTACAAAAAGTTAATTTTTCTGATAAAGATTTTGCCTGTAGCACACAAAAGCTACTAGTGTAAAGTTCAATGGGATTTATTCCTGATTTGTTCTTGATCCCACAGAATCTTGACATAAAAAAGATTAAATCTAGAGACAATAAAGATTTTCAGGCAGTCCACTATTATTACAGGTCGCAGCTTCCTTACTCTTTTGCTGAGATTTTTTTGTATCCATCAACTTCATTTGGGATATTACTTCATGAAACGGAAACTGCATATCTTGCAATTTTTTTTAAACTAGTTATCAAATTGAAATTATTTTGCTTGATTTATTTCTTGCTATTAGTTCTTAGTATGCTAAAAATATTTTAAATCATGCATAATTCAGGATATTATTACTAAAAATTCTGCAGAATAGACATTAGAATTTTGTTTTCATACGGAGCCCTTGTTTTTTCAACTCTTACTCATCTGGTGGCTTCGTTATGACAAGGCTGCAAAAGTGAGACTTTTGTAACATGAAAATCAAATGACTTGTAAGTTTTTGGCTTGTACAGAACTGACAAAATATATGAGAATCAATTTGTGTGCACAGACCACAGCCCAGCAACTGGATGGCCTCACTGAGCGTATGTCTTGTATTTTTCCTTTACAAAAACTATATGGATACATAAGCCCCATCTTTTTGACCAGAATATGAATCACACAAACTACATACTCCTGAAGAACCCCTCTCTCACTATATTTAGTGGAATACATCAAAAGTAAGTTTCTCAGAGAAACTGTGTTTGCTTCACATGTTTGCTGCCCATTTTCTAAAATGAAATTAAACTCCGTACACAACCAAGAAAAGAATCATATAATAATTTTGGTTGGAAATAACCTTTAAGATCATTGAGTCCAACCACTAATCTAACACTGCAAAACCCACTTCTAAACCATGTCCCTCAGAACCTCATCTACACAGCTTTGAAATATCTTCAGGGATTGTGACACCACCATCTCCCTGGGCAGCCTGTTCCTGTGTCTAACAGCCCTCTCGGTGAGAAAATTCTTCTTAATGTCCAATCTAAACCTCCCCTGGCATGACCTGTCCTATCACTTGTTACTTGGGAGAAAAGATCAACACCCACGTCACCACAACCTCCCTTCAGGTAGTTACGAAAAGTGATCATGTCTTCTCTCAGCTTCCTCTTCTCCAGCCTAAACAGCCCCAACTACCTCAGTTACTCCTCATATGACTTGTTCTCCAGACCTTTCACCAGCTTTATTGCCTGTCTCTGGCATGCTCCAGCACCTCAATGAACTTCTTGTGAGTGTCCCAAAACTGAACACAGTACTCAAGGTGTAGTCTCACCAGAGCACACTTCCCTGGTCCTACTGATCACACTATTTTTGATACTAGCCACTGGCAATCTGGGCCACCTGGGCACACTGCTGGCTTATGTTCAGACAGCTGTCAATCAACATCCAAAGGTCCTTTTTGTCCAGACCTCTTTCCCTACTCAGTAAGACAACTAACCAAAGTCCAATGAAACAGCTATGCACAGGTATGGAGAAGCAGGTTACAGTTGTGGGGTGAAGCAATGTGCTCTGTGGGGAAACGTAGCCATGGAGCCCTCTCAGAGCCACCTGAGAAGCACATCAGTCAGCAGCATCACCTCTGCCAGGTTTGCATCTCTGGGGACGTGCCTGTGGCAGCAAGCTCCTGTAGTGGTGCTTTCACAGAGGTCCTTCTCACAGGGAAAAGTACAATAACAAAGAAAGAGATACTGGGCCCTGGATAACCAGTGTGCCTGGGATTTGTTCTTGTGTACCATCCCAAACATAACATGCTCAGCCTGCAAAACTACATTACAGCTGATTTAATTACATATTGATTGTAAGTTAGGAGTATATAGATACACAGGATTGTAACAGAGCCATTGTCATTGAAAACAGTCATTGCCATAAGTGGAAAAGATAGTACAGCAGCATCCATGAGAAGAGTGTTGCATAAACACACCTAAGCTCATTACAACAAAGAAGATCAGACATGGCATTGTGATGGGAAGAAGAGCAAGAGATCCAATAGGGTATTAGCAATGCATTATTTCCTTTTAAAAGCAAGGACTTTACTAAGGAACATGTTCACAGGACCGAAGAAAGCAAGATACACCTCAGACTTTCAAGAAGAGTGAAAAAATTAAAAATTTCTATCTCTTTGCCAGTCAGGCCCCAGGAAGGTGAGATGAGATTTCCTTTTTCAGACAAACTGTGTGTTTTATTCAGTTTAAACTTGAACAGTTGTAGAAAACCCATTGTCTGAACAACTGATATTTCTTGATATCAACATAGGTGGCAATTCAGCCTTGGCTGGGTATATGTCTCATTTATATAGCAGTGTTGTAGTGGAAGGAAGTTATAGAACTAGAGCAGTGAGAGGGAAATGTTTTCCTCACTATAGAAAAGACACACTGGCACAACATCCAGGAACATCTATTGGGAAAATACCAATCCCTAGGTTGGTACAGCACCACATGTATTTCTGGTGAGAAACAATAGCTCTGAGCAAGATCAGGCACATCCTTGTTATACCATTATGGCATAATTCTAATATTACATCTCCTGAGATGTCTCAGTGAGATATGTGCTCCCTCTAATAAAACAACATCACCTTCCAATACGATTATTATTTCACCTGGAGCATACTTGGTCAATCAACTGTCATCTTACCTCCATCTGTTCATCTTTTATTTCCCCGAGAATGCAGAAAGAATATCACACTTTCTTTATACTGCTTTGCAGAAAGATGAACAAAATCTTTTAAGAAAACCATTCCCCCCCAAAAAAAAGGATTGGTTCCATGAGTTTCCACCACAGTTTTCATTGTGAGTTATGATTTGCTGTTCAACTTACAGTTTCTAGTGTGCATCCATGAGCTGGAGTTCATAAAAGGTTTAATAATATCAATGGACAAGGAAATCACAGAAGCTTAGATCTGAACACACATTTTGATTGCAGAATGAGTTTCATTGTACAAATCGTTACTGCTTTTTTGTCTCAAATACATTCTGCTTTTTTTCTACCCTAAATTTCTCATTTTTCTTTAATTTTAAGATGCTTGAGCTTACATAGCTCAGTCAAAGATCCAAAAACTACAGCTGAACTGTAGCTTTGAGCTGTGCTCTGGCTCTCCCTCAAAGAAAGCCCCACTTAGGTACAAAGCTATAAAATTTAATTTAGGTGACAAGCAGGCTTGCGTATTTCTGTGCCTCCTGACTGCCAATATTCTCCAGACACTCATGTATGTATTTAGAGGTGGCAGGAAACACAAAAATCAGAAGCTATACTAGCTGATGGAAAGTGTCCTTCTTGATCTGGGTTTAACTGCTTTTCTTTCCCTTTCAGTGTTACAGAAAACAACCTTATAGGCTCGATTCCATTTAGTTGTCAGCAACAGTGGATATTTTAATTTCAACATTATCTTGACACAGTGTTAAGCTAGGACAGCCAGTGATAGGAAAAGTGTAACCTGACCCCATTTTTCCTCAGCAATATAGATACTGAAACTATTAATCTCTCAAGCTGTATCTATGTTTTCAAACTGAAATGTTCAAGAGGAGAGAAATTCAGTATATTTCTTTGAGTGTACAAATACTGTCCCTAGGTAATTATTGGAGAATAGAATCCAATGTAGAGAACAGATGACAGGATTCTTAAATGTTTTTAACAAATCCAGACTTGGAAATTGATACTCTAAATTACAGAATCATAGAATCATTTTGGTTGGAAATAACCTTTAAGATCATCAAGTCCAACCACTAACCTAACATGCCTATCACTAAACAATGTCCCTCAGCAACTCATCTACACAGCTTTTAAATATCTCCAAGGATGGTGACTCCACCATCTTCCTGGGCAACCCATTCCAATGTTTAATGACTCTCTCAGTGAAAAAGTTCTTCCTAATGTCCAAACTAAACCTCCCCTGGTGCAACTTGAGGCCATTTTGTCTGTCCTATCATTCCTTACTAGAGACCCCGCTACAGTCTCCTTTCAAGTAGTTGTAAAGAGTGATCATGTTTTCTCTCAACTTCCTCTTCTCCAGGCAAAATATCCCCATCTCCCTCAGATGCTCCTCATCAGACTTGTTCTCCAGATTCTCCACCACTTTCATTGCCTGTCTCTGGACACACTCCAGCACCTCAATGTCCTTCTTGCAGTGAGAGGCCCAGAACTGAACACAGTATTTGAGGTGTGGTCTCACCAGTGCCAAGTACAGGGGGACAATGATCTCCTTGGTCCTGATGGTCACACTATTTCTGACATAGGCCAGGATGCCATTGGCCTTCTTGGCCACCAGAGCACACTGCTGACTCACGTTCAGCTGGCTGTTGATTAACACTGTTTAGTCGTTTTCTACTGGACAGCTTTCCAGCCCTATGTCCCCCAACCTGTAGTGTTGCCTGGGGTTGTTGGGCCCAAGTACAGGAACCAGCACTTGGCCTTGTTCAACTTCATACAACTGACCTCAGCCCAGGGATCCAGACTGAGCAGATCCCTCTGAAGGGCCTTCCTGTCTTCAAGCAGGTCTACACACCTACCTGACTTGGTGTCACCTGCAAACTTACTGAGGATGAACTCAATATCCTCATCCAGATCATTGCTAAAGCTGTTAAACAAAACAGGTCCCAGCACTGAGCACTAGGGAACACCAATGGTGACCAGCCGAATGGATTCAACTCTATTCCCCACCATTCTCTGTGCCCGGCCATCCAGACACTTTTCCACTCAACAAAGAGTAGGTCCATCAAAGCCATAGGCAGCTAGATTCTCCAGGAGGATGCAGTGAGAGACTGTGTCAAAGGCTTTACTAAAGTCTATTCATCCACTAAGCAGGTCATCTTGCCATAGAAGGAGCAGGTTAAGTGGAACTTGCTCTTTATAAATGAATCTCGACTGGGTCTGAATCCTTGGTTGTATTGTATGTGCCTCAGGATGATCTGGTCCAGAACTTTCCCTGGCACTGAGGTCAGGCCTATAGTTCCCAGGATTCTCCTTCTGGTCCTTCCTGTAGATGGGAATTACATTTGCCATCCTCTAGTCCACTGGGACCTCACTGGTGAGCCAGGGTTAGGGTTAGATGACTGATGGACAGCAGCTTGGCGAGCACTTCTGCCAGCTCCCTGAAGCACCCTTGGGTGGATTCCGCCTGGCCCCATTGAGTTGTGTGAGTTAAGGTGGAGCAGCGGGTCACACAGTTTCCCCTTGGACTAAGGGAGCTTCATTCTGTCCTGTTTCTATTTTTTGGCTCGTGGGGCCGAGTACTTAGAGAACAATTGGGTTTATTATTAAAGACTGAGGCAAGAGGCATTAAGTACCTCAGCCTTTTCCTCATCCTTGGTCTTTCAGCTTCCCCTTCCATTCATTAAAGGGTGAAGCCTTTAGCCTTCCTTTTGTTGCTGATCTATTTATAGAAACTTTTCTTATTGTCTTTTACAGAAGCGGCCAGCTCTTCTAATCTTCTCCCTGCATGACCTCACAACATCCTTGTAGTCCTCTTGAGCTCCCTGACCTTATGTTCTTGTACATGACCGCTTCTGTTTTTCTCTCAAGCAGCATTCTTTTTCTTGTGTTCACGTGCAATCTGCTAACTTTTGTTACAAGAAAATACACTATTTCCCATCAACTATACAACAATACACAGACACATTAGAAAGAAAGAAAGTAAATACATTAACACTATTTAGACTTCTCATAATCTTTATGAAGATGATGGAACCTGGATAGGCACATCTTGTGTAACAGTAATACCTACATAAACACTTGAATTTGTGATATAACTTCAGCCATATGAAAAACCAACCTTAAATCTATTCCATCACTCACTGCACTGGCTGTGCTTGCTACGTCACCAGTGAAGACTCCAAGGGAGCCCTACAACCATCGAGGGCACAGCAGCTCCCTGAGAACAAGTCCTTTCTATGTAAGAGCTCCACAGAATAAGATTAATTACATTTTTTTGTCTTTTGTTTCTAGCCTGAGAAAAACATGAATACTGACAAAGACAAAATGTTCACCTACAGGATTAAAAATTCTTGTATTTTCTTCCACTGTAATGAAAGAAAAATTAATCCAGTTAAAAGAAACCTTTGGATGCCAAGCAGCCCTAGTTCCTTTAGCAATATTATCCAGAATTTAAATAGACAGTTTCTCAAAACCACAAAGGCCTAATTTCAGAACTACCTATCAGGTGGTTATGCAATTAACAGTCTAAAGGGAATGGAAAGTCTGAGCCCATTTAAATGTTTGTCATGATCGAGATGTTTGACTGTCCTGTTTCTTCCTTATTGTACTTTTAAACAGACCCATAATATCATAGAATCATAGAATGGTAGGGTTGGAAGGGACCTTTAGAGATCATCTAGTCCAAACCCCCCTGAGGAAGTAGGTCAACCTAGATCAGGTCACATAGGAACATGTCCAGGCGGGTCTTGAAGACCTCCAAGGAAGAAGCCTCCACACCCTCCCTGGGCAGCCTGTGCCAGGGGTCCCTTACCTGAACAGTAGAATAGATTTTTCTTATGTTTAAATGGAACTTCTTGTGTTCATCCCATTACCCCTTGTCCTGTGCTAGATACCATAGAATAAAGGGATGCCCCAACCTCCTGAAACCCACCATTTAGATATTTGTAAATATTAATGAGATCCTCCCTCAGTCTCCTCTTTTCTAGACTAAACAGCCCCAGTTCCCACACCCTTTCCTCTTATGAAAGATGCTCTTGCCCCCTGATCATCTGGGTGGCTCTGCGCTGGACTCTCTCAAGAAGTTCTCTATCCCTCTTGAGATGAGGAGTCCAAAACTGGACACAGTACTCCAGATGAGGCCTCACCAGTCAGTGATTCTATCTAGATAATGGGACTTTCAAAGTGTACCTTTTCACTTTCAGAATGTACCTTGTAGGGATGTCACTCTGAAATTTCATATAGCTGTATAAAATTTTTGCATGTCTTTGGTATTTTTATACCAATTATGGTTTCAGATTGCCTGTTTTGTTTTCCTACTCAATATACTTATCCCAGTTTAAATTCTACGGACAAAGATGATTGATTTTTAGCTTTTACCTTTGTTTCTGAATCATCAGCTGTATATATATATATATATTTCTACATGCTGAAAAATCCATTATTATACTTTGCTTATAGTAAGAATTACTTGAACAGGTATTTTTGGCGACTGGATTCAAAAATCATACTGTATACTGTTTTGATTAGAGCTAGTAACTTGTCACATATCAAAATTGAGAAGTTGGCTGTCTACATATCAAACTTTCATATCAGATCCCTTCCATTTAGTTTTCAGAGTAATTTTCCTAAACTGCTTGAGTACCACAGACAGTGAATTTTGATCAACTGCAAAATTGTACGAGTTCTACCAAGAGGTACATAAGAAGATGAATGTCAGGTTTCCCAGTTAGAATATTCAGCACTTTTAGCTTCTAATTTTTTTCATCTTAAAGGTCTTTTCTACATTTAAAAATACCCAACAAAATTACCAAACTCTAAAATCATAAACCACAGGAAGTACAGGGCCTACTGTACTGTAAATAAATAAAACAGATGAATAATATATTTTCAAGACAATAAAGCTGCAGGCAGAATATTACAACTTCATTGTGTTCTGATAGAACAGGTAGAAACAACCCAATGATTTTTACAAAATTATTTCATTGTGAATAACTGGCCACTGTGAATAACTGGGCTCTGTGTTTTGCTGCTTCCCAGTTTAAATACATAAATAAAGTCTCCTTACAACTGCTTTTTCTCCTCTTATATTTTTATAAATGTTATTAAGAGGTCTTGGATTCTGATGACTGAGAAAGCTAGAAAAAATTGCCCCTGGTATTTTCCCTTGGTCCTGCCTTACTGTCAGAGCACTACTCACAATGAATAAATTACAGAACTGAATTGTAAGATTCAGGGAGGGGAAAAGTTGGGGTGGAGCTTTTCTGCTAAGTTGTTGTTTGCAAGAACATAAGAGGAATCATGTTATCTATAGCTCTCTACTTCTGAAACAAAATCAAGCACCAATTAAAGAAAGATATTTTAATCCTACAGACTACATGGCTTTGGAGGAAAGAAGTAATTTAAATAGGAGGTAAAGGTATTACGAAGAATTAAGTGATAAGGTTCTAGAGTCTGTAGAAGAGATTAGAGTAGGTTATGATTTTAATAGTCTCTTCTGAGCTTAAAAACCATAAAAGCCTTGTTCTGCCTTTTTTTCTGAAGTTGATCATCAAGACTACAGTGCCTTTTGACATTTTTGGTTGAATCTCAAGCTAATACAAATACCACACAAATTTTCAAAGTTTGGAACACTTGTTTAAAACAATAGAAAAACTGGCCCCACACAAAGCTGAGGGAAAGGAATGCATGCATTACCAATATTTTTTTTGTGCATGCAGTTTTGTCTGTTCTTACTGCACTTGCTAGTTTACTACTTCCCAGTATCTCCATCATGCTGGCAATGCTCATATAAACTCATTTTGCAGCAGCTCAGTTTTCATCTGGCCTTTGTAGCTTGGGGGGCTGGGACTACTTCTCTATTTACTTCTCCACTACAAAATGCAGAGTCTCTTCCAGCACATAGAAACTATTAGAATGATGAATTATCCATTCCCTCTCCTCCCAGATATAACCATTTCAGTTACTTGTAAGGCTAAATATTTCTTGTCGTCTTAGATTTGTATGTATTCCACTGTGGCCAAAAGTGGCAAATCAGCAACATATAAATCAAAAGTTTTAATTTTCCATCTCATATGCCAAAGTCCACTAGCAGATTCAAAACAAACTGAAGAAGCTATAAATGAACACTGACCTCACAGCTGTGAGTATAGGAGAGGAAACATAAGCATTTACCAGACCTGTTAATGTTGTGTCAACCTTTTATAAAAATTATTTTCTTGAAACTTCTAGTGTGTCATTTTTATTATGCTAAACGAAAGAGCAGTTCAGCTGCTGCACAAAATTTCTGTCTGACTAAGGGTTTTTGTTTCCACAGCCCTTACAGGGAAACTAGCACAGCTGCATTCCAAAATGAGGTGCCTGAACTTAGGCAAGGTGACTACAGAGGGCACCCTGCAGGACCTGCTGTTTGTGTACAGAGAAGGTCTTGTGGAGGATGTGGCAGTTGGAGGCTGTCTGGTGAGCAGCTACCATGTATTAAGTTCTCTATTCATAAAGATGTTAAGAGGCAGGGCAGCAAAACTGACACTTTGGACTTTTGAAGGGCAGATTTTGACTTGTTTAGGAGGTTACCTCATAGAATCCCTTGGAAATCAGTTTTGAAGGGTACAGGGGTCCAAGAAGGCTGGGTATTTTTTAAGAAGGAAATCTTGAAAGGCCCAGGAACAGGCCATCCCCACATGCTGTAAGATGAGCTGGAGACCAAGAAGACCAGCCTGGCTGAATAGGAAGATTTGGCTTAAAATCAGGGAAAAAAGTTTATGGTCTCTGGAAGAAGGGGCAGACCACTCACAATGAGAACAAGAATGTTTTTACCTTACGTAGGGAGATAATTAGAAGGTCAAAAGCCTAGCGTGGTGGTTTAGGCCAATATCCACCCAGTCATAATACTACTCCCCCTCCTAAACTGGGCAGGAGAGAGGGAGAGGAATACAACAAACGCTTGTGAATTGAGATAAGGATGGAGAGATCACTCGGTAATTAACGTCACGGGCAAAACAGACTCAACTTAGGGAGAAAAAGGTTCGATTTATTAAAAAGACAATAAAAGCAGGGAGACGAGAAATAAAATCGTCTTAAAACATCTCCCCCACCCCTCCACTTCCCGGGACTCCCTTTCTTTCCCCCACAGCGGC
>WBNH01008340.1:0-117397 GCA_013401255.1 Urocolius indicus
AGCCACAGCTCTCCTCTGAGCTCATTAATGAGTCGTTGCATATCACAGGATTAAAAACAAGGGATGGGTACATCAGCAAGCCTGAGAAACTAGCCAGACTTCTGATTCAATCAGCCACCATTTGCAAAAGCCTTCTCTTTTTGAAATTTCCCTATTCTTTTTCTCAGAATAAAATCCCACAACTATGTTCCTCTGCCATACTAACTTCCAGTTGTGAATAGTGAGGTATCACAGAGCCCCACCTGACAGCAGAGACTCTATCTGGCAACTGTAGCAAGCCTGTGCTCTGCAGAGCCAAAGGAAAGGTGCTTGAGACTGGCCTTGGTTACTGGAGACAGGTTGTAATATTCTTCCACCAACAGAGCTGATGACAATGGGGGCAGAAAGCAAAATGAGTACACATTGTTGAAAGTTCTTCACTTGTAAGAATGCTCAGTTGGGTCTTTGCTCATAATTTAAATGCTTCATGTTAGAGGTATACGCTTCACTAATGTTCTCGCTAGCATCAACAGGGCATTTGTCAAAAGCATCAGTGGGAACTAAAATTATTCCTTAATGATTTTGCCATTACAAGACTTATCTATTTTAGTATCGCAAATCGTAACCCACAAATGAACAAAACGTTACACAATCAAGGTGCAGGAACTCAGGAAGCCTTGGAAATCACTGCTTTTGTCTGCCGGAAACGAAATGCCTTTCTCTGGTTTCAGTTTCTGCTGGGGCGAGTCAGACTGTATTGCAGTTCATTCTGCTAAATCAATTAGGCTGTAAAATACATTAACATGACTCACCCCAAAAATGTTGTTTTTCATGTAATTTTAGGATTATGATGACACAAAACAATCAAAGCAAGACCATTGACATACACAGTTAATGTTCTACCTTTATCTCATCACATCATTATCGTCCAAATGGTACTTACGCATTCCATAGTATTTTGCCTCTTGGATCACACCTGAAACAACTGCACCAATGACACATAGCAACACGACTAGGATCTGTCATGTGCAGCTCAAGATCTCTCAAAGAGGGAAACCTTCTAGTGCATATTTCATATTTAGTTTCAAAATACTGTCTTACTATGTGACTCTGTTGCCACGTGTGTTTTAATCGCAATTACAAAAAGCAAAGAAAGCATGTGTTATTGTTCCAGTAAAAATGGTGACGTATGGTGTTCAGCAGCTTTCATCTTCAGAAAAGGGAAATGTTTTTCAGAAAAGCTTTTGATTGAATCCAAAATAAGAAATAGAAATGAGTGCTCAAGATTTCAACTGCACAGTGTTTGGATCAAATCCCACTTGCATTCTAGAAGATAAGAGTATATAAAATTTGAATATATCTTATGGGCTGGCTCCAACTCACTGAAAAACAAGATGCTCATAGATTATTATCACATAGAGTTTTCCAGGTACAGTTAATGATTCATCATGTACATGTTCTAATAATCAATTATTCAGGGCTATGCAGCTGCTTATAAAAACCCGTACTATATACTGTTAGATATTTGTTAAAAACCTGAGAGCAGTATAGCAAAAAAATAACTAAGAGAAAAGAGTTGATATACTCAAAAGCTGGGCCTGCATGTCTAGAAACTCAATGAAATACATACTAATTAGGAAAGAAAAAAAAAGGCAAAAGCAAACTTACATGAACAAATTGAAAATTTAATTAAAAGCAGGGGATGAAGACAGACTCTGTGCATTTTTTAGGATCAAGTGACCTGGAAAAGGAGAGAGAAAATTTTGAGTGGATAAAAAGTGTTTACAGTACAAATGAGAAAAAATAAAGTTCAAATAACAAATTTGAGTGAATAAAATTGGAAAAGGAACTTCAAAAAATATTTGTAAAGAGAAACCCTGGAAATTATATATCCAATGATATTTGACACTTTATTTACACAAAGACATGTAGTTTTCCCCTCATTAGTGTACATTTCTTCCCTTTCTACAGTAATTTATCTGCTACAGTATCTCAGCCATGATAAGTAATGGGTTTTTTTTCTATTTTTGGTCAATAGTATTTGCATGGCAGTGGCTCCAGACACCTAAAGAATGCCCACATTTGAGATGAAGTAGAGAACAGATAATCTTAGTTCAGAGAGGCAACAGTCTAAACCCTTTATCCAGTAAAGACAGTCCGTTTTCAGAAGAAAATGACAGGTAAGTATGAAAGGCTACTCACAATTAAGGCTACATGACTTTATTTTATAGAAGATTATAGACCTTCCCCTGCCTGTTTTGAATACCTTTTACAAACAAAGACTATGTATGCATGCCAGTAAAACACATGCTCCTCACGGTAACCCTGTCTTTGGACTAGCATGCATATTTCTACAGAAGAAGGTTTTTATGGTTCCATCCCTGTACAATGTTGAAACAACTTGGAGTAGTTCCCATACCATTTCAAGAACCTCTGAATTTTGCCTAGTTTCAAAAATTATGTACCCCAAATGATAAACCTGAAAGCAACACAATCAGCTACAGTTTCTTTCTCGTATCTACAGAGTTACTTCAGTTTTGCCCTATTCTGGTAATTAAGGGCATCATGAGTCATTATCCTCTCTTGCCAACTACTGTTTCAAAGCACAGACCTCTGCAAGGGGAAATTAAATATTTCTACAAATTTGCCCTTCAAGAGCTATGAGAACTGTCTCACAGAGAGTGCTTCTTGACATGATATGCAAAAAAGGAAAGCTCAACTTAATCACAGCAGAGTAATCAGAAAATGTAATCATATTCCAGATCTGTCACTTCTGTTTCCAAGACAGGCAAGTACATTTCTGACATGTCTGGCCTGTTTTTTGCCACTGAAGTCAAAGGCAAGACCCCCATTGGCTTGAACAGGCACAGACTTACTGGCATGTTACAGAGCAGAGCTATTGTAAAAGAGCAAGGATCTTCCTCAGGAGGACAGATATACATAGCTGACTTGTTGCGCTTCTCCAGCTATTCTACAAGGCAAACCGTAGGGTTTCATAAAACAAAGAGAAGCACTTAGAAGATGAAAAGCTACTCTTCTTGTGAGAGGAATCATTAAATTTTCCCAAGATTAATTTTCCTTTCCTATTTCCCATAAATAAATGAATACACAACACAACAGTAGAACATGACAAGCTTAGTCTAGTGTTTAACTAATTAACAGTACTAATTAGTGTTTAATGGCAATGATAATTATAATCATAGCCCTGTGAGACTATTAGGCTGCCACATCAGACAGATTGCAATGTTCCCCCTCCCTCTGCAAACTTAAATCAATATCACTTCAAACCTGACAGGGTCATTTCTTGAAAAGTTATCAGAGAATCACCTTTAATTTCTGTGCTAAACTGAGAAATTCAAAAGCCTTTTGAGTGCTGGGAGGAAAAAGAATAAAGCACTGCTTTGACAAATGCTTCAGTAAATGAAGCTCCTTGCTGTCCCACATAGGCATCATTCTTTAGACTTTCATTTGAAGTAGTCAAACATATACAAGCCCAAATCCAATATTCACAGGTTCTGTGCAACCAGCATGTTTCTAATAAAAACACAGAAACCAATTTATGTGTGCCTTTTTCTAGCCAAGCACTGATTATCTTTAGGGTTGGAGATTCCACCCTCTGGATAGATTTTCCAGTGTCTGATCACCTTCATTGTGAAAAATCGTTTCTTCTTATATCAAACAGGAATCTCATTGCAACTTACATTGCTAAGTCAGGGAGAGGCATCAGGTATCCTCTGTAGCTCAAGATCTGGATAGTAACACACTCCCACTGAAGCTAGGTTGAGGCTTCTCATGTGCTAAGTCACACCAGCTGCTGCTGGAGATCACACCCTATAACATTCTGACACTATCACTGGACAGTTTTAAGCAGTCCCATGCTGTCTCGAACAGAATTTCGGGGCTACTTTGCAATTCTGCTAAGCGCTGCTACAACTGTAACTTCTCTCCTAGCTACAGTCCTACAGTGTGAGAGCTATTCTCTTATACAACCACCTGAATGGTGCCTGACTCTCTGAGCAGCTGTCAGTTGGAGAAAGTAGCTGTAGCACTTCCTAATTGAGAAACAATCAACAGAAGCTCTGTTACAGCTGAGAGATGCAAAAGCCTCTGGAAGCTGAAGTTCATCAGCAGCAACAAACCAAAAGTTCCAAACCCATGCAGCTCTGGTGTTTCTTGAAGAACTTTCCAGAATGAGGTTGGAAACTGCTGCAACAACTACCTCCTTTCTGCTGCCCACCTCTGCTTGATCTTTCAAGCCTCAAAACCTCATGCAGCAATGTTTTCCTTGTTCTTTAAAGTAAAGAAATGTCAGTGTACTCTTTGGAATGGTTCATAAAAATACACAATTGTATAGCAGTTGGGACAAATCTATTCTGAGTTGATTAACAAAATATAATCAGAGTGGGCCAATACAGAGTCTGGAAAGTTTCTGAATCACGCTGGTAACTATTCAGACCCAGTACCCAGCTAAGACAGTCACAGAGGTCATGGGATATAAAACAGACAAGAAATTACTCTAAGGAACAGGCAAAACATTGCAGCAATTAACTCTGCTTTACCCAAGACCACACCTGCATGAGAACAGGGAAGAAATATGGGGATGCCACAGAGCTGCTGGAAACTAACATAAACATAGCATGGTACTAAGATACATATTCAGATACAGGTCAGGGCTTCACACACATAAGAAACATATACAACAGGAGTACTCTTATGCATATTATAATAATGAAAACAATATGTATAAACATAAAATTCCAAGAGATTATTTGGAGCATCCAGAAGTCAGAGTGAGAGTATGACTCTTTTTTTTTTTTTTTTTTTTCAGTGCTGTAAGTAGAAGCACACTAGAGCTGAGTCTCATAGTGGCTTTTCTTGTCATTAGCTCGGAACATGGTAGAATTAATCTCGTACAGGAGAGACAAATAACTAGGGAACCAACCTTTCAATCTCTTAGCCAACCATTCTACCTTAGTTTGATTGTTTTGTGGGTTTTTTTTTTAGAAAAATCATAAATACTAAAAGAAAAGAAAAAAAAAATCTACAGATCAAGTCTCTCGTTTTGAAAGAAAAACTGTGAGTTTGAACAAATACTTGAGGCGCAGGGGCTGTCCCTGTTTACCACCCTCTCTCCAACTCTCCCGTTAAGTATCTTCCTCTCCAGTATAATAATTTCAGGGTGAAATAAATTTCCACTAGTGAGTAAAGGTCTGATCCTACAGTTAGTTAAACACAAGCTTAATTTTCTGCATATGAGTCATCCCATCAACATCTCCATATGCCAGAGAATTTGTGGGATTGGTGCCTAAAAATGAAACCATTATGAATGAACTCCATTTCTGAGTTGCAAAACTGAGGTTGGAAAATATATAAAAAACTAAGATGCTGGAACATAAATCCACAATGTAACATAGACCAAGGAAGTAAGTACTTATTTTATTTTTTTTTAAAGCTGATTCCTTATTCTGGAGAAATGAAACTAAACAAAACAACCCACACAAGCGTTAATGTTATTAATTAAGAAGTTTCATTCTTGTTACCCAATAAGAATGTTTTTGTTGTTTGTTTCCAACAAAAACATGGCAAAATGCCTCATTTGAAAGAGCACATGCCAGATTTTGGATTTAACTGTGCCTGCTTTCAGCCATGACAGCATCATAAATTTGGTGCATCTTTCACTCTGGCCCCATATATTTAAAGTAGATCTAAACCCAACTCTTTTCTACATATGCAAAACAAAAAAATTTCAGGGATGCATATTACCAATAAAAATCCATAACGTGTATTCATTTTGCATTTGGAAACACTTTACAAACATTAACTAAATAATTAGAACTAAAGATAAGTAATAGAACAAATTAATACAGTAAAAAAGTAATCATATGAGTACTGTGTAAGCAGCTTAAAATGGCTGAAACATTTTAGTAATGGATGGTTCATTACAACAGTGTTGTCAGCTCTATTGCAGGAACATGTGCCAGGATAAGAATTGTAGTGTAAAAGAAAATGGCAGAGCAACATTTAATAGCTCAGAATTAAATCTCAAAACTTACTTTGCTGGACGTATCTAAAAGCAATGGATCCAGAATCACTCTTCATTGACATTTTTGCCACCTGCTAAAAGACAAGTGTATTGCATAACTGTTACTGAAAAGCATATATGACTTCCTACTTCCAAGTTCAGTAGGATCTTGTACTATTAATAACTTGAATCTCCTTCAGCCTTTCCACAAAGTATTTTATAGAATCATCTTTCACTGAGTATTAAACCTCTACTTTAATACATATTAAAGCATATTTCCTGTAAAAACAGTACACAGTCAAAATTTAACTATATGCTTTAGATAGTCATTTTCAGAAAAGAGAAAGTAATTTCTTCACAAATATCACCACTTTGTAATTTCAATTCCAAGCTATCCAAAACTTATCTCCTTTTCTAGACAGTTTGTAAATACACTATTCACATGCTATGGCAACTGAGAATTACTCTGATTTGAACTTGCATAGCAAAACCTGCTTAATTCTGTTTCTCCTACTAAGCAGATTAGTTGAAAAACAAAACTATATTATTTTATTTTACAAAAACTTTTAATTCCAAAATATGAATTTAAAATTTAAAGTGTGCAAATATTTACCATGCTCTTTTCTCACAATATTCCAGATAGCAAGCTTATCCCTGATAGTATTCATTTCCTGTAAACACTGTCAAAAGCAATTTCAGAATTGTTATTCCATTGCATATTCACTAGCTGTTGCTGGAGGTATTTTGTTCAGCTCTAATTAGCACAGTTAATAAGATCAATATTTTCATTACTGAATGCTGCAGTAAAGGAAAACATGCTTAAAAATTTACATTTACAAAATCCCAAGAAATACATTTCTTTGGAAATCCTAGTCTTCTATTGCAAAACCAAAAAGCCCTCAAAAAAATGGAGAAAAAACACTTTTGTTGTTTGTCATTTTGATGAGGATAAAAAAATAAAATAAAATCATTCATATTAGTCAGGAGTGGTTTTAAAGAAAAGAGATAACTTTCTCCTAATTGCTTTATTACTACCATTTAGATGTGTCCAAAGTTTTTTCCAGGAGAATTAAGCACTGAATTTGGAATCACTCTCACAAGCCCTTATTGTTGACAATATCACTCTCTTTGCACCCTTGCCTACCTTCAAAAAATAGAAATCTGAAATAAAAGTAGTAGCAATGTGTAAAACTAGGCTTCAACACTGGCAAATAAAGACCAAGAGAAATCAATACAGCTGCAGCAGTCAAAATGATAGCAATGATGAAGCAGCTCAGTTCTCAGCATCCCTGCCCTGTGAAGCCCAAAGCCTTGGGGATTTTGGCCAGCTCTTCCTTTTGCAGGGAGCATCCACTTCTGCCAGAGAAAGCATAACAGTCTCTGCCTTCTTGGGACCTTGTAACAACTACACCACCATCAAGAAGAGGGAAGGAAAATATATACATCAGACCTCCTATTTCTCAGATACATGGGCTTTGTTAGTCAGCATCTAATAATAATAGGCCAGAAAAGGATCCTGAGTCTATAACTTTTTCCCCTCCCTAGTATTTTTGTCTTCCTTTTAAATAGCAAAGCTCAAATTTGCACTTGGAAAACTCTTCCATCCATCCACACAACCTCTTCAAATACAACTTTCTTAATGAATTGACAATTCACTGTGCTTCTCCCTTTGCAGAAATGTCAGTCAGGAAATTACCACTGTAAACCACCCTAAAATAATTCCATACTCATGTTGAGTAATTATTTTCAAAACTGTTCCTGCAGAAATATTTGATCAAGTATCAAACAGATACTGTATAATTAAGCAGCAAGACACAACAGGGAGTAGAATATAGGTCTAGGTGCTTTATTTAGAATGAGGCTGAAGGCACAGTTTGTCAAAGCAGAAAGAAGTGTGTCATATTGCACAGCTTATAAGATATAGCTATTTTGTAGGATTACATATCCTGCACCTGCTGAAGTTTTACCCCTCACTGTGTCCACTTGAATTGGTTTTCTTCATTTCCATGACCACCTTGTCAACACAACTAGTTCTACTTCTTCTCCAACTAATATGATAAACTTGTAATTTACAGCATCAGAGCTGACAAGATATTTAGAAGCCAACTCCACAGAAGACAAGACAAATTTGGAATAACAATTCTAGGAAAGGTACGTGAAAATGCTGGTGAAACACACTAGGCAGATCCTCAAGCATATTCAGATTGCTTTTAGCTATATGAGCCCTCATTAAAAAAATCTGGTCTTTTAGGATGACAGTTATAGCAGCTTGGCCAGCTTGATCTAATGTCCAAATATGCAATACGTAATTTAAGAAATGGAAGGAAGGTATTTTATAGGAGGAACATAAAGAGAAGCCATTTGGGGAATTACCTGATTCGTAAGCTTCACATTTTCATTTTCTAACAGACGCAAATGTAAGCAGTAAGCTTGGAATTATAGGAGACAGTATATGCATGGCTAACTTACAGACTCAAATGAGACAATATTTCAACTGTATTGCTGTTTCTTCACCAGAAAAGAGCTGGCAAAGAGCTAGGAGAACAGAGGGTGAGGGCAGATGGTTACTTAGAAACCTAAAACCAAACATGCAAATAGAGTCTCCAATGGGCATTAGATCAAGCCAATGCAACCCAACAGTTGTCTTGGTTCTCCACTCTCACTTGATTGAAAAAATTAGTTAGATTCTTATAGGCAAGAGAGGTGTTTAAAAAAAAAAAAAAACAACCAAGGTTTAATCTGGCAATGAAACAAATTTCCAGAAGTAGTCTTTTATCTTTTTGCTTTCATGAGACAGGAATGGATTTGGGAAAGGAACAAAGGAATTAATCATTAAACCAAATCCTTCAACGACATGTGCCAGGAGCTCTAGGAATTCATCAGTCTTCAGCACTACCCAGAGTACCAGAGTACTCTCAAATGACAAGTGTGTAACTAGTTCAAATTATGACAGCAGGAGAACACTGGATTATCCTGTTGAAGAATCTCAATCCAAAGACTGCACTGAGAATAACTCCAGTTTATATTGCATCATTTCCCATTTTCATTATGTCACACAACAGATTTAGAGACTGTTGTACTCCATTGTCTGTTCTTTTTACTGTTTCTGTCATTAAAATGAGACACCAAAAGCAAAGTGCCAAGTGCAGCCTGTGAAAGATAGTAATACACTGAACTCCTTCATATTTTATAAGTCAATTTGCCAGGCACTCCAGTATGCTCTTACAAGCTGCCGCAGCTGTAAAACAGAACAAAAGTAGTTGGTCATTCTTATCACAGGGTAAACCATTGTGGTACAGATTTCCACAGAACAGATGTCATTACTAGGTATACCTTTGTGACACAGACATCATAAAGCACACAGCAAGAAATGGTGCAAACATAGCACACTTATATTTGTTAGACCCTTTGAAAAGAGAGTATTTATGGATGTGTGCATATTATATACATGCATATATATATATATATATATCTTTCTATATTAGGAAAGCCAAAATTCCTCATTATCCTAGGTGAGGGAAAGTGAGGAGAGACCATATGAAGTGTTAACACAGGAGAGTTCTCTGCCAACTAACAGAGAGAGAAAGTGAGGACAAAATAAAACTTTTTTTGTTTGGTTCTAAGGTGCATAATCACTACTGTGGACTGTATCTAGTCCGGAGACTGTAGTTGTGGTTGAAAGGGGAACAGTATTGCCCTCATCTCATAGTATTCTGCTTAGGGTCTCATTAACCATGTTAGCAAAAGGAAAGCTGGAATTTATCCTATATACAAAAAAACCTCTGAAACTCTACTCCAAATCTTTGTCTGCAGAAACTAAAACCAGAATTATACTCTTATGTCCTTAGAGATATTAAAATTAAAAAAAAAACCTCAAAAAAATAGAAACCCAAAATATTCAGAAATAATTACTAGGAGTTTTGTATTTATTTGTTTGTTTGATGGTGGTCTGTCCCTTATAAACAATGCATCCTCCTAAGTCATTCAGTTAAATTGAAACCAAACAAAGAATCCAAATCCATCCATCTCTCTCCCCACCCCCATTCACAGGGAAACTTTGATCTGTCACACTGGCAGTAAAACCAAAAAACCACCCAATCAAAAACATTCCTATCACTCTGTTGCTTTACTTAGGCTCTGCTAGTTAAACTCCACTCAAATAATCAGTTACCATTTATTGGTCCATTCATCTCCCAGTCTCTTTAGTGTAGTATCTCTACAATCAAATACAAAAATAACATACCGTAACTCAGTAAGAGCAATGCAAACACTGTTAGGAAGGGACTGTGTTATTTGAAGGTCAGGTAAAACAGCATTATGGAGTCAAGTGGCAGTCAAAAAAACAGCCATATTGTACTGCCATTACAGAGGTTTATTCTCTCCATTACACTGAAATCTAACTGGATTTGCTCTGGAATTTCTGCTCATTTACTCCAGAGTACATCAGCAAAGGTTTTGGATCATAGGAATTAAGTTCATTGATGACTGAGCTTAGTCACATCATAGAGAGACACCTGCACAGTCTTTAATCAAAGAGAGCTTATTTCCTTCTTTATATATAAACTCTAGATCTTAGAGGATACAATTTTCTGTTCTGCCAGTTAATCACAGCTTGAAGTTTGCTTAATTCTACCACAGCATGCATCTCATGTAATGGCCTCCCCTGCAGACCAAATATCTACCCAAAGCACTGGGCTACTTCAGAAAGAATCCACACCTACTTGCCTGAATGGGTTGGTAAGGTACTTAAATACCCACACTTAGTAATTTTTCTAAATGCTTGTTTTAAAAGGCTTTAAATTATTTTTTATTTTGGTAAAGCTAAAAAAAGGTTAGGTGAGTACTGAGTACATGCAGTTTAGAACAGGATCACATTAATCAGATATTCAAATTGAGGATGTGTAAAGCAACAGGTATATTAAAAGCTGGACCACCAATTTCTGTATCTAGGACTACTAGTACTATTAGACAGTCATCTAAGTGAGAGAAAAAAAAAACCAAATTAAATCACAAAATCCACTAAAGGACAGAAGGACTGTATAAATCCTCAGATGGCTTTGACATTTAAGTGTATCAATTTTCATAGAAGCCAAGGACTTTGGCCACAACATGTGATAGTAGAAGGAAGAGAAGTGAGCAATGGAAGTGAAGAATTAGTAGTACATTAAGCAACTCTGTTCCAGTCGTGTTTTTACTGGCCACCTGGCATACCAGGTTAATGAGAGAGAAAATCAAGTGAGGAAACAGAAAAAAAAAGTCTATGAACATGCACGAAAATGAGTATGCATTCATTGAAAAAGTAGAGCTAAAAACAATGTCTTGCATCACTATTAAACAACTATTGGAAAGCGTTTACTTTGATAAGAATTTGCATAGGACATATGTATCATGTCTCTGCAACTCTTAGTGCTTCCATTAGCAGAGGTATAGAGATTTCACTCACCCTTGCAGACCTCATCTCATTGCTTGGCATAGCTGATGATTTTTAAAATTTCACCGAATTCCTCAGTATCCTGAAGCCAAGCAGAATCCAAATATCTTTCGTGTTCTGTATACATTCATAGAGAGTCTTGATCTATCTAGTACAGCAAGATTTGGACTGTAGATTTTATATAGCAAATGAGTAGGTAAGCACTCAATCCAGAAAATCGAAACCTTGTCTGTGTAGAGCTGTGGGTTTGACTCTCAACTCTGTCCCTTCCTGGAGTGCTCTGGTCACAACACTAAATTAACCTTAAGCTCAAAGCACGGTTCACCTTCTGCAGGAATCTACACTGCAAAACAAACAAACAAACAAACAAAAAAACCCAAGATGGAACCCAAAGAACAGATCTGCACTTTCATGGTCATCATGTGAGTACATTCCTGTCTCTGCTCTTCAGCCATTTCTGAATTACATTTCTAAAGGAAATTCAAGCTAAACGGGAATTATTACCTTCACTTTCCATCCAAAGGTGAATGGAAATCCCTTTGCAGGCTATACAAGGTATAACAGGACTGCAAATCTCTGCAGACTACAGCTATTTGGGGAAAAAAGACTGAAGGATTTTAAACCTCTCCCTTCTGTTCCCCATCTCACCATAACCCATGGAGAGGGAAACTTGTTCAATGTTATGGGTTCTATCATAGGATTGCTAAAATCCTTTATTACATTTGATCCTAAATGACTTTCAAAACTCACCGAATCACAGAATCTTCAGGGTTGGAAGGGATCTTGAGAGATCATCTAGTCCACGCCCACTGCCAGAGCAGAACCACCTAGAGCAGTTCACACAGGAACTTGTCCAGGTGGGTTTTGAATGTCCTCATAGAAAGAGACTCCACAACCCATCTGGGCAGCCTGTTCCAGTGACCTATCACCCTCACAGTGAAGTAATTTTTCCTTATGTTTCCTTGGAACCTCTTATGTTCCAGAACTCTTATGTCCCATTGCCCCTTGTCCTATCATTGGACATCAGTGAGAACAACCTGGCTCCATCCTCCTGACACCCACTCTTTACACATTTGTAAACATTAATGAGGTCATCCCTCAGTCTCCTCTTCTCCAAGCTGAAGAGTCCCAGCTCCCTCAGCCTTTCATCAGAAGGGAGATAGTCCACTTCATCATCTTTATGATGATGGAGGAGTGATCCACCCCTCCCTGCTAACTCATCCCAGGTTCTAGATTGGTCATGATGTTCTATGGTGTGCAACAACACCTCTTTGACTAGTTCAAGTCAGCTGTCCTGGCCATGCTGCCTCTCAGCTTCTTGTGCTCCTTTGGCCTGCTTTGCTGGCAGGGCAGCAGAAAAGGCTGTGCAAGTACTACCCAACAATACCAAAACAGTCCTTTGTAAGCAACATACTTTTCAGCATAAACCCAAAACAGCTCTGTACCAGCTACTAGGAAGAAAATTAGTTCTATCCCAGCTAACACCAGAACAACCACTAACTTGTTTTCCTTTCTGCCATTTACTTTATTTTCCAGTGACTGCCTTCCTCCATAGTCCTTAATGATATTTAAAACTAGATGTGTAATTAAGGTGACTAACAAGCAGATAGGCAATTAGGATTTTAATAAATACTTCATAGCATAGGCCTATCAGTACCACTGATGAGGAAGACATATATGTTCTTTTGAAAATCTGTCAGACATCTACCTACAGCTTAAAACATCAGATAACCTTAAAAATCATTTAACCCTCAAGTCCTAAATATTCTAAAATATTTGGTTTTTTTTAAAACTTAGATATGTCCTATGCACATATACAGAGGGAATATAGTGGAACCTCTTTCAAGCAAGAACCACAAGCATTAAACAAAAAATCCAAACCAAAAGCCAATCCCTTGAGCCTCGTAAACTTTCTAAGGAAATTAACTGTCCTGTAATTCTGCTGGTAGAAAATGAATGCTAGTTACAAACAGTATTCTAAAGTACGGTAGCAAAAGTAATTGGCTTCCCCCTCCATCCCAAAGTTCTTGACCTTTTGCTCCTCATTAGGGACATAAACCATTGGGATAACAGTTACATTTGTCATATTTCTTGTAAAATTATACAAGTAGATATTGAAATGGTTTGGAGTCAGTAAAATTAATTTGAAAGGCTCCCTGTAGGAAATGGCTAAGAACTTAAATCCTGTTTAATTCTCACAATAGTTATGCCACATGCATTTGCACAATGCATTTCAAAGTATTAAAACTTTAACAAAGTGAAATTATAAACAAACCTGTAAATTTAAAGATGATAACACATCTGTTTCTCTTATGGTATTTAAACTTAGTGAAAACAGTAATCATACAAACACCTTCCTTACTTTAGAGATTTTCTGATCTCCACTTTTACTCCTACAATTCTTGACTAGCTACAAAGATTTCATCAAGAGAGAATTTCAGAACCTAAACATGTCCCTAAACATTGTTATTCATAAATTTGCTCCTTCTGATTTCAGTGTTATTTTTAATTTACACTCAGGATCCCATGAAGAAGAGTATAATACCAAGCAGGTCCTATTTCTGTTGACAATAGTTTGTAACCTGCTGCTAGTAGAGAACAATTCTATGAACTTTAAGTTTTAGGATTTAGGAGGTAAATAACTTTAGGCAACATCTAGCAGTGTATTTTAGGATACATAGTAATATGTACATTAATACAGGAATGAATACTGTCTTTCTTACTGTGTAAGAAGATAATATGGATAATAATAATTTAATTCAATATGTAACATTAAAATAACTGATGTGCAAGCACAGAAATGCTACACTTTCAAAATTATAATACACCTCTTGACATGAATTTACATGCTGTAAATCAACAATGAAAGAAACATACTAGTTGCTATAAAGGAGCATGACAAAGAACTCCAGTCAAGGGTGTAAGAGTAATTGTCACTTCCATCTACCACTCTTGAGTAATTTTCAATAGTCAGTTGACTTCTCTGCCTTTGGAAGCCGAAGTAATAAGGCAAGAAAAATAATTGAAACTGTAGCTTTTCTTGCACACACCTACTAGATCTACATGGATAATAGTTCTACACTATACATATATAGTTCTACAAATATTAGTTCTACAAATAAAACTTTAATTGCAATGAAGGATAAGATACAGATACCTAGTAGGGTATGTGGGAGGGAAAAAAAAAAGTTTTAATGACAGGATGAGCTACCAGTAAAGTCATTTCATATAAAGTATTAAAATACTTAGGAAACAAAAAACCTAATCACAGTTTTTGCCTGTATAGGATGCATAGTAGCAGAGTCCTCACACTTACTTTTGCAAAATAAGTTTAACCTTTATAGTCATAAATTGACTAGTGATAGAGTAGCTCCATTTCTTTGGGAAGCCTGGCAGTTCCAAATGGAAGCAAATGTAAACTGAAAAAAGAACCTATTTAATTTGGTTTAAAAAATATTTTTTAAAAAACTTTGATATCCAAGTTCTTTGCTAGTTTTGTTAAACCTACCAGCTTAAATGTACAGAAATCTTTCCAGAGCATTTCTGATATTTTTAAATTTATTTATTTGTTATTAATGAACTTCTTTATTAAACATCTTCTCTATTTTCTGGTTATGAAACAAGGGGTTTGCAAATCCAAGATTAATTAAGAGTTCTTGGAATTTTTTCAACATCCCATGCTAAAATACATTAATAAATCTGTCTTGTGCAAACATTTTCAAACATAAATTTACAAATACATTATAGTGCTTTGGTAATACAGCCCATATTCTTAAATAGATCTATTTGCTACAAGGAAGAACTGTCTGTAAAAACTGCTTCTGTAGAGGAAGGACTCAGAACTCCTGGAGACTGTGGTTACAGACCTCCAGCATAGCAACATTCTTCTTGTCTAGCCTTGTAACTTTTTTTCCAGGTTCTTTGTACATTAAGTTCTTTCATTTCAACTGCCCTAAGGGTTTCTTGCTCACTAACTAATGGGGAGCTTGATGGATCGTTACTTTAATGTAGCACAATGTGATAAAGCTGTAGGATTCTCTAGTAAAGAAATTACTGGTTCTGTTCTTAATAGATTAGATCTCACAATATTTAGCCTCACGTCATCAAGGCCTTTGTACATAAAACGTTATTTAGAAGAGATCTTTTACTGAGTTCAACTAATTTCTATAAAAAAAAGGGTAATTTCAAACACAGTTTACCTGCACACACAAAACAATGAAGACAGGGTGATGTGATTAATTTGCTTCATGCATAAACACTGAACACTATATATTCATAAATGTCACGAGCAGGCTTTTTATTAATAGCCTAATTAAATTGAAACAGCATATAAGACCCTTGTGGGGTAGAACTCATTGTTTACTAAAGCTGGGATTGTTTGAAGATGCAGAGGTTGTGCATTGTTGCTCATTCTATAAGGCTCTGATCAGAAACTTCATGAATGGCTCATGAATCACTTACCAGTCATTTATACAGACCTGAGGCAGTCCAGATAAAAGCCGCTAGACTGTAGACAGATCTCATTCTGTATGCATTCTCATTCACTTGATTCCCAGAATACATGCTTCCTCTCTCAGCAATCTCAGCAAAAGTCTAACTGAGAAATGTATTACTGATTGTCCTGTTCTTCTTCATCTCAGTATGTTGAGATAGCAGCTTAGATATCTCCTGTTAACTCAGACTTAACACCATATACCTTGATTTATTTGAATTTCACTTAACATCCTCCAGTAGTTTCCTTATTAACTCTTGTGTATCACTTTGTGACCTTCTGCCTAAATATTGAAGATTAAGAGCTCCCAAGTTACTGCATATATTACTATGAATGCTCTTACAGGCATAACGGATGGGTTTTAGAACAGTTCTCTGCTATTTGCCAAATCCTACAACTGATCTAAAACCAGAATACGAGAAGGACATTGCATCAACACCATGAACAAAATCTCAATCCTTCATTTCTTTATCACATTTAATCCATTAAATCTGGATGTACAATACAGTCAATAGCATAGTTTGTACAATAGTTCCTACTTTTTGGCAAAATGGTAATTGTTCTTGTACTACATTAGTTTCCTCCCCAAAAGCCTTGTTTTACAATATATTTTATTTATTCTGAAAACTTCAGCCCTTATATTTGCCTGGGGAAGAAAAATTAGTCATCAAAGCAGTTGAAAGCAATGATGATTCAAGTATATTAGTAACATATTTGGTCAGCTACCTCTCCATGCCACATGTTCCTAGCAGAGCCCTTCTATGCACTGTGGTTCAGCAAACTGGAAATCCTGGCATTATGTTTGACTTGTTTCAGCTCTTTGGAGAAGTCAGATGCCTTCTGAATTTCCTTTTACACAGTATGTCAGGATCTATGCTGGACAAAAACTTTGGTCAATATTTCAGCAGTTACACACACACACACAAATGGTATAAGTTCACATTCATGTATGAGGGAGTTGATTTAGTCCTGGTAAAATCAATAATTTTTTGTTATTGACTTTGCTTGGGGCAGAATTGATCTCAAAAGGCAACAAATGTATTGAATTAGTTTAGTAAATTACTGTTCTCACGACCGAGTTAAAAGACAAATGAGAAGTTAAGTGAGAGTTTGGTTACAATATCACATCACAGGGTTTCCTGGTTATTTTCTTGTGGCGTTCACACAGTGGAATGTCAAAGAAACATGTCTCACATCAATGCACACAGGAGTTTATATAAAAATATATAAGCCTTTTACAAATGTAAAGATTGTAAATCTGTCCCTAACCAAAAGGATCATAAAATTCAAAGTTTTAGACACCCTATTTTGAAGTCTGTATTAAGATCAACTGACCTTCTCTTGACTGAGAGTTTCACAGTGTTCTACCTAAATACATTAGAAAATGTCTGGCAGGACTGAGTATTTAAATATGTTTTCAAAAGTTCAGACTATATCTTGATTAATGAAGCTTTTCTTGATTAATGGAGCATTACAGAAAGTCTCTGTGGGAGCATGTCATGTTCAAATGAAGAAGCTTTTAATGCAGAGTTTTAAAATTTTTCAAAGTAGATATTCATACAGCCCTTAAGTCTTCATGATCCATTTATATGCACAGATAAGAGAAGATAGCATTTTCTTTTTGTAGGGGTCTCATGTGTCTGCTCCCAGTAATTACATGGCACGTTCAAACAATTCTCAGAATGAAACACTCTTTAGCAAAGATGACCTGTAATGCAATAGGTTATGTGCCATAGAAGACAGCATATAAATATTTTAAAATGTAGAATACATGAAAAAGCATCTTTACTTTTATGTGCTCTCTCATGCCAAGGGCAGAAGCACCTTCACCAGTAAAGATACAGATTATGCATTGGCTATATACACATGGATATATGGATAGATATTAATATATAATAATATCATGAAATGTCATTACTTCTATGTTTATAAAATTCCTCTTATAGTGAACTCATTGACAAGCAAGCTTTTGGCCATAAGAGCTCTGCCAGCAGCGGATAAATTCTTAATGATGGAAAGTAGGCTAATACTTTGAAATTCTGTTTGCATATGACCTTCTTTTCTTTCTCCTCTTTCTTTAAACTGCTGTATTGCCATTTTTCTCCAAATTGGTTAAATAAAGAAGATATAAAGATATATATAAAGAAGACAAACCATTGTAAAACACTCAAATTCCTAAACAGACATCCTGGATTCAATGTAAAAATTACTTTTTTGATTTGAGAACTTTTTTGAAATTCAACATGACACACATAAAATCTTTGTTGTCAGCAGCCAAGCAGCTCAGAGTTAGTTCTGTAATCCCATTGTGGGACCTAAAGTGCACACAGGAAGCTGGATTCAATTTTTCACTTAATTCCAGAAGTTATCCATTATCCTTCCTTACTGAGTAAAAGGGATTACTTTTCCTTGGCAAGCTTCTTGGTATGCAGAGCTAAAATTGGGTCTCGGTCACAAAAGACCTGTCAATAGACATTAAATTATCTAATTACAGCCGAACATGTTATTGAACAAGTCATATTTAAACTATGAATGACACAAGTCAAAATCCATTTTTAAAATAACCCTAAGTGATACACATACCCCAATATAGCCTCATTGTTTTGCTACTGTCTCATGCATGCAGTGCCCGGTATTAATCATAGTTGAGAGTTGTGAAATGATACAAATGCAATATTTTACTGCTTAATAGGAGATGTGTCTAGAAGCAATGCAAGAAAAATAAAACCATCTAATCAACATTAGGATTTTTAAAAGACAATCATTTCAGCCCACAGGGTTTTATTCATCAATAATAATCGCACTGAGACCCAACACAAAAAGTAGATCTTTAATATCAATAAAACAAAATGCTGCTTTGTTAATGAAGACATATTCATTTATTGATTAGTTGTGCAAGAATGTTTATGTTTGTTTTGCTTCTAGTTGCTTATGTACGGAATGAGCTGTTCATTTTAACTCCATCTGCATGCAAAGACTCATAGAAATGGTCATAAGGGTTTTCTTACAGCCTATCTTCTCCTCTCATGTTTTTTTACAGCCTCTATTTCACTCTGAGTTCTACTATACTTGGTATGCTCTAAGCACAGGAAGAAGAATACAGTAGGCTAATGTCTAGCCTACGGAAAGCCAGCTCACCTTAATCAAGCATAAGTATAGCAAAGGTAAGTTGGTAACCTCACTTTTACCACCTCTATGGCTCCTTTAGCTTTACTTTTTTTTTTTTTTAAAGGCATTGAAAAATAAATACATGTGAATACTGACAAGGATCTAATAGCAGTAAGTCCCAAATAATTTTAAATGCCTAACCAGTGCTCTGATGAATAGTCAGGTATTGGAAAGGACAGCTTCTTGTTATTCCAGGAGGAAGAAAAAAATACACACACACAGAAATAGAAAGCACAGGGTTTGACCTTCACAGTTCTTTCCAGCCTTTCATCATTTTCTTAATGAGGAACACTGCTCCATCAAAGCAAATAAACACTGGTCAATCTCCACTGCCTTCTTACTCTCTACTACAAGGGACACAGGCTTCAATACAGGCAAAGACTTCCACAGCATCAGGTATCAGCTGTGAAGAGAATGCAAATCAGTAAAATCATACTGAGGTCCTTGAGACCATTTCATGAGGACAGCCCTTTGAAGGATTTGAGCCGTAGATATTTGTCTGTTTTCTTTATGACAAAACTACCTGCCTCTAAGGAGCCTGCAACTTTAGACTGCTTACTGTAAGTTCTCAGAGACCAAATTGTACAATCTTAGGCTCTTGGAACAGGGAAGTGTGCATGCAATGAGTTTTAATATACACATCACTTCTAAAACAGCTTTCAATTTTTTTAAAAAATTTTTGATTGGTTTCTTATTTTGATATGGGCCAAAGGCAAAGTTCACAGCCTGATCCAGCTGTGATGTTTCAGAGGTGTGCAGGGTAAGGGTTTTGTTTTATCTGACTTTTCTAGAATATCAGGAGAGTTTTTCTTCAACTAAGAACAGCTGTTTCTCCTACTAATGTCAGTGACAAATTAAGATTTTTGTACCTTTAGAGATGGAAAAACTTGTGGAAAGGAGCTTTGCTCAAGAGTTTATTCTTAATATTTTTCTTACTGAAATCCACAAAGGAAGTTGAGAGGGAACAGCTTTTACTTACAGTACATTCTCTTGCATGTTAGCCACTTCTAATTTTACTGCCTGTGGGCTATCTGGGAACCAGCAGGAGAGAAAATCCTACATGCAAAATCAAAACAAACAAACAAACAAAAAAATGGACCTCAGTGCAAAATTGCATTGTACAAAACATACTGTGTACCCAGTTTCAGAGTATAAATGGTTTCTTCTGTCTTTATTTCAAAGCATATACATTTCTCCATAATGATGCATAGAACTGTTCTAGGAAAAATTGCCCTGCTCATAGCTTACTTCTTCTGCCTATGTTTGGCTGTTGTAACAAACAGGAACAGATTTGTCAAATTTAGCAGTTTCCAGATGACTTTAACAATCCTATCTCTCAGACTGAATTTAAGTATTCACGGTATTCACAGTAGGGGCAAAAAGACACAGAGACTTCTATAGGCCATTTCAGTCATTGCAGTACTTCAAAAGCAGGACTCTTCTGCTGTTGTCTTCTCTGTTTGTCTAACCTTTGTTAAAATGACTCTGAAGCCTATCAAACCTCCAAGGTACACTTCAAAGTACTGGAATACTTGTTTCAAAGTATTAATTTATCTGTTTATTTGATAAATCAATAGTTATGCTCAATGAACAATTAAAAAAAAAAAACAAGAAATGAACAGAGAAATAAGACAGATCGCCATGAAACTTCCATTAGTACTGTGACAGTTCACAACCAATAACAGACATATAGGAAGCAGCTATCTAGTCAATTTTATGTTGATTCTAGAGCAGTCTTTTGGGACTTTGGTTTTCTTGCTTGCTTAGAAAGCCATCACAAGAGACAAAGAACTTACCAGTTACAAGATGTAGGATAGTTGTTTCTTTTTTATGTATGAGGTATGAAACCTGCAAAAACAATTTAACAACCTTAAATCTAAGCGGCTTTGACACAATTCACAAATACTCTGGTTTTTAGTTTTGGTGTATTTCATAACAATGTCATTATGCTAACACTAAAAATCCCCTGAATTTTCTCCTTTTTCCCATTTCAAAGACAGGCATCAGATTTGCCTTTTTCAGTTTTTTGGGTTTTTTTTTTAATTATTATTATTTCATCTCTATATGGAGTTTGAACAATAACTACTAGCAGCTCTGCGGCTATTTCATCTAAGGCTCCATGTACTCTAGGATCATTTCAAATCTATGTGAATAAAAGGCCTTGTATTCTAAGAGGAACTATTTATTTTAGTATCCTTCAAAATCCCACCATGTATTTAATTTACAAATATGACTCAAGAACTAAATCGGAATTGTTAGACAATGCTGGCCGATTTTAAGTTCAGAAACACAAGCCAAGGGTGAAGGCATTGTAAATAACACTATGGATGGCACTGTGTTCAACTTAGCAAGGAGGTGTCATTATTCTGGAGAGTTAGCAACCTGCTGCTGTGTTCAGCTTGATTGTACTAATGCATTGCTTTGTAAAAATATTTTAATAGGTAAAGGAATAAAAGTGGTAGACAATCTTTTTGTTTAAAACAGATTTTCAAGATGAATTAATACAGAAGTAGTCATGTTTTCTGAAATATTTAAGTGAATATGGGTAGAATAACTTTTGCATGCATCAAACAACTTTAGTATCAGACTATATCTGATAAAGATGGAGGCTTACTGTGACTGTGGTGTCTCAGTCAGTCAATGCTGTCCATATTTCTCTGAAACTCATTGATGAAGAAGTAGCTGTCAGCCTTAATTGTCTGCTCCAAATATTAGTTTACTAACACGAAGGAAACATGTTTGCATTTATGTTTATCTCCTTTTTATTACATGCAATCAAAATCCATAACAACTTATTTCAAACCTGTCAATGATTTATTAGAATAATGGAATGTCAATAATGTCACCTAAATCTGTGAGTCTACCTCCAGAGAGTGTAAGCCCTCAAGAAGTCAGTTACATTACATGAGCTAGCTCTCTAGGTGTTACTATGAATATCCAGAAGATGCTATCCTGTCTATAATACCCTAATCGAAAAGTGGAGGAGCCAGGACATTTTCCCCCTGGACAATAAATACTTGATTTAACATTTGATTTCATTCCAGAAGCCAGCAATTAAAAAATATATATATTATTTTGTTATGGTTTAGCAAAGAGCTGCTTTTGCTTGGTAACAGGGGGAGTGAGTTGCAGTGAAGACCCAGTAAAGAGTTCTTGGACTTTCTCCCAGCTCTTGGGTTCAGACTCAACTCTGGCCCAGCTGGGCCAATCTGATGCCTCTGCATCACTGTTTGACAATGGGAATTTGAAGTCCTTGGCAGGAGATGTAAGAGTGGTACAAGATGGAGGCAATCACATGGACCCCACAGTCAGAGAAGGAGTAAGGAAGGGGGAGTACCAGACTGGAGATCCGTCTGCAAGAATACAGGCTGTGTCCCTGCAACTCATGCAGGGCGATGGCAGGACTGAGAGTCACCAGCAGCTCCGGGTGAGTGCACCCAGACAGGCAGAGACCATGTGAGGAGGTGGCCACGGTGCAGGCCATGCTGGAGAGCCTGTGGGAGACAGAGACGATCCATCTAGATCAGGTCACATAGGAACATGCCATTACAAACAGTACAATATTAAAAAATAAGAATAAATAAATATTTTTCTCAGGAATTTCCTTTAATATAGCTACAGATCCAACACACAATCTGGTCTCTAAAAAAGAAGATTTTTCAAAGAAAGATTTGACAGAAACTACCAGTAAGTTCTTTTTAAAGAAAAAAAAAAAATCCAGATATAGAGTAAAAATCTATTTCACTTGTTCAATCGGATGAACAAAAATTGTAATTTTCTACAGGGCTCCCTCCGAAGAAGGAAGCCCATCTCCTCTTATTCAGTCCCTCAGAAATCAGGCTGTGTAAAACTCCACAAGCACCAGTTTTGCAAACCCATGGTCTTTTTTCTTTGAAAACATCTCTAATCTATATATTTCATCTTAATAAGCATATCTCCTAGAGATGTAGTTTGTGCCTTCGTGGCCAAGAAGACCAATGGCATCCTGGCATGCATCAAGAAGAAGGTAACCAGCAGGTCGAGGGGGGTTGTCCTCTCCCTCTACTCTGCCCTAGTGAAGCCTCATCTGGAGTCCCGTGTCCAGTTCTGGGCACCCTAACTCAAGAGGGACAGAGAACTTCTGGAGAGAGTCCAGCACAGAGCTACCAGTCCAAGGGAACTGTAGCTTATTCTTTATGAGGAAAAGCTGCGGGAACTGGGGCTGTTCAGTCTCAATAAGAGGAGACTGGAAGAGGGAGGGGGGAATCTCATTAATATTTACAAATATCTAAAGAGTGGATGTCAGGAGGTTGGGGCATCCCTTTTTTCTAATGTATCTAGCAACAGGACAAGGAGTAATGGGATGAAGCTGGAATACAAGAAGTTACATTTAAATATAAGAAAAAAACTGGTTTACTGTGAGGATGAAGGAGCCCTAGCACAGGCTGCCCAGGGAGGTTGTGAAGGCTCCTTCCCTGGAGGTCTTCAAGACCCTCCTGAACACATTCCTATGTGATCTGATCTAGGTGGAGGTGCTTCTGCAGGGGCATTGGACTGGATGATCTCTTAAGGTCTCTTCCAATCCCTACCATTCTATGGTTCTATAAATCTATAGTACTACAGTAGGGTTGGATTTATAGGTCCATAAAATCAGGAAAAGAGGAAAAAAAAAAAGTTAGTAGGGACATATCACTCACTGTGCACTCCATTTTACACATTTTAGGGTCTCATGGTAAAAAGTCCTTGTAAGCCAGTGTAAAACCACTTTCTTCCCCTTTACTTGTGGAGACATTCGCTACACCTACATTACGCATATTTATCATATGCTGCTTTTCAGATCTCAGTCATGTATTAAGCTCAAAAGATTTACCTTTACAGTAGAAATGATACTTAAATGAGAATTAGCAGTGGGAAAATACTAGAAAATCTGATCTCCTGTCTTTTAAAGGTATCAGAAAATTAATTATTTTCCCTGATATCAATGAGGCATTAAATCTGTAACTAATTCCATATGTGTGAAAACTGTAAGGATTAGAAGTGTATAAGGACGTGGTAGAATAAATCAAAACCATAGCAAATTCTGCAAGGTTGCAGAAGTGAGCCACTCTAGGCAATCAGGATATGAAAAGCAAATCACTTTATGGGAGGAAAAACCATGCTTACCTTTTAAGTATTTATTTCTACTAGCACAGTGTCACCTGAATGATTCAATCTTTTAGTTCATGGAACTATATACACACATATTAAAAAAAAAAGTTATAGACTCAAAGAATAAATACATTACATCCATTTTGATTAGCTTTTAAATACGTAAAAGACTGAAGAGTCAACACTCATTGTACTCAGTACATATTCATGGAGAAGAGTGATGTATATATATATTTCTAAAATACAAAAGTGGCCTAAAATCTGGGGTTATTTCAGCTAAATTAGATTGTGTTTGTCTAATCTTCTCCATAATGAAGGTGACAAACTTACAGATAAGTAATTGATGCAATGCAACTATGGCTATTTGTAAGGTTTATAACTTATGTTTATCTTTTCAGAAAGACTATCACGATACAAGAAATGAAGCAATGGAGAAAATGTTCCAATGGTCAATTTATCTCCCTGTTAAATCTTTTTGCTATGATCAGCAGAATTAGGCTTGATAACCACTGACCCCCTCATGACCTTCACTTGCAAAATCTATGTAAAAAATTGCATTTCTTTTGTCTAGCTATTCCTTACAGATCTCATCTTACTCACCCATGCAATGTTCAGTGTCTTCTAGGATGAAATCTTTGCAGAGCTTACATCCCACAAGAAATATGCAACTGGGAATCTTGAAGCCATCGTTAGTGTAGTCTGTCATGCTATAT
Organism: Urocolius indicus; assembly: GCA_013401255.1. Classification (NCBI taxonomy): domain Eukaryota; kingdom Metazoa; phylum Chordata; class Aves; order Coliiformes; family Coliidae; genus Urocolius; species Urocolius indicus. Next base: position 24,933 of record WBNH01008340.1, read on the forward strand.
AGCACTGATCAAGGTAAAGACCCCAAAAGCTGCCTCCTCACCTTGTCCATTTATCTGTGACTTGTGACAGCCACTAAGGACACTTCAGTTACAGTTTCTGCCTAACATACCATAACTAACTGTCCCTGCCATTTGCTCATCTTGCTTCATTTTTCTTACCCTGAGCAGTGTGAAAGATAGGATAATTGTGCTCTCTGGAACAGATATTCCAACACATCTATGTTAGTGGAGACCTACTAAAATCAGCAGGGATGGGCTAGTATACATAGGAGCTGAGATCTTCTATCTTTAGCCAGTCATGTGGTAAAAAACATACAAATTTTAGGTTCTGTAAGAAATCTCTTGTATCCTGATACTGTGAGGTCAACAGAGAAGGCCTTTTAAAATGTCCAATGAATTTCTTGAGCTGTCTTCTGGCATGCTTCAGCCCTGTGAAACAAATAACTGAGGAAAGCTCATAAAAATGAGTAAACAAACATAAAAGGCTGGCCCTGGGTGCTATTGTATTTCAGAACTGGCTCACTGCTCTTGTTAAAGGGCTGCTACAGACATATACAAAGAATCATATGAATAATGCTGGAGCCATCTACCTACAGCACAGAAACATGATCTTTTCTGTTCAAATGTGTTTGAAATTTGCTAAACTGGAAAAAAGATTACTTTCCTTAAAAGGGCATGATCTCATGTTCACTGCATTTTTTCAATATAGGACCAGGACGTGAAAAAAGCCTAAAAAGCTCTTCAGTCCATGCTGGCTTAATAACTTTAACATATTACTTCTAATGAAGAGGGAAAATATCAGACTTGTAAAAACTGATCCTAAAAAGAAAAAAATAGCTTTTAGCAAACCAGGGGGAAAGGAAAGTGTGGGGGGTGCAGCTTAATGCCTCAACATCAGTTAACAATACCAAAGTCTGAAGCCTTTAACTCATTAATTTGAAAGGGTTTGGCTCCAGCTCTTTATTTTGGCTTTTCATTTTTGTTTGTTTGTTTTTCTCCTCCCAAAGGAAATCTGGACTGTAGATGATTACTTTGAAAACAAAGCAGTACACAACTCTGGCAGAGAGATTCTCTTCAAAAGACATCATTCAAGGAATAAAACATGCTTTAAATTAACAATCAGTTGCAACAGTGACAGGCCTCAGGGTCTGGGGACATAGCCTCACATTAATTACTTGCTAAAGTAATGGAATTGTGTGCAATGTAACACAAAGATAAATATTAGGATAACTAGTTTCAAGAGGTTAGGCTAAAAGAAAACGCCTTTTTGACATTAGCATTGAGAAATCTGGAGAGGTTGAACACAAAGTTGAAATTACTTCTTAATAACCTTTTCTAATTAGCAGGAATCTTGGGCTATGGATCTGCTCCCAGTAGCGTGTTAGAGATAAGACAGCTGTTAATATCCAAATAAACATTAATTGATTACTAATTTAGAGTACACTGAGTTGTGCTTAGTTTTCCTAGAACTGCAAACCAATTTCAAGTTAATCTCCATGGATACTGGATCTGAACTAGTGAACCACTGATGATCAAACAGGATCTTTATGGACCGTGAACTCTCTGTTCAATCTTTTGTGGAAGTCAGATAGTTTAGCAAATGTTAAGTAAGATATGCTGTGAGCTAGAAGCATGTTCCTTGGAAGAGCTTTCATGGGACACCTCTAACGACCCTGCTGAAGTGCACTGCTATAAAGTTGCCCATTAGGTGAGCACCTATAGTGAATTTGATTCAGCAGGAGAAGCAGCAGGATTTCAAATTTGCTCTATGATCCAGATAGGGAAAGGAAGCCATTTTCCCTTTAGCTGCTGTATGAGCCTCTGACAACCCATGGCCTAATTATGTTATCACTTTCAGTGATCCACCTAGTTAATCAAAACTCTCTTACATTAGTGTCTAATCTTAATAAATACATAACAGTTTTATAAGGGTTTTCTGAGATCAGCAGCTCCGCTTTTACAGTAGAGTGGTAATCTAGTCTGAATACATTTCCCAGAGGTCCATACCTCCTGGAAAATTCTCAGCTAGGGAAAAGCTCTTTCAGTATTTAAAGTACAGCATCCTATTCAAATTTACATTTTTTAATGTCATGTTTATCTTAGTTTTCTAGTTGAATTTGTTTTGGGCATTGGCTAAAGTAATGCATTCTCCTCTGGATTAAGGAAAAAATAATTGGAGTAGACTAGAAGGAAACAAAACATATGCCACTATCTGTAACATGAAAAAAAATATAAAGTCACAGCTCAACAAAAATCACAGTTGTTCTGCATTGTGTTTCAGATGTTTAGTTTCCTGAGGCCATCACTCCTGTTCCAGTTTTTTTCTTTTCTGCTGTCTTAGAGTGAACTAGCCCTAACTTGTACAAGCCTCTATGTAATTCCAAATCTTGCCCCTGCTTTCTGTGAGACCAGAGGTGGGGGATGTTAATCCAAGTTTGCCACAGAATGGAAACACAAAACGTTTCAAACTTTAACTTCAGCAGTAAAAACCCACCCTAGATTATTTCACATACAAAGGAAACAAGAAGTGGCAGACACCAACCAGTTGAAAAGCACCCTCTTCAAAGCAGCAGCTGTTTTAATTTGCAAAACCTAAGTGGCCACTCCCAGAAAATCATGATGCAGAATGCCCCTATAACCACGCAATTCTGTATGACAGAAAACAGATGAAGAGACTGTCACGAGAAGGCTCTGAGATCAAGAGCTGGATACCAACTATGTATCATAAGGCCTCATAGAGAGGAGGATTAAAAAGCAGTGCTGAAAAGATCAACTGTGATTGACACTTATTACACACATGTAAGACATAAGTTTAGCTTCCATGAGCCAATTAGATCCAGTGTTCTCAAGCAGACTTTAGGTAAGCTAAGTCCACCACACTGTGCATATTTCCCTCTGAAAAATGCTACCTGGTGCCACCCTGGAATTGCCAAGGACAACTCTGGAAAAAAATGAACAAATAAATAAAATCCCATCAAAATAAAAGTCCAACTCCCACGGATCTTTTTTTTCTTCTATTGAAGTTAAAAGGCATTCAGGAACGTGGAGAAAAATAAACCTTCCCTGACTGTGGAAATGGAGTGCTCTGACTTCTATGGGTTTTTAGAATTAGCTAATAGGTTCAAGGAAATATTAATTTAGTGTTCTAAACACTCCAGGTGACCTGTGCCAAATGTAGCAGCTGGCATTAATAGAGCAAATTACATGATTATATTAAAGTTGAATGGCACATCTTTACAAAAATAAATATCTAAATGCTGTTTAGAATTCAAATCAGCTACAGCAGGAGTAGACCTAACAGATATGAGCAAATGTAGTATTAAAGCACAGAAATAAAGATCAGAATTTCCATTTACCTTCCCATCACGACCAGAATTCGAATGTTGTGGATGTACAACAAAGCATTTTCCCAGGGTTTCTGAAGAGAAGTCTCTACCATGGCAATATGTTAAACACCTACTGTCATCTTTTCAGCTGGGAAAAGAGTATATTGAGATCAGAATGAAGGTATAGTTTAATCTCACTGGAAACCAGAATTTTATCTATGAAGAGACCTATGATTTGATCTGGGGTATAATGAAAAGAAAATCTTTCAGTTTGGGGATTGAGGAGTGGAAAGGTGAACAGACTTTCTCAGAATTGGCAGTATCCCAGTGCTTATTGCATTTGCTATGGATAGTTTGGGGTTTTTTTCTGAGGTAAACATCTGAAGTTGCGTATCCATGTCCCTGTGAGAATGCTTTAATCTGTGCTACTGGCAATTTTGAACACTGATCTCTCCCTTGCTCCAGAGAACATGTAACCTTGGCCCAAAAAGACAATATGTTTCTACAAAGTATTAAAATGTTGATGTGGAGGGAGGCAAAAGCTTCCTGGAAACTTTTTCAACAAGTTCTAGTTATGGTTCTGCAGCCTTTCTGTAACGGAGTATTTCTGTTGGCAGTAATAGGATTACCTGCATCATTAAAGGTTGCAGGAGCTCTCCCTTGACAGGTGCAGTAAATGGAGAAAATGATTTACAGAGTATTTAATTTATAGTGGAAGGGCTTAATTATAGTTCCAATGAGGCTGAGCTACACAGATCACAGTGATCAACATTAGCTCCGAAAAAGCATAATGCAGTACATCTGAGAGGTGTTGCAAGCAGTACTGTGGGCCACAGGATAGCACATATGTAAGCAGCTTTCCCAGACAAGTCCTGAAAGAAGAGAGGAGACATCATTTCACTACTTTATTTTGGACTCTAAGGAAAGAAAAATGAAAAAGAAAGAAAAAGTATTCTAAGGCGCTTGAAACACATCACACACTCTAGTCAAAGTTTGACTGTAGTCAAACTCACTTTCATGTGGGGGTCACATCTTCTACTGAGTGTTATTGCAGCACTAAGCCTATACTTATAACAAAGCTTAGGATACGAAAAGAACCAAAACCAGGAGAACCTACTCACTATTATGGATGAGGTTGTGGGAGAGAGAAAAGAAAACAATTTCTAGCAAACAGAAGATATTACTTTAAAGGTCTGAATTTTGGGTGACTTATGCTTTCACTCAGTCTGAAGTGCTTATTTTTAAGGATATAGAATGTGCCACTTAACTAAGAGAATCTATTTAAAACCCCAATTCCTCTTACTATCTATCCTATTAAAATCAGTAGTTCTTCAATCAAGTGGATATGATTACCCAAAAAACTAAGACAGCTGGTCTAAGCTCTTAAAGGAAAAAGTTTGCCTAAAGCTATTCACTGTCAAAGATTGATCTCTGTTTAAGACAGCAGTTGTACTTAGGTGTTTGGCCAATGGCCAAACTAATAATCTCGAACACATACACATACATTTTTCAGGATTATTTACTCAGGTATTTGTTATATTTGAAACAATGCCAATTTTAACAAAGAAATTACTAAGGACATGATCTTTACACAGATCTGAAGACAGTTACAAACTCTACCAAGTCCATCTGAACAGAAGAAATGGAGATTAACTGTACTGAACATAAATCTAATTCATACTTGCAAAACTAGGTCAGGCTGTCACACAAATCAATCAGAACAGGAGCAAGCCTTGTAAAAAATTAGAATCACAGAATCTCAAGAGCTCAAAAGGACCTCCAAAGATCATGTAGTCCAAACCCCCTGTCAGAGCAGGACCACCTGGAGTAGGTCACACAGGAACTCTTGGGCTGAGTTCTCTGTTGTTTGAATTATTTTTTGTCTGTAGAAAAGCTTACTCTCACAAGCAAATGCTGAAGCATCCAAGAATCCTGGTGAGGTGGTGATAAGAAATACAGTAGGGAAGACTCTTTTCGTTATACAGCCCACAAGTCATCTGCAGAGCTGATGCACTGCAATCCCTGGAGTCTAGAACATCCCTCATCACTTATGCTAAACATTTACCACATGATAATGGGTCTTGCTCTTACATTTCCCTTCTGTTCCTTTTCCTCAGGTTGGTTTATAACAGTGAATGTCTTCCACAGAGAATTTTCCCATAGCAGAATCCGTGCAATACAACATGCTCTGGATAAACACTGCCTTTTTTCTCACAGATTCTCCCTCTCTACACACATTTGAAAACATGCCATTTAGCTATTCATGCATGTACAGTTGAGCGTAAGAATAATACTTCCTGTCCTGTCCCTGCCAGTGCAGCACACAAAGCTGACAACACAGTATGCAACAATTGAATTAACATAAATGTAAGATCCACCTTATATAACCTACTAGTACCTATTAATAATGGTATTTCAGGTGGTCTTGCGGCCCAAAGTACTTTACAGAACATTTTACGTCAGGTGAATTGGAAGCTGGCCTTCACTTTAAATGCTTTGATATGGGAATTCCAGTCACTGCTCACCAAAAATAAGGCAGTAGTATCTGCCTAGATCAAAATGACAACCACATAATTTGGATCATATCTTTCTAATCTGATCCTCTTGTTGACAGGAGAAGGATTGAGTAAAATTAGTCTCCATTTCCAGATTTTGCAGTGAATCTTATGTTTCAAGGGAAGAAATATATGGTCAAGTAGTAGGTAGTCATTTTCATATCTCATCTCCAATAGCAATTTCTTTCTGTTACAACACCTTGATGCTTTTAACAAGCACAAATAATCTGATTCAATAGTTTTTAGAATCAGAACTTTGTTTTAATTTTAGTTGATTATGTGGTCAAAGGAAATTATTCAGAACAAACAAGACTGGATTAAAAGCAATACAAGTTTCCTGAAAATTATTTCTATTTTTCACATGATTTCCTACCCCATCTGCTTCTGATGACTTAATTTCTACCTCTCAGGATCCCTCCAGATTGATATTCATTAAAAGAATCTATATCAGTTCAAGATTCTAAGACATTAATGCTATGGTACAAAAATATAGACAAATTGAATTGTCATTGATAATTGTGTAATTCCATTACACAATTGAATTGTTCTATATTTATAGAAGTAGGCTCCAGAAAGTCCCAGCTGAAGCAATAGTGACAGCATCCAAGATGGCCTTTCTAAGTATCTGTGAGCTGCCCTTTCCTTGTCAGTCCCAAGTTAGCCACTTGTTTCCAAAATATGCTGAGGAGTAGCGCATAATTCTAGATAGATGAGAAACATTTATGCAGCTACATTTATTGTTTTCCTGTTTGCAGTATAGGTTGCTATCTGAACTAAAATGGCATAAAAAACACACAGTAATTGATTGTGCTTACAGGAGAATTACTTCTATTTGAGAATTTTGGTCACTTAACACACACACACTGCATGCCACAAAAGCCTTGGGTCCCTTATGGGAAATATCTATTGTACCTCAATGGCCTCTCACAGTGGCCATGCTGGCAGCTTTTATCAAATGAAAAAGGGTCATTTAACTATTCTTTCAAGTATCTTTTTCCATACCAATTTTCCAATTTAAATTTTCAATATTCCAAATGAATTTGAACCAAGCACAAGATAGAACAATCCATTCAAAGTATGGAGTTTATGCCTTGGATATCAAGAGTAGCACTGACTTTTGGATACTGTAAAAATTTAACAGCTGTTCAGTCCATGAAGAAGAAGCTGGCACTTTATCCTTAAGGACTTTGTATCCCATGACAAACAAGTTGCATGCTTTATAGTCTGTCATAGAGACTTTTCCAGATACTCCCTTCTTACTGTCTTCCTAACCTTCCTTAACTACACAAATGTCCTTTGAGAGATAAAGTTCCTATTTTCCCACATGTTTCTTCATCTCCACCTCACTTCATTTAACCGCAATAAGGCCATAGCACATACAGAATATCTTATTTCTAGTAGTTTTGCTCCTACAGCACTTACAGTGCAGAAATATTATAAGCTGTGTCTATGCCAGGAGACTAGGGGTACTGCACAATTAACCCACTAAGAAAGGAAATCCAAATCATATTGGGGTCTTCATAAGCTCTCTCTGGCTTGCCAGTTTGGATAATCATGAGGAGCCTAAATTAACATATAACTGTTTACTCATGATTCTTGTATTAGCTTTCAAAAAGACAGAACAAAAAGATGGAAAACTTGCATTTAACACTTAATAGCTTTTAGCACAACACAGCAGCTGCACTAAATGTTCTGCAATCTTACTCCAGATCACTGCTGTTAAGAAAGCAGTGAAAAAAAAGGGCAATGTGCATTTTGGCCTTTGAAGCAGGTTCCCTTCCTTACACAAGAACTATGACTTACATATTACTCGTCTCTGTATCTTGCCAACCTAGGGCTTGGCCTAAGCTTTGTTTCACTTATTAATAACATACTTAACATTAGCATCCAGGAATAAGCTACAGCAAGGACAAGCTAGCATAGTATTTCTGCTTCTGCATGTATTTTAGAGTTTACAGAGATTAGTGCAATAGTGTTCCCAGAAGAAACAGCCTAACTCAGTACTACTTAGTTTGTCTGTTCTCATGAACTCTGGACTTTCTACTCCTCTTCAGTGCTCTTGACTTCCATCTAATAAATCACTTCAGACACTTAGCCTTCATGTTCACATAAACTTTAATGGAGTGACACATCTTTTACTGAAATATGTCTGACTTTCAAATGAAAATGTCTTTACCATACCACAACTATGCAATTTTTTACTCCACACTTCCAAAGCCTGCTCCTGCTCCCAAAGGAGCCAACATGCCTTACTCCTTATCTTGTAAAATCAGCAGTTACACAAAACTTCAGACTATGTTGATTCTAAAAGGAATGTGACAATATCTGCACCTATGTTCAAAGGCAACGTCAGAGTGTTTCAATTAGACTAATGGATTCATATTTTCCCTTAGATTCTGAATGTCCAGACAATTCTTGCCTGAGAGACCCACAGCTTCTTTACATTTCAGTCTGAACAAAGCACTTTTCCCAAACATCTCAGCAGAGATTCTGCCAGCTTGTGCTTGAAAACAAAATGCTAATAGTTGGTCTGAGTTTCCAGTGTCTCTTCATCATGCAGATTGAGTCTTCCAAGAATAAGTGTTGTGACTACTCCTCTTTTATTAAGATGGTAAATTACATGTATCCAATGGCAAACAAAGCAAATTTTTGGTCCTGATCTTGCACACATAGTAGGATTTCTGGGGACTTGGTCATTCTAGAGAACTTAACTGATCCTGAGGATAATTAGCTTCTCACCAGAATGCACTGTGGGGCATTTCAAACAACTATTTAAACTTGAATACGATTTTCAGTTGTTTGAAAAAGACAATAAGTTGTATACTTTACAAATACCCGAGAAACCCAACCTTATTCTTACTTGCTTTTGAAAAAGACACTAAAATAGACTAAGATGAATACATATTGGAATAATTTACCATAGCCATTCAGACATAATTTCTATAAGGAAGAAAATACAAATAGCTGAACTTTAAGGACATGAAAATGCCTTGAAGTATAAATAACAATTTACATTTACATTTGTCTCAGTTTCTACAGGAATGCGTGCTCCTTAAAGCCATAATCAGAATGCAAACAAACAACAAATCATTCTTGTAACCAACCAAGAAATTTGAGGATATGCGATCCTTCTAATGCTAAATCAAGTAAGGCTAGTTCCTCTTCTATTTTATTCCCAACCCTGACAAATTATAATCACAAGAAGAATTATTTGTAGTAAAAAAGGTGGGTTAGGAGAAAAAAAAGTTAAACTTTTACAGAAATACAGTATTTTAATAAGACTGTTTGTTTGCCATGACCCCTCTACGCAAACGGAACAGTGGGGCAGAGCTTAGGGAGCAACTGTATTCAGCAATTGGCATTCAAAGGACTTTATTTGTTTAATATTTTGTTTTCTTAGCAAATAAAACTGAGTAATGATTTAGCTACATCACCATCACATGAATTACAGGTTTCAAGTAACTTCAGCTTCTCTTTAACAACTAGAATTTGAAGATGACCTGAAGTTAGGAAAGACTGGGAGTCTTGTAGAGTGAGAAGTCAGGGGTTGAGAATATTCTCTATTTACCACTCTCTGTGTGTGCGTGTGAATTTCATCAAATTGCAACAAAAGATAAAACACCTCTTTCTCCCAGTCCCACATGCCTCAGAGTCCTATCCTCAAAGACTGTGTGGGCTGTCTAAAGTGCATTTATTGGTCACAAGTGTTGGACAACATACAACAAGATCATCTTAGCTAGGTGCAAAACATAACTATGTAAGAGAACCACAAATTACTTAATATTACCTGCTCCATACACAGGCTAAGCAAAACTATGCTAAGATTACAGAACATAGAGCAAAACAATGGCATAAAAACAAGAGTAAGTTCTTCAGAGAGTATCTTAACTTTAAGAAATTTTCCTCACCTCCTTCCGCTCTTCATCTCTAGTAGACAAAAGAATGTGAGTCTGGGGATAAAAAGGAAGAGATAGGAAAGTACTGTTTATATAAAACATTGTAGCTTGGTATAGTTAAGTATTTCAAAACCCACCCTAAATTCCAAGGAAATAAAAATTGTTACCTCCTTTAATAATTACCTTTTGTTAAATTCTGACTGTATTTTATTCTTGTTCAGTACAGTTTTGTAGGATTAGCTTTAAAAAAAAAATTTCATCTGATTTTGAGTCAAGATGCAGAACCAGGATACTTTAGAAGGAAGAGTTGATCAGGCAAAGGCTTTATATCTGCAAGAACAGTGATATTTCAAAAATATTTTTGTCTTATTTTGGTACAAAAAAGAAACCGTTCAAAGATATTCCTAGAAATGCTTTTCTGAATAGCAAGTGATTCATGAGATCAATGAACGGATCCTTGTTCCAATATCCGAGAGGATCGACAAATGGTCATAGAACCCTGTTCCCTTCACATTTAAGTTAATATAAATAACTCAAAAAGCTCCAGAAGAAACATCTTCCCTTCCCCTGTCTTGATCAAGAGATTCACCTGACATCTGAAAAGTCAAAGGCCAAATTTTCTGCACTGAAATGGAATATTTAAAAGAAAACATTTTACAATACTGTTTGGAAGAATGTCTTGACTTACTAGATACTTTAGAGTGGTCTTATTGATTTTTACTATACATTTCTCTCTACATTTGGACCTTGAAAACCAGATGTGTTCCAATGAAAACATGCAGATTTTAACTCAGGGGTTTTTGTGGTTGATGCAAATTTTGTTTTGGTTTGTTTTTTTTACAAAAAAATGTATGAGAAGGAAATAGCACTACACTTATTAATCTTCTTAAATCCTATTTGTAATATGAGTAGTTTCTGTAATTCTTTGTCTTCACTTTTCTAAGAGTTATTCAAAGAAAGATCATCTGTACAATGCTTAAGGAGGAACTCATATGTGTTATAGAGTATTTAGGCATGAACTGTATTATTTATAGTCTATGCATTTACTCTGGAAAGCAAGCCTGGATGCCTTTCATTGTTATACCACACACACAGTTCTGATCTCTTAGTTCTATCAGAAAGTAGAAATTCCAGCATTTTACCCTAGTATCTGACCACAGACCTCAAATTTAGAGCACCAACTTTGTCAATAGCAGCTAAAAAATCAGAAGGCACAGGGTTAAGAACACTGACAATTTCATAATATCAGGAGATGGACAATTTTATCTTTTACACCTTTGTCTATGTAGTGGAAGAGTTCCAGAAAACTTGGGATGTATAAGTGAAAACAAAATTCTTGTACTATTACAAACACCGAATGTGTCTCTTGATAATGGAGGTTTTGAAGTTAATTTTTTAAATATTTCAATTTAGTTGCTTAAGACTGATACTTCTGAATTTTTAGATATCATTTATTAAGACTCCCAAGGTTTCTAAAGGCCTTAGGACCTTCACATGGTTAAAGTTTCTTAAGATCGTTAATATTTCCCAAGGCCTTCTGACTCTGTCAAAGTATTGCCTAGAAACAGAATGCCCAAGATAAGGCCAGCAGATGTTCAAGATGTAAATTAACTGAGTTAGCAGAGTGTTGCCAAACCAGTGATAGCAAATCACTTAAGCAAATCTAGAGAGCAAACAATGAACAACCACCAAAAGTAATAAAGAATTGTGAAATTGGGTAATTGTTTCTTGGAATAGACATATGTATGGTAAATAACTCCATGAAAGTTATTGAATATTTATGTTTTAATGTATAAAATGAGTGTACTTTCATTTTGTGTAATGCACATTTGGCAGAAGGATGCCCTGTGCATCCAGTGCTGCATTAAAGAATACTTGCTTAATAACAGCTCCCTTGTTATTGAGTCTTTATTTCAGAATCCTTACCTAGCTGCACCTAACTTCCCACTCTCAGTGAGGAATGTTAGAAAACAAGAGGGTCTAGAAGCTCTGACTTTGAATCAGTTTTCTACTGAAGAAGCATGTGTTTACTAGAGAGGGGTTTATAAGAACAACATCTTAAAAGAGTGAAGAATACATTCTATAGCTCTGTTCTTCACTAATTTGGGGCCTTATCCAAACACCACTGAGACATAAGAAAGTTTCAGTTGACTTCAGAGGGTTTTGGATCAGAAGATCCCAGCAAGTCTGACTCTACAATAGATCTCAAAAGGAAACTGGAAAAGTCTGTCTTTTCCCAGTATATATGTATATATTAAAAAAAAAAAAAAAAAGAAAGAAAAAAGAAAGAAATAGAATGTCAGGAAAAGGAATGAAATGTATTCCAAAGTTAAATATATATTCTTCAGATATCTGATCACCTAAAAAAAACCTGAAGGATGAATAACACATAGTTTCAGAAATCTGGTTTTACAAAGAAAATCACAATGCATTTTAGCTTTACGTTCCTCTCCCTGTCAACTGCAGAACCACACGTATCCTCAGAAAAAAATTATCTTGTGTTATCCACTTTAAGAAAATGAAAAGAAATGGGACTGCTGTCTTCAGTATGGGCTCCAATGGGATATAAACTGAGACAGAAAATGGAGACTCACATGAACTATCTGGATTTTGTATGGCCTAATGGCCTTACATATGCCAGGGTCCCAGCACAGTTTTCCTCTGAAATGTTGCAAACAAAGCTATGTTCTCAAACACCAACATTGTACTCTTTTCTAATAGCATGATAGTTGCACTACACAAAGATTATGTGAAAATTGACCTCACTATTTTGCTCCTGAAAGCCTTTGTAGTTTTCTTTGGCTCCAAGAAGAAAAGCACTTATCTTCTTGAAGTGGGGAGGCTACAGCCCTGCTGCTTAGCCTGGGACAGGCAAGAAGGCAAAGCTCTGCCTCTGGTCCTATTTCACTTCACAGAAAGGCTGGAGGGTACAAGCTGCAGGTAGCAGGTCTGAAGCATTTTCATCCCAACCACAACAGCAACAAGCCCTTTAGTTGTAGGCACCCAGGAAACCAAAGTCAGCTAGGGAACTTGCACTTCCATTTACATCAGAATATGACACCTTCAGCTCTTTAAAAAGGAATTTCCCTCAGGAAGGTCCTGAACCGTTCTTACATTACTGCTACTCACTGACAAGCATTTTTAACACTCAATCTCTCCATTCTCTTTGAAACAGCAAAGACAATATTAAGCATATTACACCAGGATAAAGATTCAAGATCAGGTTTAAGATTTTATTTGCTTTTCTGAGTTTATATCAGGCTTTTGTGGTCTGGTAAACAGAACAGAGAACACAGCATATGGCAGTGATTTAAAATGTCATTAGCACATGGCAAGGGAAATGGTTTTCTTGTACAGTTCACACATACCATATAAATCCTTTAAACAAATAAAGAGCTGTGCAGGGAGAGAAGAGGAAGAGACCCATTCAAAACCCAAATTTTCCATGCTCTTACACCCTTTTTTTTTTCCCTCTTTTTTGAGGACTGTGTATTCCTCACAATACAATGGAGTCTCTCCTCTTACCAAGTTATTGGATAATGCCTCATGCTCCACACACCAAGGTGACACATTGCCTACACTTCAGGAAGACCTTGGCAATGCACAAGCAACTCCAGAACACCAACTACAGGCAAAGAACATAGTCTCATATGTTTTGTAATAGGTAAGGATCACCACTTCACGTGCAGTATATTAACTCTTTCTGTCTATGTATTCTTGACAGAAACAAACACTGTAATGAACAAAGTTCCAAGTAGATACAGGGAACACAACTCTCACATTTGAGTTGAGAACATGATGCTTTGCCCTTTTTAAAAGTTAATTATGCATTTTTGTGTATGTTGGAGCTACACAATGAAATGCAACTCCAGAGATGTATTTGTCAAAGTTTAAGATGATATACCAAGCCATTAGTTAACCTGTGCTCTCACCTCTCTGTTGGTACATAGCACAAGATTGGTTACTGCACTCATCTGTTACATTATCTTCAAGGTAACTTGTAGCACAGCAAGCTACGTTCATTCAAATATGTAGAGAATCAAGGAAATGCACATGTAGAGACATACACAGACAACATAGTACAATCACAAGAATTAACTCAAAACCCCACTTCCTTGGCTAGCTACTTCCTTATATGCTGCTTCCACCCATGTGATCAATCACCCAGGGCCAAATTGATTAACTTGCAGCACCTGTTTCTGATAATTGGAAGTGGCTTGCCAGCTGAATTAACTTGTCCCTACTGTCTTTATTCAAGCTGGCTGGTCCAAGTCATATTTATGCCTACAGTAACTAAAAGGGGAAAGTACTGGAAGAGGGTGACACACGTACAGGTGATTTTATATTGCTTTTATATTTTATGCACATTAAAATTAAAAATACTTCATATATATTATTTAGTTATGGGTTTCAACACTCTTCTTATAGATAGGTAAATAAAATCACCTGTCTTTTACTTTTAGGAAACCTAAGGCAAAGTCATTCAGAATTAATTTTACTCATCTGAAGACACAAATATTTCTTCAGTGGGTTCCCCAACAGCTCAAAGGTGTTTAAGACCCATAGATTTCAATGCTCCTTTTCAAATATCAAACTTGTTATCCTGAGCTATTAAAAACTTCTAAAAATTAGAGATGATCTGTGTGAGAAACAAGATTAAAACTCAGGAACCTAAGCAGGCCAGATATGTCCAGACAAACACAAAACAAAGCTGATCTGAAAATGTTTGGGCCTTCTGCTCACAATTGTTCTACTTTAAAAAGTTTGTTGAGCAGTCAATAACAGGCACTGAATAAGAGGATATGGGGCAGATTCACAGAATAACTAGATATTTATGTCACTTAGACCTGCAGTGTGCTAGAAAATAGATTTATTGCCCCAACAGCTCATGAAAGAAGAGGAATTACTACTCAGACAAGGAACCAAAGCAGATAGAGGATTAGTGACTTTCTTAGATTCCCACAGGAAGCACACTCTATTTAAGTAGACTGCTGCATCACCTATTTTTTCCAGATTAGCTTTACACAAAGAGTAGCAGTTTAGCAGTTTCCATAAGTGTTTTCAGCAGCAGTGTATACTCTGCTCACTGGGAGTCAGTCCCAACTTAAAGACAGTCAAACATAAAGATGCTGAGAGAACTTTTTGACACAAGCAGTGGTCAAGTGTCAAAGGCCACAGGTGAAAAGCGTTATCTGAATTCTCCTCAATATACATGACATTGGAGCACAAGAGAACTGGAGGGATTCTGAGTTTGGCAGACATCATGTAGAAGTTACTGATGTCTTAACATATCTCATTCCTGAAGGATTTTTGGAACCATAATTTAGTCCAGATACTTTTCTTACCAGAATTAACACCATCCTGCACAGATAGATAATAAGTAGATCTCCTTTCAATGTGAAGAGATTAACATCAGCTTTCCATTCCTATCACCATTCCTACTTCTGTATCTCCAACCTGCCTCAAATTGACAAGACCTGAAAAAGTGAGGAGTCAAGGAGAGAAGACAACTATATGGAGAGAATGCAGAATACCATGATGTATTTAAAGTGGTGTATTTAAAGACTTACTTGTGATTTCCCAGTGCTTTTGCTTAAAGCTCACCAAGTGTGAAAAACCTTACAATCATTCCCAGTAGAGAATGGAGTTTCATTTGCTTGATGGCACCTCATTTACAATAAGAGTCCACCTGGATTCCCTATCTTTTTTCAAGGTAAAATCAAACACTCTATTCTACTATAGTGAACCTTACCTTGTATTCTTATGCTCTGACTGCATCCCCTGAAATGTTGGCTGGAAGAGGTTCACTTGATTTTCACGACTTAGAATTCTCATGCACCATAGGGAGGAGGAACATGCAAGGAATATGATTTGAGAGGTTCACACAGTAATGCCTGAAAAGGACGAGAAAGGACCAAAAAATCCCTCTGTTGTTTCAGTTATCAGATATAAAAATCCCTGTGGATTTTTGTGTATTATAGTCCAAGGTTACAGCCATAAGCCTTTTTGGCCGAACCCTCAGAGCATGTAAAATGCTCCAGGAAAGTCAATGTAACAATTTAGCATAGTTTCAGGAATTTGCTATTGCCAAGAATTATCCCCAGGAGCATAAGAAAGACAGTTGCTTAAACCTGTTAATAAAGACTGTTCTTTTACCACCTCAGTATTACAGTGTAGACTGACTGAAGGCCATTGCAAACACATACGTAGGTGGTCTAATTCATAATGCATAAAACAGAGAAGAAAATTAATTGAAAAGACTAAATCAATTGATATTGATGTACCTATATACATAAAAATATACCTATATAGATAAAAAATACACCACTGTGCATATGTATTTATTAATATTTGCAAAACATACATATGGATCTATAAATATATGTATATATGCAAACACAAGACAAAAAAGATATATAGAATTACTTCAAAGGATAAAAAGAGTTAACTTATAAAGCAGGAAAAAAGCTTTCTAGTGTACAAAAGTAAATCTTTGAAATATCAAGCAAAATAGTCATTAAGAAGCTCATGGACCTGTCAGCTGCTCTTTTAAAGATTCATGTTAACAGTTGCTGAAGGAGGCCCTTTAGGCTTCCTCCCCTGCTGAAAATCAGGCAAACTTCACTTCTAGAGAGCTTTAGTAGTTAAGATGTTCTTCCGTAGTGATAATATCATCCTACTGAAACAAATAGGCCTACTTCACAGCTAGAATAATTAAGTATTTAGTGAGAACTTGCTCTTGCATTATTATTATCCACTCTGTGTTGTCAGAAAACAATTTGCAGTTTTTTGCAAGAACAGTCATATTGTACCGTGGGGTTTTCAGACAGGGTTAAAGAGACAAGCGACAGCTCCTCATCTCTCTTCCTCTGATCCTCTTCTTAGCATTTTTTCTCTTAGTGGAGAAAAGGAAACAGAGCAGGAAAAATGATATTTTTTTACTACTAACATAGCAGAATGTCATTTGCAGAATATATTACCTGTAACTTAGAATAAACAGTGCTATTCCAGATATCTTTTCACATCCTGATAGAAACACCTTTGACACCATTATATCTCCTGGTAAATTCACTTTCCACCCCCAGACTCTTGTCATTTGCTTTCTCTTCACTTCAGGTAGTAACTGCACTGTCAGTGGGTGCCTTACACAGCTACTGTCCACTCAATTCATTCTATTCCACTTCTTACACAGCACTACTGCAAAATTATCCTAAAAAAACCTCAGGCTATTTTACTTGGTTCTCTAGTAATGATGTTCTCTTCTGCAAGCAGTTGAGAAAGATGATAGGTTGACTCTAATTTGCTCCATGCAGGTGCAATTTGAATGTTAACTACTCCTAACTAAAAATTCTGCTTTCAGGCCATCCTTCTTTAAATTTGAACTAAAGATGACAAGTTTCATATATTGAGATGCATTCCTGGTGACTGTAGACAGCTAATAGAGACATCCAGGTTAGGATCCTAATCAGCAGAAAGAGTAGATTATTTTTCTCTCTCCAGTAACTGAGAAGAATTCAGTTAAGGGCCAGAAGCTGCCTCAGATGACTCTAGGCTGTATTTTCTAGTTCTCATTTGCAAAGAAAGAACCCTGTTCAAGAAGAGCTGTCCCCTCAGAAGGAGTTCTCAGGGCAAGTACAACTTGAAGAGGATACTGTAGCTGCCAGTGGCATGACAGAGCATGACAGATTTGAAGTTATCGGTTGTAGAGTATGGATATAATTCTCAAGTCATGATAAATGTGGTAACAGGGTGTCATATACAAGGAAGCACAAACTGTAGTACCATTAAAGCACTATAGCTCATGGCAATTCAGATGCCATAAAGTACTTTATTTTTCTCTCAGTCACAGGCAACCTACTCTAAGGTACTTTGCACTGACTGTAGTCCTGCAAAATGAAATAATAGCTACAGATGAAATATAGCTGAAAGTACTATAGTAACTTGTGAATCCTTAGGGAAGAATTCAGGTACTGCATTTTTTTTAATTTGTTTATTTCTGTTGAAAGGTAATGTTATTTCTGTAGCCTTGTTAATTCTAGTTAAATCTAGTTTTCTATTCAATATTGTCTACATGTCACTGCTAGATCCTGTATGATGAAATACAAGGTGGGGGAGGAAGAAACTAATATTAGTTTGTAATAATTGATATTTCCAGACTATGATCTTGGCATCTCCTTAAATCCATTTATAATTGTTTGCTACCTGTTCCTGAATATGAATAGGCTATTTCATCCATGAAGGGTGAGTGCTAAGTTCCTTTCCCAGCTATGAAAGATCCATAACTCAAGAGTGCTGCAGGCTAGAGATAGTGGCAAAGATTTGTCTTTTTTTTCTCCAAACAAGTCAAGAATCATAATCAGCCTTCATGGATGAGACAGTTCTTTGTTTTTTGGTTGTATTTCTTTTAAATTAAGCTGTTTAAAAAGGGATTGAACCCTGGCATCATACAGTTGGTTATTAATCTGGATAATTAGCACTTTGAGGCTTGTTGGATAAGCCAAAAGCGGTTTAAAAAAATGAAGAGGGGGGGGAAAAAAAGTGGTACCTAAACTATTTGAGATTTTCTTTTGGGCATTTTTTCCCCCAAGGAGAATAACAAAAGTAATACTGAAGGAAATGGTTTATTGATGAAATACGTTGTCCATTTTACTGGTATAATTTATTTTTTAAATAAACCTTAAATGTCAATCAAACATTTTATTTCAGTGTCTGTTAAGAGAATCACCAATGTATGTACAAAGGAGATGAGAAATGAAAAAAAGCTTTGAAAGCACAACAATTTCAAGGTCAAAGAGCATCTAAAAACTGGCACAATCATACAAAGGGGAATTAAGCATCACTGTATAAACAGAATGGGACAAAAACACAGAAAGACAGAAACATAGATTGTACACTTGAGACTGAGGATCTTCCTCCTACCTTGACTCCTCTAGGCAACACTATACTAACCAATACAAAACAGCCACATTACCTTACTGGGATGCTGGCAGGATACCCAGTTCAGGATGTAGCACTGTCCTTTCCCTACGGTCCATTAGATTCACAGCAAAAATATTTTAACATAATAATGCATACTGCTCCCTGCATGATCACAGTTCTCTTAAAAGATGTACATGGAAATACTATCCCTGCAATAAAAATCAGAAACAGGTAATGAATTGTACTTACCAGACACTTTTGACTATGTTCTACCTATTAATCCATTTCTACCAGGAGTATTTTGAACCTGTCAAACATCCAAGAGCTGCAAGACACTTAGATTTATTTTGTCACTTTAACAGGTTTGCTTCTCCTCACCAACATCTCTGTTACAGAATTTTCCTCACCAACATCTCTGTTACAGTATTTGTCTCACCAAGTTTCATTGGCTCAAAATGCTGAAATAAAAAGATTGAGCACTGGATTTAAAAATCAATATTATGCCACATGGCAGAGCTAGAAGTGGAGCTTTTTCCTCTGGTGATTAAACATAGCCAGCTTCTCAATGAGTTTCAGACTATTTGTTTCCAGCCCTGAAGGTCCTAACATTTTAAAGCAGTGATATTTTAACTGTCCTTACAGGAAATGTGTATCTCCTGAGGGAGTATATCCTGAAATGATATACATAGCTTTTTACAGCAGAACAAATTGGTTATTGTTAATTGTACTATTAGCTCTATACAGTCAACTAGGTCACCTGTTTACTTCATTTGGCATAGGTATTTGCACTGCAATAAGACCAGGAGTGCTTCAGTGTGCAGTGCTTTGCAGACACAGCTACAGATGGTAAGTATAGGAGTGTTCCCATAAAATACTGAGGCATTTGTAAAGCAGTGCATTTCACAAATCATCTATTGGATGTTGTATGAATGGAATGCAAATTCTTTAGCCAGTAATAACACCAAAAAACATTATTAAATCTGTAACCTATGTTTCTCCATTCTTCTTCAGTTATATTACACTTTAGATGAAGCATATTGGTCTAATTTTTTGTTTCAAAATTAGAGTAACTCTGGAATTTTAAATAAGAGTAGAAAAGGGTATAAATAAATATTGACAAATACTAGAAAAAAACATAGGAAAAAAACCCCAATTTTTACTACCTTTTATGCTCAGTAAACAGCAGAATATTGGTAGCAGAGGAAACAAGCTCTCAGCTCAGCACAGTTTTTCTATATGCAGCAGGACTCACAAAACTTAGTTTCTTATAGTTTTGTGTCCTTTACTGCTGCCAAAGAAAATACAAAATGATTGAATCCTTTCTGCCATCTTCTCCCTGGGCAATAATTGGGTTTTCTTTTCTTTACCTGGTTAGCAGTTTTCAACTTCTAAACCACTATCACAGTTAAGTGAAATTCAAAGGTTCATTACTGCAAATAAATGAAAAATGTTTTATTTTAAATTTCTTTTATCTGCTTTCACCTTCAAAAGAATTGTAGTTTCATTGCTTTTACCCTCAGTTCACAGGAGGAATTTTGATACATAACTACCCTTCACCTCCCATAATACATTTATACTAACTTTATATGAAATCTCAGGCTGCTCTGTGGAAATGCATGAGAAACTGTATGACTGTCGGCCTAGGCAAGAAGCATAATCTTCTGTTACACAATGGCACTGATGCATCAGCAAAAAGGAAAAAATTAAAACATGGAAGTAAGATATTACATCATTTAAAAACTCTTGAATTTAAGCTCTTGTTTCTGCTTCTCCCTATTATTGTTATTGTTGCGATGATGATAAAAATAATAATAATTTGTCTCATCTAGACATGAAGGCTGAATTTTTCTGTATTTCTTAAACAACTCAGATCCTTATGAAGAGCTCATTTTCTATTCACATTTCCCAAAGCTTTCTGAACTGGTTGTAGGCAAAGAAATCAAACATAGTTTTCAAAACATTTTGGAAATTTTCCCAGTTAGTCAATGATTTCCTCGAGATAAATCTTCAGCTCTTTCAAAAGGGAGAACAAACATCAGCTCTGTATGCATGTGTCACACATAGAATGTGGATTTCTGGATGTCTGCACCAACATTATTTCAAAGGCCTTCTGAAATCTAATGGAAAAGAAGTCTGTACCGTAATTTCTGTATTTATTTCCTTTCTCCATTTTATCATGAATTATAATTAAGAATAAATTATAGAACTGTGTGTGTGTGAAAGACTCAAAATCTAGTAAAATTTAGACAAAAGTCAAGTTCTTGTCAAAGTTCCTTAATGATTCTTCATCAAACTGTAGTGGAAATAATCACATTATGAATGTTATTATTATTTTTTTTAAATTGTAAACAGGAACAGGTTATTTCCTACAAAATATAAATCTTGCAAGCCTTTTTATTTGTAGCAAACCCCAAAAGATGCTGAGCAAGGGTGTGAAACAAGATGTTAAACAGTCACATTCTGCCTCACACAATGTATTTCCCATTAGAATATTTTTCAATGTTATTCCAGATATCAATGATAGTGGCCTTGGGCCCTAGAGAAGTAGGATACCATGTATTTTACACAATTAAACATTGTTATCTGTATGTACTGGGAAGAATTAAAAGGCTTAATTTGCTTCAGGCACTATTTGCCAGACTTCCTGCAACCATATCCTAATATTTTTTAGATGACACATTTTAAGTTTGAGAATTTGAGGAAACATATAACTGAGGCAATCATGTACATAAGCAAAGCACATCTCATCTCATTAGAGGACTATATTACTGAATCAAATCACATCTTCCTTCTGTCATGTCTTTCCTTCTGACGACTATCCATCTTCCAGTCATAATGAGCCAAATAATTCCTAAATGTGACATTATTCAAATCAAAGATTGTCCACACAGAAGTTCAAGCTACTAGCAGCATTTTTTATGAGATGTTTGATTCTTCAAGAGGCATATGACATATGAATCTGAGGAACAGATCACAATGTTTTTTGTTAGTATATACATACAGTGATTAGGAGTTAACTATTCATTTTCTCCCAACCATTTCCAGATAATTTTTAATGAAAGAAGCAAATAAAGGTATAAAGACAAAAATTTCTTCTGAAACCGGGACTTAGCATGTCTAATTTTCTTCTTACCGTTTCTGAACAGAATTACATCTGTGAGAAGTAATGAATTAATTTTAGATTCCACTTTCAAATTCTGCAGATTGAATTCTCTCAGGCACCCTACACTGCTTTGCTCAACACTACTATATTATACTGACAGTCCTGGGAAGACCAATGTTGTATGTATAATGGCACAGAGCAACCAGTTGGTATTTTTAATTAGGCACTAAATATCCCAGATCTCGTTGTATCGGGATTTGAGGATTGAGGCTGGACATTCTGCCCATAGTGTTACATACACACAGCTTGACTTGTGGCACGCTGCTCAGCTGTCTGCTATTTAGCTCTACCTTGCATGCATTCCAACTGTATAAATCACTTCCATTTCAACACTATCAAGCAAACTCTTTTATACTGCCTTTGAATAAAACAAAGAGAGTCTCAGTTAATATAAAGTGTACTTCTGATTATTTCCTAATACACATTTCTGTTTACCTTGGATGATATTTGCCTACATTGCTACATCAAAAGGTATTTGTCTGAATTGTATCTATATTTCTTATTCTTGTGTGATTAGCATGGTGATTTTATATACACATATATAAAGCATAAATGCTTTTACAACATAAACAGCACCATTACCTGCTATCTTTGTTACATGAAACAGTTCATAATTGTGATTGCTAATGCTATGGAGTTATGTTTTCCTTTCTCTGAACAGAATCAGAAAGTTCAAATACATATTTAAAAATATAGTACCACTAACATTTTAAAATAAATACTGTATAGCATAAAATACCTGTTAATGGCATCTGATGCATTTTATTTTTTTTTTTTTAACGTAGCTGGTTTTTATAACGTAGCAAGATTTAAAAGAATTAACCCATTTCCCAATGATTGCTTCTGGAAAATAGTACTATACCAGCCATGATAACCTTAAGCTTGAAACATTTTTAAAGGATTTAACAAGAAAGCTTTATTACTGAAAAGAAATTCTTGGTTGTTAAGGTGATAATCTTTATGTCAGACACACATACACAAACACATCTATTCAGAGTGTTCATACACTAAATTTGCACAATCAAAGCACTCGCAGTTTGGAAGCAGTAGGGAGACCAGTGCAGGTTTCACACACTTCTGTTTTAGATATATAGATTGTCACAGAATCCTAGAATCATAGAATGGTGAGGGTACGAAGGGACCTTTAGAGATCATATAGTCCAACCCCTTACGGAGGCAGGTCCACCTAGATCAGGTCGCATAGGAACATGTCAAGGCAGGTTTTGAAAACCTCCAGAGGAGACTCCACACCCTCCCTGGGCAGCCTGTGCCAGGGCTCCCTCACCTTTACAGTAAAATAGTTTTTCCAAATGTTTAAATTGAACTTTTTGTGTTCCAGGTTCATTCCATTACCTCAGAGAGATAGTGCAAGCCTTTCCTTCAGGCAGAACCCATTCCTGCCTCTCATACCTCTACTCCCCAGGTCTTGTACCAATATTGCTTTTGAGCTCTGAGATATTGATATTGGCCCCTACCATTAAAACAGCAGGAATAGGTGAATATTTTGGATATGAATCTTTATTCCAGCCTTTCATAAGACTGGAAGAGGACAATGGAAAATGTTAGATGATCTAGCAGTCAATAATATCTACCTTCTTATTCATATGGCAGTACCACATAGTTTTAACCATGGGGCACTGGTTGGTTTTCTACTAACATACGTCAATATGCTTTAGAATTGTAGAGGACTGTCACAAACATATTCTTCAAAGTACAAGCTGCTGGTGATGTAACAGCTATCCACTACCACTGACTCAAAGCACAATTAAACCCAAATGTTTTAATAATCCATCAAAATCAACAAAACAGACCTTCACTTGGCTGATGCTACAGATATTGTGTCATTCTGGCCTAGTCGTTGTTTCCCCAGGCAATATTTAGATGTATTTTTATTTGCTGTCCTGTAAATCTAAAAACTTATTGCAACTCTGGAGAGAATGTGTTAAGTGTAAAGGCAAAAGTGAGATTTCCTCATAGCAGTCCAAGTTTTTGATACTTCCTAAAAGCAGTGTTGAAGTCCAGCCTCTTTATTTTGGACAGTCTCCAATACAGCTGATATTCTGGGGACTGTGACTTCAACTGCTCATTCCCGCACTACAACAGCTGTGAAACAGGTTTCTAAAGAAATGTTGCATGTACCTAAGAAGCCATTATGGTCCTTCTTTTTGTGAATTGAGTGCTCTTCTCATGGAAAGCTAATGGCATCAGTCAGGTATGCTTGTGCTCATATTGGGATTTAGCCTATGTTCAGAGAAGTCAACATGTATGTAAAAAAGACAATAATGAAACTCCATCCTAATTCATGCAGCTATCTCAGAATCAGAACAGGTAGTTCCTTTTTTTTTTTTTTATCTTATCCTTTAAATGCTGTCCTCTTCTCAGAATAAGCAATTATGAAAATACAAAGTTAATTCCATTCCAAATTGTAATTTTGCTATCACAACATGAGGCATTTCTAGACATAAACACTGAGAAGGCTATTTATGCCTAATGCTGTTATTATTATCATACACTAGCATATTACCTACTGCTTTTAAAGGTTTAGTAAGCTGTCATACTATGTACAATTGCTAAGGTACACAAAACTAGACAAGTTATACACATTTCAGGTATTTATTTTCTAAATTTGTTACTGAGTATTCTTGAAATCACATGCTAATGATTACTAAAGAATGATGGATAGTTGCCAGATGTGGTAGCTATAATGAAGAATTGTTTATTTAGTGCATAAAATTCATTTGAAGATTTTTATAAAAGAATAGTCACACCAGACATGTTTAGCTTGTGAGATTCTAAAGGATAATGAATCAGAAAGTGGTGGGTGTTTGTTTTATTTTGTTTTGGTTTTATATTAAAAAGGGAGGAGGAAAGAATGCTACATGAGTTACTTGAGATATGTGATATATTGTTTTCCAAACTACCGTGCATTTTTTTAACAGTATCCTAAACCAAAACTCTACATTTAAAGTGTCTAAATATGCTCTAAGATCATTTTTCGAAAATCTATATGCTGAGACAAATCTATAAATTGATCTTATTATCTTAAAAATTAAGAGTTCACTGTTAACGTATGCTTTTTAGTTTGTCTACCAGACCTAATATCCTGTCAGGCAAACTAAATAACAAAAATTGTAGATATTTCAATTAATGCTTCCCAGATATAAACTAGGATTAATTTTAAAACAACTGCACAGATTCTACACCATCATTTGAATCCTCTTGCTGAAGGTTGTTGTGCAGATGCTTCACTGAAATACATTTAGTTGTTACCCTGTGGAAAATGCAGTGGAGTGCCAGGGAGAGAAAGTAGCAAACAAACAATAGTACAGAGTCAGCAAGCCTGGTGCGTGAAATACTTGAGTACCCATGCTGAACTGTGAAATTATTCTAGTTACACAGCATAGGATTTTATGCTTGGACATCCCAACCATTCTAAATTATTTTTAAAGTTTCTCTCTTGAGAAACAGAAATCCAGTCATTAATATTGTTTTATTTCAGAGACAAACTGTCCCTGTTTCCTGAGTGATCTCCTTTGAACAAAGAGGGAAAATTCTGTCTGAGAGACCCATAGCAATCAATGTCCTAATTAGTTGGGATTCTTTTATTGAAAATGATTTTTCATTTTAGAAATGCCATTTCTTTAAAAAAAAAGAAAAAAAAAAAAAAGAAGATTCACTGCAGAAATGCATTACTTTCCAAATAATTAAAGTCTGGCACAAATTAACTCAGGGCCTGTGATTTGCTGAAGGCCGCATGATTAAGGCACTTCTTGAGGATGTGGAAGATCCAAGTTCAAACCTGGTCTGCCTGATTCAGACCAGCAATTTAAACCCCACAGTCTCTCACATCCCCAGCCAATATTTCACCTTTTCTTCTGGGAAGAAAATATATATCAGAGGATATATATTTGTACAGAATAGAGCAACACCAAAAGAAAATAGTTTGAAAGACTCATCCTTAGCCTGCTGTAGGCAACTATAGTCTATTGAAGAGCCTCCAATATATTGATTAAGGTATCCATATAGCAGATAGAAAGCTGAGACTGCATTCAGATGCCTAAATATGGGACTCTAGTGCCATTTCAAATACCTCGATATGAGACATCTCTTCTGCAGATATAACAAAGCATTGCAGACTTACAGCTATGTGTAGCTGGACCAACAGTGGAAGTCAGATGAGAGAGTTTACAGCATCTTCAATAGCATTAATTGGCTATGTCTAGTCATATAATCCCACCCTCAGTTCATGCAACTCTAAAACGGGCAAGCAAAAAGCTTGAAGGTGAATTGCCAATGTCCTGTGTGAATAATGCAGGCTAGATGGATACTAGCTGCTTCTAATGAGTCTTCTCTCAAAATCTATTAGAAACACTTTTTTTTTTTAATGTTGAAATCTTTCTTGAATGATAAAATTATCAATCTGCCATGTTAAGTAAGTCTGGAGACAGATGCTCTAGAGTAGTCTCCTAGTATGGCTTTGTATAGACAAGAAGGGAATTTAATAGCAACACTATTTCAGGATAAGCTACAAAATAATATCAAGGGAGTTCTAAAGGAGAAATCAATCCACTACACTGTGGATCTGTCAGTTTTCTAGTCTACTCAAAACCAAAATACATCTGTTTTACTAGGTTGGGCTACATATATGCACTAATAATAGCTGTTTTACTATCTATTTGGTATCTCCACTCTGTTTTCTCCAGGAAAAATATATCTAAAACAGGGTGTCCTTGAGGATAGAACTGCTGCAAGCTCTCTCTGGGAAATCTATGGTATAGTTTATTACCATTTATGTCATTCCATTTAATTTGCTATTTCTTCCTTACAACATGTAGGTAATAATCACAGCAAATTGATTCCCATGAGCTCCTTGGACAATTAAAGCTATTTGGTTATTGCCACCTGCCTGCTGTTTCCATTAATGAAATTTTCAACATTTTTTTTTTCTTCCTGCTTCTCACCCTAGTAAATTCTTTGCCTGGTCTTGACACATTGCTGTGCCGCAATTAGTGTTAAAATGCTATGGAAGACATCTGTCCCTGAATCTGCTCACTCACATTGCCAAATATTGCTTTGTCATACACAAAATTAGTTTTGAGAATTTATGAAATTTAGTGGGTTTTGTTTTTTTTTTTTAAACATATTTCTGCATCTAGTCTTCCAGGGATTAGATGATCTCTAAAGGTCCCTTCCAACCCCACCATTCTATGATTCTATGACACAAGGGGAAACATATACCCAGTAACACATGATACCACTTTTTAATCAGAACCTTGGTAGATTTGCTGTTATTTAAATATCTTTGTAACCATTTTATTCTGATTATCTTAATGATATTTACTAAATTTTATATCACAGCTGGAACAAGAGGGCATCTGAAACTGATTTCACCTTTTAAATGTAGTCAAATGGAACTAGATTTACTCATTAACCTCCTTTCACTGCTATGTTGGTTATTCTCAGATGCATACACTATATATAGCCAGGATTTGCCATATTAAATTACCAAAATTGTGAGGTCACTGTGGAATAAACACATGGCAAAGATCTGGTACATCATTTTGATAATCACAAACTTACTGACAAATTCTGATGGACTCACTAAATTGTCACTGCACAAACATGAGCTAATAGTGTTCTTCATATTGTAGGAACAATAAAAAAAAAAAAACACTGAAACCCTTGAAAATAGCCTGGATTTTATTCGTTACTATTACTCATTTTTCAGGCAAACAAGGCAAATTTGAACATGAAAATATTTTTACCTACAGCCTAAGCACAAATGTGGATCCAATAAATGTCCTGCAAACTAAATGTGCATGTAGAACACAAATTGGATCTGCAACAGAGAGAACAGACATCAGCGCAATTCCAGCTATGTTCCCCTACAAACACAGCAAAAAAAGTGATTGGTAGCAGAAGCGGCAGGAATCACCAAAAAATTCCTAATTTAGGAACAAAGCTTAACCTATCTTTTTTAATTTGCTTTGATTATCTAACGTGCCACTAGATTTTAACCACCAGGGTAGAATTTCCAGACTTTGCAGATCATTTAAAAGCTTAAGGGATTATCAAACCAGTCGTTTAAAATGACATTTTCACTGTGCAAATATTTGTCTATTAAATAGGCTGTATGGCACAGGACCTGATCAGCCTTGGCAGTATTACAGGTTCTTCATACACTGCAAACCCCACTGTTTCCTCATAAAGCTGTCAAGTCTTAGTTTAATGAAACATATATAAACTCAACGATGTTAGCCATGTCTCAGCAAGCTAATTCATTTTGTTGTTTTCCTGTTGAGTTCCTTCTATTAGGACTTTTATTAATGCACCATTTTAGGAGCACCCCAGCAGGTCTGCTGTGGGCACTGGGATACAAAATGGAAGAAAAAGTCAGCCAAAATATTTACATTTCTAAAAATACCTCTTGTCTGACCATTATTATATTAATCCACAGAAAACTGAAAATTAGGGAGCTTTAGTATGAGGTGACTCCAAAATGGCCCTAAAACCTCATGTTCCTCCTGCTGTCCCATGAATTCTTCCATGCCCTGTGCTATTGTTCTATGGGATGCAGTTTTTACCACTTCATTAGAAGCGATGAATTTTACTACACGTATCACCAGGCTTGGGGTTTGAAGGATTCAGAGTATAAGACCAGTTTTCATAGAATCATTGAACCATTTAGGTTGGAAAGGACCTTAATGATCATTGAGTCCAACCATTAACCTAACACTGTCAAGTCACCACTAAACCATGTCCCTAAATACCACAGCTTTTAAACACCTATAGGCAGCAACTCAGTCACTTCATGTGCAGCTTGCTCCAATTCTTGACATCTCTTTTCATGAAGACTTTTTTCCTAATTTCCAATCTAAACTTCCCCTGGTGCAACCTGAGACCTTCTCTTATCACCTTTTATTTGGGAGGTGAGATCCACCTCTCTACAACCTCCTTTCAAGTAGTGGTAGAGAGTGATTTTATGTCTTCTTTCAGCCTTCTATTCTCCAGACTAAACATCCCTAACTCCCGTTCCTCATCAGCTTTGTACTCTAGACCCTTCACCAGCTTTGTTGCTCTTTCTATTCCTTTTGGCAGAAATGAACATTTCTACCATAAGTACCAGAAAAAGGTAATGAGAGCACATACATGAATAAACAAAGCCAAGTATCTTGTTACCACCACTCCATACACGACACACCTTCTATAAAAACTTAAACAATTCTACTGAAAACTTGTGCTATTCCAGAACATGTTTCAGCTCTTTTTTTAATTTTAAGCCTGGAAGGAAAGACCATTACCAATAAACAAATAGCTGATATCTGCCATTAGCTAATTACTTAAAAAATAATAACAAAACAAACAAACAAAAAAAAAAAACAAAAAAAAAAAACAGACAAATGAGTGGACACAGACCAATAAACAACATTCTGTTGAAATTTGTCAAAGTCTCTGACTAAATTAAGTTTGATTGTTTCTGACCAGTCCTACTCCCCGCTCCATATTTGCTTTTCACAAGTATTCTAGCAAACAGTTTAACTGGCACAAATATTTCTAAAACAAGTGTCTCTAGATGAACATTACAGAACAGCTTTGAAAAGTAAATTGCTAGTGTCTTCAGTGGAAACATGGTTTGAAGTAGCTGGGTTCATTCAACTGAAAAGTACAACTGCATGTTTCCAGATATATGCTGAAAACCTGAAAATCTGTGCACTGAATTTATGACAGATGCATTGAATTTTCTTCAGATACATTTAAACATCTGAGATAAACAACCAGTCTATTCCCAGAACAATTTATAAGTAAAAAGAAAAAAATAATTCAATAAAGTTATTTATCCAGACCCTTTTACAATTCCAGTTTAGTTTAATTACCTCTGTAGAGAGTTTTGAACTGAAGAAAGAAAGTTTGTCCAAAAAGAAGTTTGCCTGTAATCAAATGGTGGCTTTTTTTTTTTTTCTCCTGTGGGCTATATGAACAAGTGACATTGTTTAGAACAGAACACAGAACAGAAAAACAAGAGCTGTATACTAAAAACAAAACAAAACATCTTGGATGTTTTAGTGCTATCAGGATCAGGGAAGAGGGGTAGCATTAGCAGTGAGGTTCAGAGAGAAAGCTGCTAGAATTTATCTTATTTTTCTGCCAGAAGCATGATTGAGTAAGGAGGGGGAGGGCGGAAGGGGAAAAGAAAGGAAGGAAGGAAGGAAGGAAGGAAGGAAGGGAGGAAGGAAGGAAGGAAGGAAGGAAGGAAGGGAGGAAGGAAGGAAGGAAGTAAGGAAGGAAGGAAGGAAGGAAGGAAGAGAGGTAGGGAGGAAGGAAGAGAGGGAGGAAGGGAGAGAGGGAGGAAGGGAGAGAGGGAGGNAGAAAGAGAACTAGCAAGCAATAAACTCTCATTTTCCTTTATCCTTCAGGAAATTACTTTTATGGGAATTAGACAGCCCCCTGCAGGAAGCTCTTTAGTTCTTTTCACAGCATGTTTGGTGGAAAGGAGAGCTTGTGTTTGATGCTGTTCATCACTGTTGCTGCTGATTTTCTGAGGTTAAGAAACATCAGTCTGTTTGCTCCACTTTTGAGGGCTGCCAAAGTGAAGATCTCATAGAGGTTCCAAGCTTCTGGCTGCTGTGTTACAGCACATCCCCTTAGGCAAACTTTCATGCCAGGGCTGAACAAGTTTCACATATCAAATGATCATTTGAGCATTTTCAGTAGGTGAAATTGTTCTTTCTCCGGTGATTTTATGTGCTTGTGATAACATTGATTTAACTGGATTTCTAGATGGTATTTGAAAATCATCAGTGAAATCTTCCCTTTTTGGACCTGCTGTTATGACAACTATTACAATATTTGCACCCAAAGGGGAATTCTTGCCCTCCAATACAGGCAGAGTAGAGATGTGGACTGTTGTAATTTTTTTCTTTTATTTCCAGTGTCTACAAGGAAGAAGGGTATGGGTACTCCTGCAAGGATTAATAATTAAGAACTTGTTGCTATAATATAGTGCTTCATCAAGGACCAACATAGACTTTAAAATACTTTCTATTTTATCTCACAATGTGTGAGTGTTTTGCTCCCTTGTAATTTGCCAAGGTGTAAGCAGACACGAAGAACCCACACTGCCATTCCCCTGACTTTTTTCAGTAAACCACACATTCAGCATTTCACATACTTGAGTTGTAACTGTGTTTACCTTTCAGTTCCTCCCTCTAACTTTTCCTGTATGGAGTCAACCGAGTTTTGTTCCCTGACCTCTTCTCCCTTTGCTCTCTGGTTATGTCTGTTCAAACAAAATGAGTCTCTTGAAGACTTTCATTACAAAATGAACCTTTGGCTCTTGCTACTTTTACTTCCTTTCACACTTCTGAAAATTACAGAGAGCTGATAAAGTCTAAGTCACTTTTATCACTTATCAGGGGTTAAAAAAAAATTCACACTTAATAAGCCTCCACCACCTCCTTTGGTTTCCTATTTCTCTCCCTTTACTCAAGCTGTCTTTGTATTAATGAAAAACTGCTCTAAAGCTGTCCTTTATATCTACCAGATCCTATTATGTCTATGAACAGGGGCAGAACTTCAGTGAATCTGGATCTCTTCCCTTCCTGTTCAAGGTCTGCTTTACTGTTGTTACGGAATTTGGTACATTACCATTGAACACACATGTACAGGAGAGATTTCCAGCTGGGAAAGGCTTATCACATCTCCTCCTGCCATCAGCGGATGGCTTTTCTTTAGCACACTTTTATGAAGGCTTTGCCTGCAAGGCCCTGAGGATTCTGGCTTCACATTTGTAATGACTACACATGTAGATAATTAGGGAAATATGAGATCTGTACAGTGTACACCATTTTGTCAGAAACACATTTGAGCACAATCCGCTAAACTTCACCGATGTCTTTAGCTCCTGTGCCAGAAATGTTTGGCTCTCCCCATGGCTAGTAGCAACTTTTCGTATCCCATGACCTTTCCTTTGGATAAATTTATACAACATACTGTTAACAGATCAGCTTTCAAATATCTGCTCATCCCTGCTCATAGGCACAGCAATTTCTCATTTAGAATCTGTGATTCAACAGCTCTTTGGTCCATGGTCATCCTTAACACCTTAATGTTAAGTGGCATTAAAAGTTTTAGTCTGAAACATAAATCTTCTTTGGCTTTGTAACGTGTTGGTATCAGATATATTTTTCTATAGAAGATTTTTAGTTCATAGTTTCCTCTTCCTGCTTGTTCTAATCAACTAGAGAGGAAAAAACCCAAAAGCAAGAGAGGACTGTGTATGTAGCCACAGGTCACTCTGAATCACCAGAACTATTTAGCTGATCATTCTTTTTTACGTATGCCTGGGAAATAAAGGTACTTTGGGATGAGATAGGTATTACCATCATTATTTATATTAACACAAATAAAATGCCACACAAAACACCATGGACCCCCCATGGACACACACTGATTTCACACACATTTTCCACACATTTCTGCTGGCTCTGCTTGAGACCACATATTAAAACCCACCAATCTTCCCAGCACAGACTGATGAAAGCCTCAGCAGAAACAGCTGCATTTCACAGGTGGTTTAAGTTAATGCGTCATCCTGAATGTTTAACTCTAGCTGGCCACGCTGCTTTTTAATATTCACAGTCGTCTTTCGCTTCACGTTAGAAGCAAGGCACTCCCCCTGAAAAAGAGAGTATAATACAATGATGGTGGCAGGACTTCATTTCTGGAGTTTCCAAAATCATTTTTTTTATTACACATAACATGAAGAGCAGTTCATGTTTGATATTCTGTAAGCACATAAAACACTTGTATAGCACTGTTAAACAGCATAAACAGACACCGATTTGTCCACACAGTAATATTTCCCTACAATAAAAATGAAGCATTACCGAAAGTAAGAAGCACTGCACATAGTTAAGATTAAGTCTATTATTAAAAATAAAAAATAAAATTAAAAAAAAAAGGATCTTTCTTCTACGCTCTCTTTCTGGATGGGCCAGAAGAAAAAGAATTACTATTTACTAGGAGCTGAAGCCTTCCTGAAAAACAATAGCCCTACGTAAGTTAGACAGTCTCTTAGGTGGGAAACATGAGCCCTTCTTTTTTTAACCCCTGAATCTAGAATTAGGTTAAAGATCAGTAATATTCCTCTTTAAGCAAGCCTACACTTAAACATCTCTCCCACATGAATGGCTGTTAAATAGAGACATCAATGCCACCACTTTTTCCTTGTCAATACGCACTTCAGTCTAGGGTGACTTCTCTGCAGGTGACTTCACTGCAAGTTGTGCTAGCATCCTATCCTAGCACTTATCATGATGAGCTCGGTTTATCTGTGTGGCAATATCTGACAAATTCTGGTTTGGCCAACACATTGAATAAATCAATGAAATCAGAGGAAAGTGCTTACCTCCTTGAACACACTAATTGTTAAGTTTACTATGACAGTGTTGAACAGGCTCTCAGGAGAATCTATCCTACACCAAAACCCTCAGTCAGATTATTGACTCCAGTTTCTTCAGCTCTAAAACAGTAATAACTTCATCTGCTTAGCAGGAAGCCCTTCTACTCTCTGTTTACTTGCAAGAGCAGGAACAGAAAGCATCAAATGCCTTTCATGATTCTAGCTATTTTCTTTTCAATCTGAAATGACAGGCCTTATAATCTGAGTTCACTTTTCAGTGAGCACTGCATGCCCATTACACCCGATGCATAAGAGGCTTTCATTTTAAGAGAGCTGCAAAACCCTTTTTCCCTAATATAACCAGCAAAGCACAAATACCTAGACTGTGTGCAGATGAGAAGAGTATAGAATAAGAGGATAAGAAAGCACTTTACAACATTTCAAGACAGCAGAATGTAGTGGCACCTGCCCACAGTACCTACATTAAACCTGTCCCCCACAACAGGGCTTGGATCAGAGAATTAAAAACTGTGTCTCATTGCACATTATTCTACGGTAAATATAACAGGAGCATCCATTATAACTGTAACTCTTCTATCCCACTATTGCCATATAGCCAGCCATCAGCTTTGCAAATCCTAGAATAAAAACAGAAGCAGCTTCAAACTATGTGTTGTATAAATTGGTAACATCAGCAAGCAGATGCTGAGAGCACAAGGCAGGTCCTATTTTGAAACTTTTCTATTACAGCCATACTGAGCAGGGAATGATGCCTAATTACATGGTTCTTTACCCTTGTTTTCTCAAAGAACTGGTGTGAGTCACACCAGTAAAGCCCTGTTTGATGGAGTATGCTGTGCCACTGCTACAAAACTGACAATGCAATGATTTCAGAAAGCCACTTGCAGTACAGACTGAGCCCTTCATAAAGTCCAAAGCCACTCTGAGAAGCATCAGTCATAGGCACTAGTTACTCCAGATTCCATGCGTGTTTTCAAATTTTGTTACCAGGAAACTGTAAAAAAAAAATAAAAAGTTATTTCAGCTACAGAGTTTTATACTTTCTTTTTTTCTTTCCCTTTTGCTTTACTCTTTGCTTAAACGCATTTCTCTTCTAGTCTACTTTCTTGTTAAAGTGGAACAGAAGCCCAGAGTGTTTGCTCAGATGGGATTCCTCATTAACTTTTACACATGCCCTTCTCATATCACAGGCTGGAGCAGCCACTCCAACCTCAATGGTTTTTCATCTGTGCAAGTCCTCAGGGGCAGACAGCAGGAGGACAGCTGGATCAGGCAGTCCTTCCTTGAGACACTTCATAAGCACCTGGAGCTGCAGCTTGGCAATTTCCTGATAAAGCTGACAACTGCCTTTGATAGTCTTAAGGGAGTTTTTTATTCTACTAATTTGCCTAATTGTTTTTTTAATATCTTGTAATCAGTCAAGTGAATGGACAACAGGAGGAGCAAAAGGTCACAATTGATGACTATCCTACCTCTTGATGAGTAGAAAGAAAGAATTTAAGGAAAATATTTTTCTCTGTGACCTTACTTCCCATGTGGAAGAATGGATTAGGTCACGCTCATTGCATCTTTCCCTTCCCTCTTCCTGTAAAGGTGTGTAATAACTAAAGGCAGCCAACCTTAAAGCCCAGGAAAAGAGTGTGTCTGATTCTCAACTGATGTATACTTATGCATACTAAAACTAACTCTGTTGTGCACAGTGGAATTATACAAGGATTAAATCAGCAGAGTCCCAAGGTCAGAGTTGCCAGCCTGTACCACCAAACTATGAAACCCATTTCCCTGGAAACCAAAAATAGGACAGGTCATTCCCTAAGCTGTCAAAACTTACTTTATTGCTGTTTTAACAGTCAAAACAAAAAAGGGGCAGAGAACAAAGGGGGAAAAGAAAGAAGTGATGTGACTAAGCCCTCCCAATGGACCTTTGCAAGCAAAAGAGGAAAGGCAAAAAGAGCAAGAGGTCACAAAAGTACATGTAATTAACATAATCAGTGTAAGAGTGGTGACAGCAAATTAAAAATAGAGAGTCCCTGACACCTAGAAAGTGTGCTCAGGGTAATGTCATGAAGAGCAACCAGATATGAAATGTGTGCACTTTGGAATGAAAATGAGGTGATAGGATTTCTAGTCAATGAAGAATGTATACATGTAATGTATGGAAAAATCATGTGAATGGATTTCAATCATTAGTAGTCAACCTCAGCATTTTGCATACCTGCAGCCTCCAGTAGCAGCTACAGGCTTAAGGAGGAGTGGTTGGAAAGATGGCAGGCAGAGAGGGACAGGGAAGCACTGGTTGAGAGTAGCTGAACATGAGCCAGCAGTGTGCACAGGTGGCCAAGAAGGCCAAGGGCATCCTGCCCTGTCTCAGGAACAGTGTTGTCAGCAGGAGCAGGGAGGTGATCATTCCCCTGTACTCAGCTTTGATGAGGCTGCACCTTGAATACTGTGTGCAGTTTTGGGTCCTTCTCTACAAGAAGGACATTGAGATGCTGGAGAGGATCCAGAGGCTGCTACCAAGCTAATAAAGGATTTGAATCCTGTCTCATATGAGGAACTTCTGAGGGTTCTGGGGCTGTATAGCCTGGAGAAAAGAAGGCTCAGGGGAGACGTTATCACTGTCTACAACTATCTGAAAGGAAGTTGTAGCGAGGTGAGGGTCAATCTGTTCTCCCTAGTGACAAGCAATAGAACAAGAGTAAATGGCCTCAACTTGTGCCAGGGGAGGTTCAGGCTGGATATGAGTAGGACTTTCTTTCCTGAAAGGGTTGTCAGGCATTGGAATGGGCTGCTTGGGGAGGTGGTGGAGTCACCATCCCTGGAGATGTTTAAGAGACGGGTGGATGTTGCACTTAAGGAAGCAGTCTAGTGGTTGATAGGGCTAGGACAAAGGCTGGACTCTTCAAGCTGAAACAATTTTATGATTCTATGAACAATGTCTGTTGCCATTGCGGGCAACACTGCCCAGCAGTCCAGATTGATCTTCCAGCTTACCAACTGCTGAGGGGAAAGAGATCACTGCACACATGGTGTGGATGATGCTCAGTCTCCCTTTATTGTTTATGTTATGCCCTTATATCTGCTGGCATAGGCACCTCCTCTCTCTCTGCCCCATGCCAGACCTCTCACTTCCTCTTCACCCCTCGTGTTACAATCCGAGATCTTCCAGACACCTACTACAAATGTCTATGTGTAAAAAGTAATCAGATGCATTCACAGAATTCACTGAGAAAGGTAAGTTTCAGATAATTTTGTATTTTCCAGAAGCTGACAATAGGAACAATTTTACGTGCAACCTGGGAGAATCACTTTGGCTTCCTTGAGCTTCAGCCATGGGACTGACTTCACCTGCACACACTCTGAACGTTGGTCCAAGAGCCCCATTAAGCTCAGCCCCATTGAGTTCCAGTTCCCACCTAAACTACACTGTATTTGTACCTGTACACAAATCCATTAAAAGTGCTGGGCTATGACACGCACAGATGGATCAGGTTGAGAGCAAGCACTATCTGTTCCCTGAAAGTTGTCATCTGCCCAGAAGGATGGCTGTGCAGAGTGTAAAACCACCTCTGAATGCTGTTGCCTTGGTTTGCCATGTTAAAAATAAATTAAATTAGCAGTTCAATAAACTCAGTTGTAAACTGTAGTTATTAAACCATTCCTGCCTTAGGGGCAGCAGCCTCAGGGACAGCCTACAGAGTAGTGCTTCAGCCTTCTTCACTGAAATCACTGAGCCCATCAAACATGGGAGATATTCCCCTCAGGGGGAATAAAGTGTCATTTCCTTCTGTCCACTTTGCTTCATAGGAAGGGCAGAGAAAGGTGTCTCCATTCTTTCAAGCTGATAAATCCCTAAAATTTCACCTCTGTATTGTCATCTATTTCTTTTTCAAAATATGCTTTTGAAATAGTAATATTGCAGGTGGTGCTACTTATGACTTCTGTTGTTTTTACATGAAAAATAATCTTTCCATTTCAGTCATAGAGAAAGTCTTCTCTTGGCCACTCAAAAGCTTTCTATTTGGTCTTGTCATACATCCCTAATATGTTAACAAGCCACAAAAATAAAAACCGAGGCATAGAGCCTTGAAACACAATATTTCAGGTTTTCCCAGTTCCCAGAGACTGGAAATAAGACCAGCCTTGTAACTATGTCAGAGGCTAAGTACAGGAGATGAAAGATTAAAAGACAGATGAGTTTCTTTGTTAGCTTGACTTTTAAAACAAAGAGAAAGTCTCGTTGTACTGCCAGGTTACCCAGTGCCAGGAGGTGTGTGGTGTCTGGAATGTCTGCCCTGACTCTATGCCTGCTCATAGCCTGTGGATGATGCTGCCTTCTCCTCTGTCTCCCTGCACAGCAAAGACAACAAACAACTCCCTCCCACTTTGCATATTCCAATCTACCGTTTCAAACAGCGTCCTTTGCTTTTTATCCTAAAGTGGTACTTGTTAAAGGAGCTGTGACCACTCAGGCTATTTCCTTTGAGGATGATAACACTGCTGCAGAAGCTTCATTATTATGCTAATCGAGCACAGTCTGAGCAGCTTTCATAACTGCCACATTAAATCATCTACCAAGGGGAGGCCTCAAGAGCCATTTACATTGCACTGTATGCATATTAATGAAGGCAGTAGCAGCAGAATTGTTTTTAAAGCAATAGTCAGGGAAGAAGGGAGGAAAAAAATACTTTGTTTTGAATGTTGCAAAAACAAGAGATGGTTAAACTTCAAAAAGGTTTTGCAAGTTCAGTACTGGGGCTCCATTGTGTTGTCTACATTTAGGACTGCATAACACAACAGAGCAGAAACCTGAAGCAGCTGCAGTTGTCATTGAGGTCTCTGACAGACTGCAATAGCTCCAAAGTATCAGTGCTGTACAATACACAGTCAGCCCTCAGTCAAATATATAGAAGAGTCCTTTCCTCATCCTGTCCTCCTCATGCCCTGCCTCCCTGCCTCTTGCCCCAGGACACATCACTAGTGGTGCACCCTAGAGGAGATAATGCTACTATGAAATGAAATAAAGAACGGTATCTAATAGCATGTCTTCAGAATAATTCAAACACGTCCATCAACACCAAAGACATAAAAGCAAACAAGTGACATTTAGAGTGATCTTGGGCTGACAATTGAATATAGATACACTTTTCCCAAAAGATAAACCACCTGGAAGTCACCACAGATAAAGGTGGATGATACAGACAGACGGGTTAGGTTAAAGAAATAGCAGAAGCAATAATCACAGCAGCTCACCTGCCCAGACAGCGTCACGCTGCTTGTTTTCACAGGTTCTAGAAAACATATATTGTCAAGAGGCAGTTTAAGGGCAGAGCAGTGGCATTATTGACAGGAACTGGGAGCTTTTCCCACTCATATGAGAAATCTGCACAAAGGAGAGAGTTTTATGTAGAATGAGGATGACGTTGCCATTGTTATTGAAGCAAATTCATGACCTTTTTATCAGATCACAGGTTTGTTTAGACAGTTAGGCATATTTATATGATATCATGATTTATAGGTGAATATTATGTGCACTGTGGAAAGAGCACACACTTTGGAAACTCACCATCCCAGGAAATGTTTTATTTTATGATTCAAACCCTGACCACTCTTCTGTCACCATGTTTTGTAATATCAACAATCCACTCCCTTATCTTTGTCCTGTTATTCTCCTACTGTCCTCCCTTGACACCTATCCTCCAGACCCAAATAATACTTGATAGCAATCCTTCGTGACCTCAAAACATCACCTTCTAGCACTCCCTCCTTCCCCACGCCTCTTTATTTCAAAGTGATTTGATAAGAGAAAGCCAATGCTTATAAGAGCAAGAATTTATGTTGAGTCAGTAAAGAATTACTTTTCTATATGGTTAAGAAGTGTTTATCCACAATCTCACTTGAAACCCAAGAACATGTTGGCATCAAAATATTTCTTTTCATTATGAATGAAGAGACTTGCATAGTATTTCTGCAAATGCCACAGTAAACCTTATATATGACATTTGTGTAAAAGGTTGATAAAGTATCAGTCACACAACCTTCCAAGTAAGCCTTTTCAAGATTTTACATGCCAAGAAAAGACTAGAAAAGCAATAATGAATGTCTGCAATAGTATTCTCCTTCTTATGAGCAAAGAATTACTTGGAAAGAGGTGGGACTTCAGAATGACACTAGCCAAAAGGAAAAGCTCTGCATCAACTCACCATGGTGCTGAAGAAAAGCAGATTCTTTGCTGCAAGAATCTTCTTACCCCATCTTCCTCAACCTAAAATAAACTATCAGGTACTCCAGTCTTTAATTGACTTTTGAGGATCTACAAGTTGACTTCCTAGTCTTATTTTCCAGACGTTTAAAAGATGTTTCCTGCCCAATTGGTATTTTTGACAACATATCACTCAACAAATAATGCTCATGTTCTCATAGTAAATATCCTCTCGGCTGAAAGCTGGAAAGTTTCAGTCTTCCATTTTTGAAACTTCCTTCAAATGCTACCTTTCCTGTCTCAGTTGCATTGACTGCATTGAAGGGTGACATATCATGATGTGGAATCACACAGATTTAAGTTTGAATGGACTTTCTTGAAAATTTCAGTGCTCGTTCTGATTTTGGTTCTCAGTAACTTTAAATAAATTAAAGGTAAGGTATAATCCTAGAGGAGATTAATATGACATCTGTCAGTCTCAATCTGTCATAGATGCTTCTCTAAACTAATTAGCATATCAGTTTGCACATACAGATATTACAAGGCTAGAGGTCATCAAAAGCCAGCAGAGAGATGAGCCAGAGACCAGTAACCTGAAAATCTGCAAATTGCTCTCCTCTGACAGAGGCTGCTAGAAATGCCACAAGCAGGCAGCTAGCCTAGGAAAAGACATTTGTTCCTCTCCTTTCTTATCCTCTATAGCTCAAGGCCATCAACTAGACATGTTAGCAGGAATATATAGTCTGTGTTTATCTTAAAATACAACACTTCTTGTAGCTCTACAGTTTGTTACTTCCAGTCAGAATATTGTTTAAAATTATGTAGTTCAAATTGACTGTTTCCTTATGTCACAAATTAATTGTCAGAGCAATTCACCTGGCACCCAGACTTCCTCAGTGTCATGCAGAAGCTGAGCTAACAAAATGATAATATTAAAAGAAAAATCTGTATCTATTAATGGACAGAATAAACCAAATACCCAGGTTATAGGAGTGTGTGTGCAGGTAACAACACTTCCCAATTTTGAAAAGTGAGTTATTTCTCTGCAGGGACAGCTTAATACAATAGAGTTCATAGACCTGGACCTCTGCCAGCACCTGTCTGTTCAGGAATTTCATCCACTTTAATAAGCTGCTGCTGTCTGGATCTCAATTAACCAGACAAGCTGGTGCAATTGTAGAGAACTCAAAAATAAGAGAGAGAAGATTTCACAGATTTTCCATCTGTAGGCCTTCTGTAAGCATGACACATACAAATAGAACTTAGTATTGTAGGTGACATCCTTAAAATTATGACTTACAGTGAGGCAACGAGAAGCTAGTAGAGAAACATCAGTATGAGGCCCCAGAACAAATGTTATTTTTCATGGCTTACTTCAATCATTGTCATCAGAAGTCAGCATCTATACTAAGCACCTTATTGATACAACCACTCTAGTGGAATCTGGGATCTGTCAGAACTGCTAACTCCATGAATTAACCCCAGCTCCAAGCAGGCAGAAGGGTCCATCAGCATGAATCTAATTACAGGGGTGAGGCTCACATTTATACAATGACAATTTAACTACCAGAATATAGATACATCAAGAAGCTTGGACATCACAGTAAATCATGAGAACCTAATTTTCACTTTATAAGAGTCTCACAGGACTTTAAAGGAAAGGAATCAATAGATTCTTAAATAAATCACACTAAAATCCCATGTTTGATAAGTAATTGTATTCTTTCCTTGCATTTTCTTACTGTAGAATTCCAGAGCAGGGATAAAAGTTTCCAGGAAATCATTTTTGCTTGCACCTGGAGCCCAGAGATTCCTACTAAACGCCAACTGATAGTTCAAGTATGCTTTATTTTTTCAATAATGACATGAAATGCTGCTACCCTGCCCCACAAAGCACTCTGTCCTTTACTAGATTCTTCATCTGTGTGGTCCATTTGGATTGTATTCTCTTAGGATGGAATCTAACAGTGCTTATTGGTCTTTAGCATCATATAGCTGTTAACCAAGCTGTGGTGTTTAGGTTTTACAATAATAATGCAGAATTTAGCTTTTCTTTACAGGGCATTATTGACAAGTGTTGTCAAAAATTTCTGGTTTTAAACAGAGCTAGCAAATTTAATATAATTTTTACATTTGTCATTTTCTGATATAAGAGGCAATACAGGTAATATTTATGAAGAACATCTGACAAGCACCAGGATGAGCTGTAGATTAAAAGAAGTAGAAATCAATGTGTTTTACACCTTCTTTCCATGGCAAGGTATTGCAAACAGGAATCCAAACATGACTGGTGATTCACACTATTTACAAAACATCATTCACATCTCTTTTCAAAGCACTTTGAAGATGACTGGACATGATATAACCAGGTGTCATTTTGCATGTAAAATAAGCATCAATGGTAGATACATGTAAGCCATGACCTGTTACTGCTTTCGAGGATGTTTAATCAGCTCCTGCTGACTCTTTGGAGTCTTATCTATCAGCAATCACAAACTATAAAAGACATCTAAAAGTAGAAGACACTACCACTGTGTAAGGTAGGCAAATTAGCATCAAGGTTAAATTGTCACGGAACCAGAAAATCACCAGCCTGAGACAGCAAAACAAAATACTCACCCCAATATCTCACTGTTCAATAGTCTGTTCATACTCCAAGGTCTTAATTCAGACAACCTTCTTTGATATGCTACTTAATATGAACTGGATATTGAAATGGCAACAGACAGACATGATAGTACATATCACATAGATCTTTAATTTACAAAACACTATAAACTCCTTTTCAATCACTAGCCCACTTCAGATCTTGCCAAAGATTTTACATTTATATTTAAAGTGGATAGATATGAAAAGTCAGTCTAAGCAAGAAAATAAGCATGAAAACTTTAAGTCAACACAAATAAGAGTTAACATAAGCTTTAAGTAACTGACAGAGTCCGTTATGATATGAACAAGGGGCAATCA
Organism: Urocolius indicus; assembly: GCA_013401255.1. Classification (NCBI taxonomy): domain Eukaryota; kingdom Metazoa; phylum Chordata; class Aves; order Coliiformes; family Coliidae; genus Urocolius; species Urocolius indicus. The sequence goes on from WBNH01008340.1 coordinate 67,383, forward strand.
CATTCCTAGGCTGCTCGCCACCTTCATAGTAACACAAGTTTTAAGATTCTAAAAAGACAATGAGTAGAAGCCTTTAAACAGAGATGAACTTCTTTATAGAAGAGTTGGATATTAATTCCCTCTCATGGCTATACCACTCACTATTCTAAATACAAACAAAAGTCTTTTTTCTTCAATATTTTTTTCTCTTTCTGAGTGTTAGAGGTGCAGCAATACACACGTCTCCTGACTATGTCATAACAACTCTTAAGATAGATTGAAAAAGCATGGACTAACCCAATTCTCTCCTTTCAGTTGATCTTCAGATTGTTCCACATTAATTGCAACTCTGTCAACATTAGTACACAGTGACCACATAATTCTTACACTCATCCTATGGAGGCACATCACACTAGTATATCACATTCAGTGACATGACATAACCTGACCACACTGTAAAGCTTCACTGGTAGACGGAGGTTAGGGTAAAATAAACTGTGTCAGTGTTATTTGTGGAATCAATTGATTGCAAGGTCTAACATGGCTATAGTCCAAGAGAATATGTGAATGCTCCAGACATTTCTTTGAAATCAATGACTGCTTGAAAGGCTTGATAACTAGAGTCTTTGGGTTATTAACAGTAGATGGTCATTAAGTCCACACAAATTGTTACAGCTTTTATATCCTTTTCTAAAGAAAACAATTAAATGTTTTAGTTACATTACAGGGATGACAGAAGATAATTAGAGTTATCAGGAAATTATGTAGTCCTGTTAATGTGAGTTACTATGTCATTTCCATTACTTACCAATGTACTTGTCATCTAGATAAAGTAAAAATAACTGTTCAATTAGGTCCATATTCAAACCACAAAAATGGAAGAATACAAAATAAGTAGCTGAAATACAAATGAATTGTCATCTTAAGCGGGTGCTGTGTAATCTTCCAAGTATAGTTCTTGAGACAAGACATAGTGAGAGAGACTGAGTTAAAAAATTTTAAAATTATCACTTGTGGAAACTAATTACTTTTCATACCTTTATTTTTAAATTGTGAAATCCACAAAAGGATAGGAAAATTCTACGTTTATATAGCTTCTGCAAACTATCCCGCATCCTTTAATTAAAAAATAATAGCATCATTAGAGGACAATCTGTCAACAGGTGTTCTTTGTATTACTAAATGAAGCATTAGTTTCTTTAAACCTTTCTTGAGTGTGTCAGCCTTATAAAGTTCCTACTTCTGAAATAGCAGTTTTTCACTGCATATCAGTACATCAGTTCTTCACTGAAATCGGATTATTATATCGAGATTTACATAAGACTATTACTGTGTTCAAATAAGGTAGTTTTTTCAGTGCAACTTCAGCCTGTTTGTGATATGAAGAGAATGTGTAGAAATGTGTCCCTTAATTTTTCGCTAACATTCTTTTCTTGCATAAATTGCTAAGGCTGAACAGCAGGCACAACAGCAGTTGTGTTAGTTCCCAGGGAATTGTTGGTCATGATGTGCCAGCCTGTTGGACTTTGAAGATTTACTGTTTTGTACTTAAGGGAAATGTATAGGAAAATATTTACCAGTGCTCATTAAGGCTAAATTGTATCCTTATCCTGTGCAAGTACATGGGGAATTAAGAAAATTCAATAATGAGGATGGATGTAAGTCTGTAATACTTATGCAGAAACAGTCAGCTGGATGAGAGAAGGACGAAGAACTGTACAATACAAGGGGCCACAGTTGATAGAAAGTGAAATATGAGTCTCCTTTGTTATGGACATAGTCACATCAGTAAGCATAAGCAAAAATAGATTGTAAAAAAATTATTACGTTATCACAGAATCACAGAATCCTAAAGGTTGGAAGGGATCCCAAAAGATCATCTAGTGCAGCCCCCTGCCAGAGCAGGACCACCTAGAATAGGTCACACTCTAGGTCACTTCCCAGAGAAGGAGACTCCACAATCCATCTGAGCAGCTTGTTCCAGTGCTCCATCATCCTTTCAGCTCTCATGAGGCTTTAACTGTAGTACTGTGCTCAGATTTTGTTCTTGTACTTAAAGATTGTAGAGCAGAGGCAATGTAAGAAGATTTATGTTCCATAGTATCTAAGCAGTCCAGATGATCCAAAAGGAAAGACTGGCCTACAAGACATTTATACAGAGAACAGGATTACAATTATTAATTACAGAAGTGATACATATAAGTGTGCCATGTCCAGTGCAGACAAACTGTAGTGAAGAAGCTGTAGGTCGAGCTAAAACTTGATGAGGGATTGTGCAGATGCTTGTCTAAGTAATGGCAGGCACAGATGACCGTGCTATGAAGGGAGACCAGAACAGACATGTGGGACTCACCACATGATTTAATATTTTTTTTTTTAACAGAGTCCCAGTTCAGTTCCTCACTGTATTGCTAGGAACTAAAAGCCTACATGACGATGCTTCTTAAGGAAGTAAATAAATGAAAAACCTACATGATTAAAAAGTCAATGTACTCACCAGCACAGCTAGCAGCTCTGAATGGGGAGAGAACTACAATTCCATCCTTGACAGCACACCATAGTCTGAATTGTGCTCAGTCCTGATTCATCAAGACTTTTACTGTACTAAACAAAGAAAACAGGTTCCCTACTTGGAGACTTGACTGCCTCACAGGCTTTATATATAAGCAGAAGATGACCTCTAATACATGATTTGAGGTTGCTTACAAAACATCTTGAAAGGAATAAATACACTGCTTTGAATTTCTGTGACAGAAGAGCTAAAGATTCTGAGTTAGGTTCATAAGAATAATTTAATTTAGATAGTGTCTTGTGTAGAAGAGTCATAACTTAACTTGCTCTGAATGGAGTCCACTGCTTTGGAATGTGTGTCTTCAACCTGATAGGTGATGCTAAGGGAAGAGGGGCAGTTAGTGCACCTTCTGAAAATTTCATGTTCAATTCTGACCTGATGACCACTTTATTTTGATATAGTTTGGTTTCTCAGTGTAAATCTATCAGGAAGTATACAGAGGAATTATTTGATTTGTCTCAAGGAAAGGGATACTGAATATGATATGTATTCCTTTAGATGTAAAATGACATTTTTATGTTTTTTCATATTATACATTAATTTATCCCACCTTTTACAAAGTTTGACATTTTACACAGATTGCACACATAGGTTTGTTACCATTGACTTATTTGCTATTGGTACAGATAGAAAACCAGACAGAGTTAAGCTCAAAAGGTTTCATCTATTTTTCTAGATAACTGAGTAAACTTCCTTGAAATGTAACAGATCCACCTATTACAGGAGAGTAAATTCAAGTGTCCTGATATCCCGAATTTCTTCCTATCAGAAAGGCACACCTGCAGACAGACTTAATACTATGTGCCATCAAAAAAACAGAACTAATGGCCTGGTTGTTCTTTGTCACAGTAGTTCACAGAAGAGCTATAATCCCTGAATTGAGACTCTGCTCAATACCTTTAGTAAGTTTGGTTACAGCTACATAAAGTCTCAGATGGCTGCATGCAAAAATAGGCACAAGCTGTTCACAAGGCAAATGCTAAATAATTCTTCATGGAAAAGCTGGTACTGTGGAAAAATTCTCATGTCTATCTGAGAGTTCTAAATTTACCCTAACGTGCCAACCTTAGTCCACTCATAACAAGCATTGCCTGCATGTCCAGTATTGCTTGACCCTGATAATCCGCTTAGTTGATTTTTAAATTATTTTCCCACAGGATATACCATCTGTACAAGTCTCCAGTGTTTTTTCACAAGATCTCTATGCAAATGTGGCCTTGGGGAGCAATCCACCATATTAAACAACGGCAAATAGTTCCCATGATCTACATGACAAGCTATACTGGACAAAATGGTGCTATAACGGAAGAATTATTTGAATCTGAAAAGGGTTATAGCTCACAAGGGAAAGTAAGAAAGCAGACAATGGCCACAGTATCACAGATGATATTGAAAAAGTGGGACAGTGTTATAATTATCTCCTTATCATGGCTGACTTTTCTTAAACGAGCCATTAAGAACACCTGATACAACTGTTTAAACGTCATATGTGTAGCAGAGGGACTACAGGAATGGCTTCTGTGAGAAGCTGCTAGAAGCTTCCCCTGTGTTCAACAGAGCTAATGCCAGCTGGCTCTGAGATGGACCTGCCACTGGCTGAGGCTGAGAGCTTCAGCAACAGTGGTTGCACTTCTGAGATTAACATACTTAACACGGGAAAAAAACCTGTGGGGTGGCAGCAGCCAGAGAGACCAGTGAGAATATGTGAGAGCAACAACTCTGCGGACTGAAAAGTCAGTGAAAAAGGAAGGGAGAGAGGTGCTCCAGGCAGTGGAGCAAAGATTCCCCTGCAGCCTGCAGTGAAGACCACAGTGAGACATGCCCTGCCTCTGTTAACATTTAGTTTATACTTCTCATTATCCTACTCTGATTTGATTGGTAATAAAAAGCATTAATGTTCTCCAAGATGAGACTGTTTTGCCTGTGACAGTAACTGCTGAGTGATCTCTCTGTCCTTATCTCAACACATGAGCCTGTAGTTATATTTTATCTCCCTTGTCCAGCTGAGGAAGGGAGTGACAGAATGGCTTTAGTGGACACTTGGTACAGCCAGGGTCAACCCACCAGAAACAAAAATAAAATTTCCAGTCTCCTTTTTTGGTTTTTTTTTACAAGTTTTTTGATTTTTCTGTGCATAGGCATTCATAAAGACTCGATACAGTTTTATCATGCAGGACACGCTATAAGTTCTGCTTAATTGAATGTAGAAACTCAGAGCACATTCACTGGATTTTTTATGAAACTGGCTGTGCTGCACATTGGAAAGTCAAGTCCAATGTACATCAAGAGCTCACAGATACACAGGCCAAGAACTGTGTCTTAATCTTAGACATTTTGCTTCTATTCACAAGGGAAAACATCCTGTATGTAAGTAGAGAGAACTACTTTAAGGAGTGGTGACAAATCTTTCAGGCACTAAAAAAAGGTGAAATAGGGCTGTCAATAGAGTAGATATAATCATGACAAAAAGCAAATCAGCAGTTTACTGTTTTAAAGACTGTTTAAAATACCAGCTTTCAGACATTTTGGGTTTACGATGCTTCTAAGGGAAATATGTGCTTCATATGAATTCATGGTTATTACACCCCTGCTACAACACTTTAGTTTGTGTCAGCATTTTCACAGTGAACCTTGCAGGACTAGATCTGTAACTTGTCCATAAAAATTTGCCAAAGGCAGGAACCTAACATAAAAGCTAACATAGGTACAGTATTCTAAACTGGGGAGAATTAAACATTTTAACCACAGATAAATATAAATACAATTAATCATAACTGGGTCAATTGCTTTGTTGAATCAAACTGAATACATGACACAATACCAAGTGTAATAAATCAATTGTTTATATTATCATCATAACCTTCTAATATTGAGACATTTTAAGATATCCTCCATTATTTAGGAAAGGCAGTTTTATAGTTCTTTATCTTCAGACCGTTGCTTTATGTGTCCAGAACACACACCTTCCATATAGTGTTGCTATTTCCACTTTATATGTGGGACTTACAGCTCAGACACTTGCCAAAGGTCAGGAAATGTGTTTAAGAATGAAAAAAATCAACCTTCTACCCTAAATCTGTAGCCTTCACACCAACAAGAATACCAGCAACATTCTGATCTCTTCGGCAGAGTGCATTTGCACTCTGCACAGAGCTTATTTTTTTTTACTAAAATCTCTCAGTTCTCAGTCTTTCAACAGTATCAATAATCAACTCTATAAAATCTAGACTAGAAGTCAACTCAAATAAAAAAATATTGAGATTGATTCCACATCATCATGCATACCCTTTCAGAAAGAAAATTACAATATTTAAATGGAGATTATTCTGAGCTCACATCTTTTGGGCGACTGTGATCACTGGTGATGGTGCTATGAACCTAGACTGAATGCTGATATGAACTGAATATATTTATGTTTCTGTCTGGGAGGGACTGTGTATCTTAATGATGATAAAAGCATTTTGAAAATCAGTTTGATTCCTCCTTCTACCATTTATACCTTTGAAAGGAAAAATACAATCTCCTAAGCAACTTGCAAAGCATACAACCTAAATTTGAAAAAGGATAAGAATATTCTACTAATAAAGAGGTGCAAGTACAATGTTACTAAGACTGGAAAGAAAAGGACAAAAATAGCATCACAAAAAGCTGTTCCATTAATATCAAAAAAAAGCAGAAACCCCTTGAAATCTAATATGCCACAATCCTGAAGTCAGCTCTCTCATTAAGAGAGGGCTCTGTAGTCCTTTACTGGAGATCAGAGTAAGAAATTCAAATGTGTGTAGTTCAGGTTGCAGCACTGTTTTGATACCGGCCATTTTGAGAATGTGAAAGAGTATGGCTTAACAATAATGTAACAATAATAACAATGCTGTTGAAGTGTTTTAGAACATGTAATAGCACTAATGTATATTGTTTTAAAAAAAAAAAATTTAAGCCAAGTATATTATTTGGGATCTAAGTGAGTAATTCCTTAGAGCTGCAGTCTCTAATATAACAACTTAAACATCTGTTTCCCAATCATAACATATCAACAAATCTTGTTTGTTTGCTTTAGGTATTAAAGTATCACTTCACTATAATTATCACATCACATTCAGTATCTACTTTAGAGAAATAAAAAAAAAACTCTCTTATTAATTCTCTGTAAAAGTGGAAAAGGTCTTTAATTGCCTTTATCTTCCAAACAACAAAAATTTCATATTCTAAATTAGTGTATTCAATGGATATTAAGTCTGACAGAGAGAAACATTAAGATCTCTCTGAAAACCACATTCCTCATTTTTATGAGGGCAAGGGTTGGTTCTGGGGCCAGTCTTATTCAACATCTTCATCAACATACTGGATGAGGGGACAGAGTGTACCGTTAGCAAGTTCCCTGATGACACCAAACTGGGAGGACTGGCTGATTCCCCATAATGCTGTGCTGCCATTCAGTGGGATCTCAACTGGCTTGAGAGCTGGGCAGAGAGGAATCTCATAAAGTACAACAGGGACAAGTGCAGAGACTGCAACTGGGAAGGAACAATCCCATGCACCAGTACAGTCTAGGGGTTGACCTGCTGGAGAGCAGCTCTGCAGAGAGAGACTTTGGAGTCCTGGTTGATAATAAACTGAATATGAGCCAGCAATGTGCCTTCATGGCCAAGAAGGCCAATGGCATTCTACGATGCATCAAGAAGAGTGCAGGCAGCAGGTCAAGGGACGTTCTGATTCCCCTCTACTGTGCCCTGGTGGGGCTTTATCTGGAGTCATGTGTCCATTTCTGGGCTCCCCAGCTCAAGAGAGACAGAGAACTGGAAAGAATCTAGCACAGAGCCACCAAGATGACCAGGGGACTGGAGCATCTTTCTTATGAGGAAAGGCTGCGTGATCAGGGGCTGTTTATTAAAGAGAAGACTGCAGGGGGAATCTCATTAATATTAACAAATATCTAAGTGGTGGGTGTCAGGAGGTTGGGACATCAGTCTTTTCTGTTGTATCCAGTGACAGGAGAAGGGGTAATGGAAGGAAGCTGGAATATAAAAAGTTCCACTTAAACTTATGGAAACATAACTTCTTTACTATAAGGGTGAGGGAGCCCTGGCACAGGCTGTCTAGGGAGGGTGTGGAGTCTCCTTCTCTGGAGGTTTTCAAAACCCACTTGAACACGTTACTGTGTGACCTGATCTAGATGGATCTGTTTGAGCAGGGGAGTTGGACTAGACAATCTTTAAAGCTCCCTTCCAACCCCTACCTTCTGTGCTTCTATGATGATTCTATGGTATGCTATTTTCTAACATTATAGGAAAACTGCTAATACAGTGTTCTATAATGGAGAAACGTATACATATAAGTAATTTATGACAACTGTTGAGTTGATTCTCTTTTCCTTGATTCAACACTTAGGCAGGCAGATAAGTTGCGGCTCAGAAAGGTGCATCAACACACATGACATAGAGAGACTCAGTCAGACACTGAGAACAGCTGACATACATTCATTTTCTCAGTAGAAAGGGGTAGTACTGTATCATTTATTGTAAGAGCCTTAGGAAATCAAAGCTTAAAACAGACAAATTAGTCAGTGTACTGACAAGTCTTTCTTTCTCTCAAGATTTCTCCACACTTAGGAAAGTGTATTTCCAGATGTTAAAACTTAATTTTAGTTTGAAGCTCGACCTCAGACTTCTTCTGTGCCACTAAAGGCCACAGTAGCACATCCCATCAATATTGTATTTCCAGCCTGAGTCTGTAACATATTTCCAAAAGGAAATGCTATCTGCTTCACAGACAGGCAGTGAAACTATAGGCCCTGGAGAAGAAAGAGGATGTGCTCCACATCATTAACAGAGAAGAGCTTTACAGTAATTTTCATAAGTTCAGGAAGTGCTCAGATCCTATGGTGCTGCATGCCACAGGTCCTACATGGGAAAACTAACCAGAGATGTGCACGTGCAGGTATATTTTTAATTCAATTTTTTCTACACATTAAACTTTTGTCATAATTTCATTATTTAGTGTTATTTTGGCCACTTATAAAGGCTTTTCTGAAAGACTAATGCCATTTTCCAAGATTTTTAAGTTAGAGCTTCTCAAGGAATATTCTGGGATGTCTCTCTTGATATCCAAACATAAGAGAATTAGGATGAGAATCTCTATCTTCTAGAGCACTTCTGAGTGTAGTTTACACAAATTCTGTTGCCAATATCTGTTCATCTACAAAATCTCTTTTTTTTTGGCAACCAGGCATTGTTTCTAAGGGCTTTCTACCCTGAGCCCTCAAAGCATCAAGCAGTAGGAGTGGAAGTAAGAATCTTGCCTTTGATCATTAACAAAGATCAGCTCTGATGGATGCCTTCAGGCACAGTTTTCTCACCATGCTTCCTCCAATACTGCTTGACAGATTATTTCTTGCTAAATCACTCCAATTTGCAACAGGACATTCATCTTCCTGGCTATTCCTGACACTCCTGTGTGCATTCCTCTCCAGCAAACATTGCCACTGCACCAATGCCATAGGAACTACAGATTCTACAGAGCTCAGTAATCACTACAAGGTAACTACACTGAGAAATCTTTTATCAATCTAGCTGTCTCTGAATGGTTTTACTTCCATATCACCCTACAGCATCCAGGTACATATTTTTGTACTGATTTTACAGTTCCTTGTGAGTGCCTGGCTTAGGATAATCTGCCATATGATTGGTACAATCCTACCTTTCAGCATAACAGATTCCAAATAATGTGAGACATTTAGGCCAGAGGTAGTTCAAACAGCCTATGATCCTTTACAAAGCTGTTCAAGTCAGAAGATCTATAGTAAAATTTACTTCAGTGTGCCAAACTGCTACAGTACAGTGAGGCTGAAGGAAATAGGGTATGAGAAAAACATACCCTGAAATAAACTGCGATTATTTGTCAGAATCAATATCATACATAAAACGGGGGCGGGGGTGGGGGAGAGAATTACTTTCTGTAGCCTCAAAGGATACAACCAATGGAAGTAATCCCACTGCAGGTTCCATAGAATTTTACTTACACTGAATCCTATACTGAAGCAGCCAGGCTTTCCATTGTGTATGCAGGATTCAGAACTGTACAAACTGAACTCATACAAAACAAACCTTAAAGCCAGTCATTCCCTAGGTTCACTTATACCTGGAAATTTCATATATCCATCCAGAAAACATATTCTGACAGAAATAGTTACTATACTTTGACATAAGAGGTTTGAAAATGTGATTACTTAAACAACGATCATTCAACCTATCATATCCACATAGATTCACTCTCAAGTGCAAACCCTTAATGATACCTGAAAGTTATTCACCTTACTTTTACAAAACTGAAAGAAGACTGAGAGTGCACTGTGACCAGTCACACTGACAAGAATGCATTATCCAAAAGGCAGTTGATGAAAATTATTCAAATTATCTACTGGCTCAGAATTTCCTTCATGAAAGTAATTATTCAATTTTGTTTGTATCAAAACAATGAGATCATAAATAAACTAACAACAAATAACCTCTATTGACAGATTCTCCTCAGTGGAAGTTTCTTTGAGATTTGTTTTTGTATTTTACTCCAAAGCATCTCTTAGTCTCTAAGAAGACTGCAACCTCTACAGCTTTCCAAAAACATCAAAGAAAACACAGATTATTTTATCCAAAAAATGGGCAATGTTGAAGGAATCCTAACTTAAATGGTTTTCAAGACAACTTCTCACAGAAGGAGAAGGAAAATCCTGATTACAAACCTAGGAAAATAATAATGCCTCTGCATTTATTGGATTGGGTTTTAATTTTGTTAGTATACTAATGTATTAAGGGTTAGAAGAAAATAAAAGCACTGACTCAGATACAATGGAGAGGAAATTGCATCTAAAGTGTTGCAGAATATGCTCAGCAGGCCAGAGAAATGAAGATTTAGGGTTCTATCCACCTGTATAACACTTGGATTCAGTACAACATTTCTGTTTGACAAAACAGCTGAGCACAGGGTTAAAGCTAAGCCTATGCCTACATTCCATGGAAGACAAGATATATATTTTTTAAGCTGTCAATCACTAGAGAAGCTAAAGGCTTGGAGTTCAGATATCCTAATTCTCACCTGCAGACAGCAGGACTCCTGCAAGAGAGAACTATTTTCTATAGCATACCTCACTATTTGAAGAAAATTATTATTACTATTTTCAAACCCTGAAGTTAGGTATTTAAATTCCAAGCTAGGTACATAAATAATAAAGCTGCATGATTTTCAAACATGCTGAGTTCCCAGTGATTTTAATGACAGCAGTACATGTTCAGATCCTCTTGAAAGAAAGATTGTTTAGATACCCAAGTATAAATGAAGAAGCTTGACTTTCAGATGGAAACTGCTTTTATAAGAAACAGCTGGAGTTTTTTTATTTCACAGTGTACACCACTGATTAGGGATTCTATCTCTGAGTGATTATCAAGGAGCACATTACACAAGAAAGGCAGAGCTTTTGTTTACAATGTGATGGCACCCAAGGTAGAAATAGACTGCTGTCCAGCTACTAATGATGAAGTTAAAAAAACATGCCATTTAAACTGAATTCCTTCACTAATAGCTCCATGCACACACGGATTTCCTAAGACATAAATTAAAAAAGAAAGGAAGATCATAGCTTCATACTTCTCAGACACATCAAGATGGAGACATATTTCACTGTTTCTGATTTGCTATGGGTCTTTTGCTACACATCTGATCCAAACCAAGTTGATTTATATGGTTTCTCCATTACAAGTAAAGCAAGAGCTTGGAATCTGAGAATGGATAAGTTATTGTATACTTTGGACAGCAAATTTCAGAGTGTCATTGTCATTTGACCCTTTCAGTTTATTTCCAAGATGGCACAGAGGAGCTGTACACCACCTGTATGAATCTTGTTTCTGCCAAATTCTTGAAGTCTGGCAGGTGCAAGGCTTCAGCTATTAAGCAGTAATCCATACAACATTGATAGTTATCTCCTATATCTTCACTTGTCAATATATACAGTGGTGAAAACAAAATACTATGCAGTACTTTGGAAGAGACCCTTTTGCAGTGTCTAGATACAGATGACAGGAGATCACTGCTTATTGGCACTCACACTATTAAAACAATGTGTGTGGCACAATCTATCAGCCATGTTAAACGTTATGCAGTTTGTAATATCAATTACCAATTAAGACCTGACAAATGAACTTTTGAGACCAGCAGTGTGGGGAAATTACAGTCTGCTAGTAAGAGAGCGCATTCATCTCCTTTTCTAGATGTATTCTCCCAGCCTATTCTCAAGTAAGAAGGAATCCAATTCTTTGAAGCCAATGAAAAACTGGGCAAAGTAATTATCCCCAGGTTTTTCAGATATTGTTTCCCGTTTTTTTACTTTACAAGATCTTCATATTTCCCAGTGCCACATTGTATTATTAGTGAAAACAACATGATGGGTAAGACTGTATCAGCAGATCAGCGGGCAAGAAAACAAATCATATTGCTGGCAGCATTTAGATACCTACTCATTACTTTCAGCAAATTGCTCATAAGGACACAGTTTTTCCAAGAAGCTGTTTATTTAACTGCTTAATGGATATTCTTCTCACACTAGGCCAAAAAAAGTCACGTCGAAACCTTTGACATATCACCTGGTGCTATTTTATATTTAATAAATTTGGCACACCTCACACTACAGTGCAATGCATTATTAAGTGTCATCCCAGGATATGAGATAATCAGTCAGAAAATCCTTTGGGATCAAAGAAAATTGAATAACTGACATTTCTACATGAACAGAAGTGTAGCAGGGAGTGAAGTTGCCATTTAAGGAACAAACTGTTCAAAGAAGCTTACTTATTTCTATTTCCCTTTTTCTCCTCATAAACATTCCTAATTGTGTCATATTTAGGTCTCAAATTTAAGGCTCTTCCTCTGCTCAGTGCTTGGATTTTGTACCATCTACGTTATGAGTCCTGGAAAGTCATAAGGCCCAGAGTAATTCTCTGTGAAGAATCTGATCATGTTAGACTGTTTGGCTCTGGACTTGCATTCATTACATGAAATGAAATGAAATGTTGTGAAATAATGTGAAAGCCAGTAATAGAGGGGATTAGGGAATCTCTTCAGATTGTTTACTCCATACCCCCTTCCCCTCTTCCTCTGTACTGGGCAAGGCTACTTTTCCAGATCAGTCTATGTGCATTTAAATTAAATGCAGGCTGATGCAGTGAGTTAAGGTCACTGAAACCCAACAAAAAAACAAAAAACAAACAAACTAAAAAAACCTCACAAAACAAAAAAATCCCAAGTGAAAATAAAGAAAAAATTACTATTTTTCTGAAAAAATACAAACCTATCCAGATGGGTACCAATAGTAACTGGAAAAATTACTTTTGTGATTCAGTATATCAAAACCAGAAGTTCTGTTTGGCATAGACTTGGTAGCTTTAGTTCAAAAGCAGTCCAGGTTGGAAGAATGACATGTCTGTCACTTGTATAATGGCTGTTGGTGTTCTACACTGAAATAATTTATGAATATCAATAGAGTTAGATTCTGCAATCAAGGTTAGGGAGAAGACATATTACAATATATAACTTCTTTAATTCTTTTAAATCTTTACCTATGAATCCTTGGGTATACTATCCAGATTAAAGATGGAGCTCTTGAACAAAAGAAGTAGTCAAAGCAGCACCTGTACACTTGGATAAAGACCATATTTTCCTCCTACATCATATGGAAATAAAATACATAAACACATACATAAATGTCCAGTGACTCATCAACATTTTTCCAGAAGGTCTCATGTCTCACATCTATGAAAACAGCTTATTTGATGATAAACCCCACATATTAATAGATGATGGTTAATTCCTTGCTGTGTTAGCAATGGCATGACCTCTGCTGCACAGAAGTGAAAGGGATTTTTGAAACCAACTATCTTAATTACTTTCAATTTACTAAACACATTAAAGCAGTAGGTTATTTAAAGATGACAAAATGAATAGCTCTCCTTTTAATTTCCTTCTACTAAGAAGCCAGCTAAGGAGGTATCTTTAGAAGCAAATAAATGAATTAGGCTTATAAATTCTATAGTAGTGTAAAATTTAGTAGGATGTCCATTCCTTCAGTAGTAAGTATGTTCCATGTGGCAGCTGCTGAAAAATATCACTTCAGATGTGACCTGCTGACCATGCAAAGAGGAGCTAGAAAGGATCTGGCATGATGAGGAAACGGGTTGAGGAGCAACCCAGTCAGAGAAGCAAATGCAAGCTGCAGTGTAGGTAATGCTTCTCTAGGGAAGCCGTGTTCTTGCAGAGCTAATAACTGGATGATTTTCTTCACAGTATCTTGGCCTTACTGTACAATTTCTATACCTAGCATTTTCCTTTAAGGAACAAATAGCGTCATTACACTTCTGAACACAGGATGTACCATATACCAGTTGGGCATTACACACAGTTTCAGTCCTAGCATCCTTCTCTCCATGGCAAATCTGTGAAGAAAATCAAAGGCCTTTTTTTCCCATTAGTGAATGAGTAGACATTAGGTCTGTAATTGCAGCATGCAAGCAATAGGACAATTTGTGAGCTAAGGCATGTGCACAATTGTTTTATTCTATGTTTATATTAATCAGAAAGCAAATGTATTAATACAGTAACAAAATGATATCTTCCTAAAGATATACTTTGAATTGTGTCCATATTTCAAGTCAAATCCAGGAATCTTACCGTGCTGGCACTCCTAGGCCTCTATCCATATTCCTGCCAGCATCAGTCAGAATTTGAGCTGAAGAGAGAATCCAGAAGCATTCTCTTCAAAAGCTCCCACAAACTCTTCAAAACTTCTCCAAAAGAGCAGGTACATGAGAAGGATTTTTGAGTAACCAGCAGCACACTGCCTCAGTCAGAGAACTGCATCTTGCTCACACACATCTAAAGATATTCACAATTTCTAATAAGATCCTATTTTTTCTCTTCTCAATTGCATCTCAAAGAGCTACAGTTCTCTTAAAGAATCAGAGCAAAAGAGTGGTTCAATGAGAGCTCTTAAACAGTGGTCATACTGCATAACCTGTCTGAAGGTTTACCAGTACAGTTCAAAGGGCATAAAAGGGACCTTGATTCTTTGAAGTACAGCTCCCCACGGTGTTTCTTCCCATAAAAAGCAAAACATATGCCATAAAACTTTATGCTCAAAATTACAGGAATCTGGCTGAGGGCCTGGAAGTGCAAGGAAACTAATTAGCTCAAACCAGCTCCTGGTTCTCCTGTTACCTCCCATCTAAACAGTAGCAAGTCCAACAGAAGCTAAAAAGCTTTAATAAAAATACAGGCAGACCACAGGTCACATGCTTTTCTTTATGTAGCTCTTTTCCTTTAAGAGGAAGAAAAGATACTAAAGGAACAAGAAAATAGGCCCTAGTCAGACTGTACATCTTTCTCATGTACAGGAATTCACCAGTGGAATATGGGGAAAAAAAAGAACAAATTCCAGTTTTACTAATGTATCAGTAACTTGGTATTTTTATATATCTATATATATATATGTATATACTATTAGAGCAAGTGCAGTATTTTAGTGCTGCTTTCCAGTATATTCCATAACATTACATGGACTTAACTAGAAAAGAAAAAAGGTCTGAGTAGCAGCAGCATACAGGCTAACCACAGGCAAAATGGGAAACCTGCTCACAGCAATTGACACATTTACATGAGTATGTGAAAGATACTGTGGTCAGGTATTGCAAAAATAATTGCTTCCAATAAGAGATATTACAGCAACACTGTGTTGTAAAGGGCTTTGGTGAGGAGGTCACAGAACTGATGAAGACAGGCACAAATCCAACAATCTGCCTGCCAGAACTGTGCTATTAAGTTATGATAATGCTGACATTTCCACTAAGAAACACCAAGTTGAAGAGATGGGCTGTTTCCCCTCACCTGACTATGTCACTGTACAGCCTGAAAACTCCATAAGCACAAACCAGGGTACTCTGGCTGACAGTGTAGAGAATATGGCCCACATGCAGTAGAGTAGGATGTTCCAGTAACTGTAGCTAAGCCACATGTGGTGGTTTAACTCTGGGTGAGTGCCAGGTGCCCACCAAAGCCGTTTTTCACACTAAAAGAGGAAGGGGAGAGAGAAATATAATGAAGACCTCACGAGTCAAGATAAGGACAAGGGAGATCACTCAGCAAGCACCATCATGGACAAAACAGACTCAACTTGGGGAGAAACAGTTTGATTTATCAACAATAAATCAAAACAGAGTAGGGAAATAATAAATAAAAACTGAATCTTAAAACACCTACACCCACTCTTCCCTTCTGTCCAAATTTCTCCTTCCTCCCTTGCAGTGATGCAGGAGGACAGGGAATGAGGGTGATGGTCAGTTCATTACATATGGTCTTTGCCAATGCTTATTCTCAGAGGGAGGACTCCTCACACTTCCCCTGGTACAGGAGAGATAGTCCTGTATAAACTATTCTAACATGGGCCTTTCCCACAGGGTACAATTCTTTTCAACTGCCCCAATATGGGTCTCACACATGGAGAAAACAATCCTTCAGGAATGAACTGCACCAGTGTGGGTCCCTCATGAGATCACAAGACCTGACAGCAAACCTACTCTGGCATGGGCTTCTCTCTTCATGGGTTCTCAGGTCCAGCCAGAAGTCTTCCCAAGCATGGTTTTCCCACAGAGTCACAGCTTCCCTCAGGTATCCACACACTCCAATGTGGGGCCATGCCTGGGCTGTAGGTGTATCTCTGCCTTCCTGTGGCCTCCATGGCTGCAGGGGCAGGGCCTCAAGGTGGGCTGCACCACAGGTCAACAAAGGAATCTCTGCTCTAGTGCCTGGGCACTTTCTGCCTTCTTTCTTCACTGACCTTAGTATCTGCAGAGATGTTCTCACATTCTCACTCTCTTCTATTGCTGCTGTTTTGCAACTGCACAGCAACTTCTTCCCCTTCTCAAATATGTTAATCACAGAAACGTTACCTCAGTCATTAATTGGCTTGGCCTTGGTCAGCGGTAGGTCCATCTCAGAGCCGACTAGCACTGACCCTATCAGCTATAGGGGAAGCTTCCAGCAGCTTCCTGTTTAAAGAAGCCACTTCTGTAATCTCCCCCTACCAAAAACTGTCCACACAAACCCACTGCAACACGGAATTTCAATATTTACTATTTTAGGGCAGTAGAGAGAACATTGACCAGCTATTGTTCTCATCTTGTCTCCCTCAAGTCATGTTTTCCCAATACCCTTCCTCTCTTACTTTACATTGTGTAAAAGAGCTGTCAGAGGCATTTCATGTGACTTCAAAAGCATTTTTACAAACTGTGATACTCAATTAAATTAGCTACAGGAAATTATCCTTTCTTGATAGCTTTACTCATTTTCCAGCGCTTTGCTGAGGTCTCCTGCGTGCCAGAGGCAGACAGCTAATTACATATGTTCCTTGTGGGCTTCAAGAGCAGAAGAGACAAAAAGTCCATGGCAGGATTTGTCTCTTCGTCCCCAAGGAACCTGCCTGGAAAGGATAGCCCAGAGTGTCTGTGTACAAGTCCTGTCTTTGTATGGGATCCTATCAACTCCTGATAATAAAGCACTTTTCTACACCATCAACAATACATATAAGAGGTTATGCTTGAATGTGTTCACAATCTAGCACAGTCAAGCCTTGCCTTGGCCAGCTAATTTTTTGGAGGCAGTTTCTCTAATCAAAAGAGACAGGAAACTATGACTTAGAACAGCTGCTAAGAGAGTATGGAGAAATTATACCCTTACCATTGCTTTCAGTTCCAGAAAACTTTCCACTTTCTCTGGATAGTTTTATCAAATGAAGAAGTGTCACAAGATCTGATCATGTAATACAAGTACCAAAAATACCTCTGTGCATGACTTGATGATCAAGAGTAAGATCTCATCAGACACTGTGAAACGCGTCAAAACACATAAAGTAGTGGCCGCTTCCACTTTCCATAAGGTGCTTTTGAGATTGCTTTGGACAAGGACCAAAAACTTGATCCCATTGCTCAATGCAAAAGTCAAGTTTTCCTATGTAAATCCATATTCTGCATCGTATTCAGTTTTACACGAGGAGAGTCAGAGCAACCCATGTGAACACTTTGATTAGCAAAGGTTATTGACATGAATGTTTCTGGGATCAAGATCTGAGAGTTCAAACATCCATATAGTCATTTTTTTTTGTATTGTTTGTTGGAGAGAAAGAGCAATTCGCAAAGTAATACACTTATTGCACTGTGATTTGAATTTGCATAATAAAAGCATTTGCTTTTTAAACTGTACATTTATCCTTAGAAGAGAGAGAAAGTGAATGTTCTAATATAATTCAAGATAGCTAGACACAGTTCTATTATTTTAATTTACATTTTATTGGGTTTTTTCTTTGGTAAAGAAACACATGTTATAACTAATCACAGTTCTAATTACTGTCCAATTCTGTCTTTTATTACTGCTAAAATTTCTATTAAGGGAATGAAAGAAACTAATATGATCATTAAAAGATCAATAAGAAATATTGCTTACATAGAAGTTGCACTGCATAAACTTCAACTCAGCAGTTAGGATCAAAAGAATTCCTTGGAAACAGAAAATAACGCATTCATTCAACTTAGGAAAAAAAAAAACATTATATGATTTAATGGCTATCCACAAGAAAAATTCTTTTTAATTTCATTCCTCTGAGGGCATTAAAAAAACTAAATAAAAAACCCAAAATTTTTATTATCTTTCCATCTTCACATTTCTGATACTCTGTGAATAGAATATGAATGTCTTTAAAGTGTATCGTTAAGAACTAGAATGCATGTGACATTCCTGACTATAAGCAACATGGGGATGTGACCCATTTTAAAATGTAGCCTCATGGCCACGGTTCTTGTTCTCAAAATGATGCTCAGATAGCTCCCACTGATTCTCCAAACTATTGAAATTCTCTTTGTTACCTAGTTTTGGCAGAAAAATAACTATTTCACTTAAAGTTACTGCTTGTCCTGAAGTGGTTAATCCAGTATGAATGCAATATTTTAAAGTATTAATAGAGTCAGTGACTTTTCCCACATGAGAATACCTGCTTTGATACATCTTCTGACTATGGCTGCCAGAATGAAAAGTGGAAGTAGAGCAGGATAACTTCTCTACTTGTTTATTAATACTTTTAATACTTTTTAAAACCTTGAATTCCACATCAATTTCAAATCTAAATACGAGATTTAATGAGAAGTTGTTACAGCTTACAAGTGGGAAGCAGCATCAGTCCAGAAGTATGAAGTCCCAGAAAAAACATTTAAGGTAGTGTATTTCAAAGCACGGCTCATGTACATGCAGTACCTGTCCCATGAAACCAAGGAAAACAAACAGTGATCATTAAGTACAAACAGACAAGTGATGCAGGTGTCAAAAATTAAAATCAAGGAACTTCTAATTTTTTCAGAACATTCTTACCTAAAAATGCTTCTTTTCTGTTTTTCCAGTGAAGTCTGCTGATTTTTTTCTTCAAAAGTCTTTGGAAAAGCACCTCTATCAAGACTGGAAAATAACTAAAATCAGAACAAAATCAATTAATGCTCAAAATATTTCAGCCACTGAAAGATAACTTATTTCTCTTGGTCACTTAATTTGATCGCTTCCTCCTCTACACAAGTCAAAATGCCAAAGTCTCTCTACCCTCTCATATCTTGATTTGGTAATAAAACTGTAAGGAAAATGTGTTTGAGAACTCTGACACCACCCAAACTAGTCAGTCTTGGCATAATCAACCTACCCAAGGTTAAGGATCTCAGAAACAGACTTCAAAGACTTCTTTATAAATGCACCTTGGATTATGATTCACCACATTTCAGCATGGAACACTAAGAGGGATTTTATAGCTTTCTGTCTAGACACTTTTCATTATTTTATACAGTTAACTAAGAAATCAATGGGCACTTAACTCGATTGCAAGTTAGCCATGTTAGAGAAACAAATTGTTCACAGACAGCTAGTTCAATTCTAAACAAGGTTTTCAGCTAAAGGAGAGTGTCACAGAAATGTAGTCTACTTCCAATATAGGTCAATTGAAATGAAAAGGTGCCAGCACTGATGTTGTAGGCTTATGTAGAGCCATCCTAGGAGTCAGAGTACTGATAAATTTAGTATAGACACACAGGATCACACCAAAATAGCTAGAGCCCTCTAGAGGGTGTAATGACTGATCCAAAAGCACCTGCATTTATGAGCTTATTTATGAGCTAGGATTCTGTAAGAATGAGAAGAAATTCCAGTGTTCCCCAAGGAACCAAATTGGAGGCAGTAGGGTCTGAACTGAATTTTAGAAACCCTGGTTCCATGCAGAGTTGTGGAAGCAGCCCTGAAGTACATTTCCCAGAGATTCCTTTGATGTCTTTTATTCAAGCTTTCTCACTATCTATTGTTTCACAGCCTCCATTACCCCAGGTTATGGAAACTTGACCATACAGACTTTAAGAAAGGAAGAGGGAAAAGAAAAACTCAAAAACTACTTAACACACATATGATCAGACTGAGAAACTTCAAGTACTATGTGGTGAAATATGTGGAGCTATAAACAGCAATACCAGCAATAGGAACAGGACCCCTTATGTTTCTGCTACTAAGAATGTTAGCAATTCTGACATTTTTAAAGGAAGGTGGGATTTAAGGTATACTGTAAACCAGCATGCACAGTTTATCAAAACACAAACACATTGGGATGATAGCCAACAACAGAAAACTTGATTTCAACTGGGTAAAACATGACAGGAGACGAGTGAATTTGCTCCAGTACAATGTCATAATCCTGTCTATTTTCTGTTTCCCACAAGGGAATATGAAAACAGAAGTCTTCCTGCTCAAAGCAGAATTGATACTTAAAGTCAAAGATCTGCAATGTTTTCAAAAAATTCTATGGCCTAGTAAACAAACAATAACACATATTTTAGATAAGTAAATCCCATCCATGAATAAATGGCACATAGCTGACACTATCCTAAGTTATAACATCTTCAAAAGCAAACACAATAAAATTAATAAAACTATACAAAAAAGTGAAAGAAGATATTCAGGTCATAAACCTACCTGACTGAAAGTTTAGAATGAGTGAAAATAGGAAAAAAAATTATTTGTTTGTTAGTTTTCTCTTTCTCTTTAGCATAAGGTAAAAATGTTCCAAAGTACAGCATGTAAGAAGCACTGGTAGATCTTAAATACTGTCGTTTTTCACTTTGAAAGTTTTCCTACATGAACAGTGTAATGATGTGGATGTTTTGGTTTACACTGACAGTCCTGTCTTTAAAAAGATTCATTGTGTGTACATACTGAATTTCAGCAAATTTCCATTTGAAATTTCTATCTGAATTTCAGAAAGGGTGGTTGCCTTGTTTCTTGAACAGTAGCCATTTCCTGAATACTGTATGAGAGACAATCAGGAAAACAATACTCAAAATTGCATTTTGCAGTGAATTATGCTTTCCAGAGATCAAAGGCACAGTTTTCACAAAGCTCCATTTGGAATAATCTTTTATATAGTCTCCTTTTTTGTGTGTGTTATGATCTTTCTTCTCACATCAAATTCAAAAACAAATACTGTTTTCTGATGGCAGATTATCAGGCAGACTAAATGCAATATAAAGAGTCAATTAAAAGAAATCAGCAGCTGATTAACCTGAAGCCAGTAAAGAAGTCTGTCAGAAAGCTACTTACTTTGAAAACAAAGAAAATAGAACTTTGACAGTCTCACAGCGTCTCTTTTGGCCAGTCCCAGCACTAGAAAACAGAAAAAAATGTTGTTATTTAAAAATTATATACTTTGCTTAACCTCTGCTTCAAAGGGACATTATACAGCTAAAAATATAGGCTGAAGGTAACACAGTGGGACATAGTTTATAGCTATTTCACAAGACTTTTCATCAAAGGAAAATAACGTTGCTATAAGTGCAATCCATGCTTGGCAATAAGGCACCAGCAGGTGTGAATGCAATTCAGCAAAGACTGCTCTGAAACCATTTGTTACTCTTGTTTATGCTTACTGTTTCCATACAGAATGTATTACTCTTGACACCGCCCCATGTTTATAAGAACCAAGAAAATTATTGGCTTCTGTATGCAACTCCGAGACATCTGTTTTCTTCTTTTGTTACTATATCTTTTTTCTTCTCAGGATTCAATCATCTGGAATCCAGCCAAGATCTGGTATCAATCAAACCAGTGGATTAATTTACTTCAATAGGAATCTTAAAAGATTTCTTTTGTGTGAAGGACATCATGAAGGAGGTTGATTCAATATCATGCAGCATTTCAGGAAACACTCTACTAGTACAGTGATCATCTGCAAACATTTTGTTATCTAAACAGTACATCCATAAATCGCTGGTCGTCTAGTAACAAAGAGAATACATATGTGTCCAATGAACACTTAAAATGATGACAATGATTGCATTTGTATTTCCTGACATTTGCAAGATCACCTTTCCAGTCTCTTAACAGTTATAACATAATGAAGATACTACTTTATGAACAAACTCTGATTTCTTGACCACCTGCTTTTTGATTTTATGCCTTAGCTGTTACTTCTGTTCTTGTTTTCTGTTTCATATTTGGATTATTAAGAGATTTCCCGTGAATTACTGACTTTTAAGCACTGGCTATCAGTTTGCACTACACTCTTTCCTGATCCTACCATGTATCATATCTGTTACTTAATGTGCACAGGTACAAACATGGCACCAAACACTTTACTGTCAAGAATTCGCAACAGTTACAATTGTTGCCCTACAGGAGGAAGTCAATAATATTTTACTTTAGACTGTGTATATTTTTTTGCAATAAAAAAGCTATATAAGGAGATATTGAGATTAAAATTGAACATGACATGGCCCAAGTTTCATCTGCACTAATGTAATTAACAAGTTTTCATTTCTGTAGGACTCTCATGCATTAATATCTATGTTTAAGGGTTATTTTGTTTTAAGTGAATTGCAGAGACAATATTTTTACAATAAAATTATTCAATACAGCAGATAATGTCTTTTAATTACATAAATATTCCAGACAGAGCCTGAATGTTTTGTATGGTTTCAATGATTTGCACAGTAATAGCTTAAACAAAGACGATCATATGGGCTTAATAAAATCAGTGGTAATAAAAAATAAAAGCTTTACATTAAGAGGAAAATATTTGTATTGGAAGCAACAATTATGTAGTATTTTTTCAGCCCCAGAAGTACTTTTTAAGTGTCATCCGGTGGTTTCTCAGAAGACCAAAGTGAAGATTGAATTTCTCATCCCCATTGCTTCAGACTTGCTGTGTGGCCTTGGACCAATCACTTGGATTTTCAGCAATGTCAGGCAGCAGGAATTCTAGTTCCACTGAAAAATTAGACCATCAGTTTCCTTGGGCCTCCGTTTTTAGTACTTGTGAAATGAGATTAGTTACTGTGCTTTACAAAGGTGTCAGGAACATTAGTCAGTATTTGTAGGATGTCTGAAGATCCGCTATAAGAGAGTGTTACAATAACCTGGCTGTATTTATGGCAATGTAAGATACTCTCCATGTCAAAGAATCAAAGTTGCTCCCTGAGGTGGAGCAGAGCTTCTCTTAAGTGTAGGAAATAGGAAGTGAGATAAAAGTGAAAGATTAATGTTTCCCAATACTTTTAGCAATTATTACACTCTACTAGCTACATTGCAATAGCTCCTCAGAGCCACTGTGGGAAGCAGGAAGAAAATGTAACTATTACCGCTCTCTCATTCGCAATCTTCAGGCTCCATCACTCTGTGATCAGCACAGAGTTGCAGCAGTGAGTCAGACAGCTGTTAGTTTTGACCGCTTCATATCATTCTTAAATGAAACTACACTGCTTGCTTCTTTGGCATTTCTTAGGTCAGCTCATGAAGCCACTTTACTGCTTGCAAGAACTCTGGAAGCTGGCCTATCACTTTATACCTGAATATGAAGCATCTGACAGCTCTCCAAGACAGCAACTTCTAGATGATATTGCAATATTCATGCATTCAGGTAAAGTCCTTCTTTCTTCAGCTGGGCAAGAACCTCCCTTGCAAGAACTTAGGCTCCACTAAGTGGGTGGTACCTCACATCTATCCCAATCTCAGTAACAGGCTGTAGACATGGTGAGAGGACTTCTTCCCACTTCTGGAAAACAAACAAAAGAGGGACTACACCATACATCATAGTAGAGAGTAGATACAGCAAGCTGAATACCTGCCATATGCACTACAGGTCTGCCAGAGATACTATCTGCTGAGGAACAAGGTGCGCTGCAGTTTCATTTCTTCATGGCTTCAGAAATACACAGTTTTCCAGAAAAATAAATAGGTATTTTTTAAAATGCTAGCATACCTTACAAAGTAACAAAGGAGCTAGAGCTAACTCTCCAATATGGATTTCCCCAAGAATCCCTACTCCACAGATATAGCAGATTAGAAAGAGGGGGCTTTGGGAATGCATGGGGTCAATTTTCAATGTTGTCACTATAGCAGAGAGGGAGAATGTCAAAGGCTTTTTACCAGAGTTCTCCAAGGCAGGTAAGAATTAGATTCCAAATCCACCTCTCCTAAATCCTCTATCCTCCCAGGCAAATTTGGTATCCAAATATGAATTTGCCAATTATGGCTATGTCAAGTCTTTATTTAGTACAGAAATGTATCTACTGGAGTCTCTGTTCTTCTGCTCTTCCTCCATGAATAGAAAAGCGCATGATTTGTTTAGATTGTTTAATCAACTTCCAACCACCATCTCCTTGCAAATTCTAAATTTCTATTTCCTCTTCTCTAAAGTTCAAATAGTTAATTACCACATGTCCAAAGTGCTAAACCTTGTATCCTGAGCTTTTATCCCATTTTCAGATCTTGGTGACTACCCAAGTTCACTTCCTTCTTGCCCCAAGCAACTAATAAATCCTCTTATACCCAGCCTCTCAACATTGCAGCCAGCTCATTTTACTTGACAGGAAAAGCTTCTGACTTTAGCTTCTAGTGCCTGACCTACATATCTGGAGATGCCTGGAGTGGAGAATTGGTTTCTACAGCAGTGACTATGGATATTCAATAATCTTTTTCATGACAGTTTAATAGACATATATATACCTCCATTATTCTGATATCTTTAAGTTCATGAATTCTCCAGAAGAATTGACATGTTAATATCCCAGTTATTTATCACAAGATCTTTTGTATACAGTGAAATGTATTTGAAACCACAATGACTTGAAATTACCTTAATAAATGGGATACTCAAGGCTTATGAAGCTTCAATTTTTGTTTTCACTGAGGTCCTCTGTCAGAATAAAAAGAGAGAAAATGAAATATAGCTATGCCTTATACTCACTTTAAACAGCCATTACACAAATGAGAGGAGTTCCCTTGCCTAATAAAAAGAGTTGAACAGCTTACCACATTATGGCAAGTAGTCTTTTCTCCAACAATGAAAGTCTATTATCCTGCTTCATCAGCACCTGTCAGCAAGTCAGTGAAATAGCTGTAGGCGTGAAGCTCACCTATGAGTACAGAGCATCATATATATATCACCCTCAAAAGTTACTCATAAATTAATTTTTTTCACAGAAACTAACTTGAAAATGTCTTTTCTGGGTACTCTGGGAGATTTAGTGCACTTTGCTACTTACAGTTACACTTGCTGTTTCAGTTTTAGGGACATTATTGAAATACTAAAAAATAGCAATGAAGGAGTTGGTATGACAGGCATAATTCACAAAAATTACTGTTTAAATTCAGTACCTCTTGAAGATGAAGTATGTAGTTTAATGTTTACACATAAATATCCAGCACTTTTTTTTTTGTAGGTGCATGGAAAAACAGACAATCTTTGAGAGGTGCAAAGACTTGGCTACTACTAATCATCATTTGTAGTAGCCAGCAACAAATCGTTACTTACAAAGAAGCATTTTTACAGGATTATTTGTATATACAATGTAGACTGTCGTCCTTAAAAAACATTGTATGAAATCTGGCTGTTTGCTGGCTGAATAAGTCAATGTTCCTATAAATGATTTTTCCACAGACAATCATTTTAACAGGTACAGTTTGAAATCACAAAGAACTACCCCTGCACATAAATTTTCAAAGTGATCTTACAATCTGAATCTATTCCCACATGATCATAATATTCACTCGTAGAAATTTCCTGTTCCGATGGGATGATCATTCAACATAGAATCATAGAATCATAGAATGGTAGGTGTTGAAAGGGACCTTTAGAGATCATCTAGTCCAACCTTCCTGCAGAAGCAGGTTCACCTTAAAAGTGCTTGGAATATGACGGCTCCATTCAGATAAAAAACTGTTGATCTGACTGTTTTATTATTTCCATAGCACAGTATTAATTAAGCCTCAGATTACTGGGTTGTGATTTTTAAAGTCCAACAACCAGATCCTCTCTCTGCTTCCTGAACTTTGCACTCATGAGAACCTCAGCTTTCATACACCGTCTCTTAGTGAAGAAAGAAACCATCTTGTTTGAAGATAGGAGGAAGACTGTGATTTCCTGCTCACAATATAGAATTTACTCCATAAATCAGTCTCATTTTGTCCTTCCTATTCTGAAAACACAAGTGAAGGGCTGGCTCCCTTTTTTGTTCCAATTTTACGTCACTGACTACAGTGGAATTACAGATAAATGATACTAGCTCAAGAAGAAAGAGAACAAAGTCCTAATATTTCCCCTCCAGACCACAAAGGTGTTAAAAAATTGTATTTCCTTATGCTCCTTTGAAAAATAATTCAGTTGCTTTGCTAATTTCAGGAAGATGATATTTAAACTCTTTTTTAGCAGCTCAATGCCCAGCTAGGAGGTGCAAGGCTATGATCAATGCAGTAATCATACAACAGATGAGTTTCAAGCACTACCCATAAGGCTTTATGGATTGCTTTAAGAGAGCTTTAAAAAGAAAAAACAAAAACAAACAAAAAAAAACCAAAAAAAAACCCAAAAAAACAAAACAAACAAGGAAAGAAGTTAAGAGACTCACACTACCACTGGAGCTTTCACAATCTGTTGTATCATCCTCTTTTTGCAGAGCAAGGGGAAAATAAAACCCCAACCTTTTAAACCTCAGAAATAGGTGAGTGCATTAGACAGCTGTGTTGGTGAATGTCATACTGTCCCTCCATTTTCAATAATGGCTATGCTTAGTTCTCTGGCACCAACAGGGAACTGAAATTATCTCCAAAGGGTACATATACAAACTTTTGCTGACACTCAACAACAGAGCAGACAGAGCTTAAACCCTGAGAGGCAAGTACTGAACACAGCTGTTTTACTCCCTGCTTAACAGTTATGATTTTCAAAATATGACATATCAGTGGAAAACAGGAGCAAAATAGAAGATCTGAGTTGTTTGTTTTGGATGACAAAATTCCTCTGAACATATGCTATTTAGGGATTTTTCAAATTGGCTCAGAGATCTTGATTTCCCTTTGCAAGTGCATTAGCTGGGGCTACACAAACAGAGTCTCTTAATTGGATGTGTATGCTGAAATTATACATAGATAAAAGTGTGTATGATTAAAATACTAGCTTATTAAACCTCTAGCATATTGACAAATAGAAAGAAGTGCGCTAATAAGTATATTAATAAGGACTTTCAGTTTTCAAGCCATAATTAAGAATATAGTTTTGGGAAGGTAAATGAGAAGCTGAAATGAACAAAACACCTAGAATAAGAAAATCTCAATGTTTGCCATTCAAACTGAGTTGACACTCAAACTCTGTAGGTTGTTTCAGAAATATCCATATAGTGGTAAATTTAATCATAGAATCATAGAAACTTTATGGTTCGAAAAGACGTTTAAGATCATTGAGTCCAACCACTAACCTCACACTGCCAAGCCCATCACTAAACTAAACCATATCCGTCAACATCTCCTCTAAGCATCTTTTAAATATAGGGATGAGGGCTCCATCACCTCCCTTCCAATCTTAATAACACTCTTGATGAAAAGGTTCTTCCTAATGTCCAATCTAAACCTCCCCTTCAGGTAGTTGCAGAGAGGGATCATGTCTCCTCTCAGCCTTCTCTTCTCTAGGCTATACACTGCAACTTCCTCAGCTGCTCCTCATAAGACATGTTCTCTACATGCTTCATGAGCTTTGTTGCCTGTCTCTGAACATACTCACGGAATCACAGAATCTTAAGGGTTGGAAGCGACCTCAAAAGGTCATCCAGTCCAGCCCCTTGCTAGAGCAGAGCAACCTAGAGTAGGTCACACAGGAATTCATCCAGGGGCATTTTGAATGTCTCCAGAGAAGGGGACTCAACAATCCATCTGGACAGCTTGTTTAATTTTCCCATCACACTCTTGCTTGTGTTTCTTTTGAACTTCTTCTGTTCAGTTTGTATCCATTATCCCTTTTCCTATCATGGACATCACTGAGAACAGCCTGGCTCCATCCTCCTGACACTCGTCCTTTACGTATTTGTAAACATTAATGAGATCACCCCTCAGTCTCCTCTTCTCCAAGCTGAAGGGTCGCAGCTCCCTCAGCCTTTCATTAAAAGAGAGATAGTCCACTCCATCATCTTTGTGGCCCTGCCCTGAACTCTCTCCAGCAGCTCCCTGATCTTCTTGAATGAAATGAGGGACTCAAAATTGGACACAGTATGCCAGATGTGGTCTGATGAGGGCAGAGCAGAGGTGAAGGAGAATCTCTCTCAACTTAATCATATCATCTATATAAAACATATTTACACTCCTACATCATTATATATTCATTTCTACAGATACTAATTCATCATTAATATAAAGAGGTGAAGGTAGCTTCATTCAAACCAATGGGTCAGGCACTATGTGAAGGATTATACAGATATGTAAGAAGAAAATGGCATTGCTCATTTTAACTTATTCCTGCTGTCACTGAAAAAAGAGAAGATTTTTCAAGATGATTTGGCCTGAAACCTATTGCAATCGGTCTCAGTCTTTTTAAAGGAAGAATTGAGTCATCTACAAAATGAAAAAGAGAAAAAATTCCATCACAGAAGGCTGTGCTGTGACTCTTGTGTCAGTAAACAGCATACAGCTGCAGATTAAGACTGCCACACATTGCTGCTTTGAGTCAGCCAGCAGCATGTGCTAAATGCATACTGATTTAGGGCTTGATCCTTAAAAATACTGCCCAATTCAGCTGCCAGATTTTAATTTGTAGATGATATGTAGAATGACTCTGTGAAGCAGCCAGCTAAGAGGCAGAACTAAATAGCAATGTTAAGTGAATATGTATATGAATAGACAGTATTAATATACTGCTCAAGAGTCTCCTCCAAATTCACTGGGGTTCCTCTGATTTCAGTGACCTTTGCAATGAGCCTTAAGACCACAAATTACTAAAATATAGAACTTAAGCAATTCTGTTTTTTTGATGATTTGATCTGATTTCTTTTCTCCATTTCTAGATAATGAGGAATCAAGTGATAGAATTCCCAATCCTTTGCTATTAAATGGAAATCTAATTCTAATTTTGTCTCTAAAGACATCAAGATCTAAAGACCTAATTTCCTTCACTTCTGTTGATAGACAAATACCTTTCTTACTTTTCAGATCTTTGAGATAATTGATTTCTATGTTTTCCTCTGTGTTAAGTGCTCACAGAAAAGCACTTATTCACACACTCCCTGTACCATGGTATCATCCTTTTACCATTCCTTGTGTATTTGTGTAGGGACATCAGAAAATTGAGAGAATTGGTACCAAGTCTAGTTACTTCTTGATTTGTGTAGACAAATGCAGACTTGTACTGAGTACTATTTTGTGTGTAACATTATTATTGTGGAAAAAAAAAAAAATCCCAATTTGGTATGCTATTTTTCCTTTCCAAACTGCATCGTTCATACAGGTATATTTATCCACAGAAAAAAGATCTTTCAACTCTTCTAACAGTGAGAACTTATTTAATTTTATTTTATGTGGTTTTCATTATCAAAAAGTACTTGAGTACCTGTCATCATTCTTCAATAGCTTCTACATGTCTGTTCCCTCTTCTTTTTTAGCTAGTATTTTCTTTGGGCACAGACACTATCTCACCCTACGTGTCTACCACATTGGAACTGTGGTCTCAGTTATAGATGCATACGTGTTAATGTAAAAAAATAATAGAAATGTAATAAAATAAGAATAAAGGTGTCTGATTCACATTGATGACTCAATTTGTAAATATAAGATTCAATTAATCGTGATCCAGCAATACTTCAGTGACATTTTGTGCAGTGTAGATTTAGTTTCTACAACATACACATTAGAAATTTCTAAGTGATGGATATTAAGTTATCACAGTGACAAGCACTGTGTAAATACTCAGAACAGAATGGTATAGTTCAGATCAGGATCAGGAAATTAAACACTTTCAGTTGTTAAAATGTGCTAAAGTAAAAATAACCCCAACAACATTATGGATCACAGAGAAAAGCCTCTTATGTTCTGGAAACTCTCATACTAGCATCAAATTGTAATAAGCCTAAACCAATCCTGATAAAGACGTGACATGATGCTTCTGTTTGTTTCTTTCCTCTTGCCCTAGCCTCAAATCTCATTCACCTTATACAACATGACTCTTTCTGGGCTATGTGGTTATCCAATCCTCCCAATCCTGTATATCCACAGCCACTCTTTAAGTGTTAATGATGTATTCTTTTGATGCAAAATACTCTTCAATATGAACTAGCTTTAAAAGAGACAGCAAGGGTTTAGCTGTCACTGAATACTTCAAGCTTTCATTGAGAGGAACCAGTTGCTTTAGCAAATCACTCTTGTTGTTTATATAGGTTAGCATTTAGCAGAAACATATCTTCCTATTTAAGTCCTTTAAATATAAAGACAATGTAATATTACCTAAGAGATCAGGTATGAAGAGACACACCTGATATTGAAAATAGTTGCAGTTATAACTCTGCTTTTCAGAAAGGGGAAATTCTTGTTGATACAACAAAGATCTTTTTCAAAAAACATTAATAGAGCTGTACCCACAAGATCTTTTCCTTGAAGAAAAAGAACACAATACAATGAGTTTGCTCCGTTTTTGATACCTCTGCAACATTACTAGGAGGCCCACAAAATGGCTGATGTCCAAAAACCTCAACCTCTGCTTGAACTTTTGGTCTTGTATTCTGCCAGATGCTAGCAATAATAATCACTTGCAAGACACACTGTTAAAAATAGGTTGTTGGCTTTCAAAATATAAGTGATCAAAGATCTGTTTTTAAAAATAGAAATTTCTTAAGCAATACACCGTTGCTTCAGACTGAAGAATTCAAAAGCTTGGTAAACATTATGTAACTAAAAGCACAGAAAGTTAACTATGTATTCTGTCTACCATATATATCTGTATTAATGTATTTTTTCTAAGAAGGATATTAGACAACTTGAATTTTACTAGCACAAATGGTGAAAAAAGATCAAGCATTTTGAAAGACACTGTTATGCATCAGTGGCACATAATCTAATGTTATGATAGATTGCTGGTTTTCAGACCAATTTCAAGACTTTTGAAACAGTATAGTTGGTCAACATAATGTATTTTATAAATCAGAACTTGACAGACTAATCCATGCAGATTTATAAATCATATCATGATATCTCCTCCTAAGCAGAGCTTTGCCTTTACCTACTTTCTTCACAAATTTTGAAACAAAACACTACGAACTTACATGTACAAATGATGTGTTAACCCTCCAGGGGTTTTCCAGAAAACACTGTGGGATCACAAGAATAAAGTGTGCGGTGTAGATGAACTTGGCAAGCTCGCTCATGAGCCTATAGAGGCTGAAACAAGTGCAAATATTGATGCAGTTCACATGCCCTAAAAGAACAGAAAATCAGAACTTCATCTACAGCTGAGAATCAACATTCAAACCCTAAATCATGAAGTCATCATCAGAAACAATTTATTTATAGATTTTTAAAGAAGCATTTCCTTCTATCCCTTCCATTTACATCTTTCTTAATAAGGATTTTCTTCAATATTTTCTGTAGGAGAAAAACAAAATACAATTTGTTTCCTTTGTACCAGCAAGATCTGACAAACAGCTATGGTGAAGTACAGTGCACTGGCCTTGTTTTACTTATTTGTTAAATACAAGATATAAATGGAGCTATATTCAAGTACCCTTGACAGAGACAAAGACACTTGACAATAGGCTTTCTGTGCAATTACAACTGGGAGACATTAAGCCTGGCAGAGATCAGTCTCCAGGATTAATGTTAGTTGTTGCAATATTTTTGTGACATTTATCTACTCAGTAGAAAGTGCCAGAAGACTTAACTAAGCCTTTTCTCTATTGGTATAGTTCTAGTCTTCATTTCTCTGTTTTAATATTATCAAGGAAAGGATTAACAATTTCCTTGAGCATTTAACAGACTCCTGACTGACAAGAGTATCCCAAGCTGTTTAACCTCACTAAGGTCTGCAACAGTTTTGTGAAGCTTTCTGAAGTCTGTGTCAAAATTTCTCATGAACTCTGTTGAAGAAGAAAAACAATCCTATATTTTACAGGATATGTGCATGAGCCTATTTCTTTACCTTTAAGGACTTGAAAAATATTTATGCTGACTTCTAAATCCTTTAAAGACATTTTAACTCTAGGCTACCGAGTGTGCTGATTACAGTATTCAAGGTAATAGACACTGACTTTCTGTGAGACTTCAATTGTACTGTATATTTGGGGAAACAGTATGATGCTTAGAAGCATATATAGCTGTGATTACTATGGATAAAAGAATGAAATATCCTTAAAAATTGAATATGGTAGCTACCCTAGAAAAAATCCGTAAGACAGAATCTGAGAAACTACACACACCTTCAAATCTTGTTAGTAGATATGTAAAAATACTAGATTCAGAAGCCTTAAAGATAAAGACTTCTTCTAAAAATTCTTCCAAACTGTGACCATCAGTAAGAAGCAATGGAAATTTTAAGATATTTTTATTTGTGAATATTAACCCACATATTCTGCTATAAATCTTTGCCTTTCCACTCTCCTACAAGTGTCAGATTTTGCACACTTCTTCAATAGAAATGGGTAAGAGGACATTTAGGCATGTACCTTTCAGGTGGGGAAATGAAGGTGGAGACTGGCATCAAAACAAAAAAACACCCACTACATCTTACACGGCCTCATTTTAAAAGTGAACATGACCCATTATGGCAACCACCTGTGGTAGTTTGACCCTGGCTAGATGCCAGGCACCCACCACGCCACTTGATCACCCACCTCCTCAGCAAGCCAGAGAAGGGAAGAAAATAAGACAAATGTCTCGTGGGTTAAGATAAAAGCAGTTTAATATAGAGATAGCAAAGCCGCACGCGCGCAAGAAGCAAAGCAAAGCAGATAAAGCTGTTACTCTCTACTTCCCATCAGCAGCGATGTCCGGCCACCTCCCGAGAAGTAGGGCTTCAGTACGCGTGACGGTTGCTTTTGGAAGGCCCAGAATGAATCTTGCCTCCCCCTCCTGCTCCTCTCCCCCAGTTTATATTACTGAGCTGACGTCATATGGTATGGAATATCTCCTTGGTCAGCCTGGGTCAGCTGTCCCAGCCATGGTCCCTCCCAGGATCGTGCCCACCCACCGCTGTTGGTGAAGGTGGGGGAAGGAATGCTGGAGGGACAGCCTTGATGTTATGCAAGTGGTAGTCATGATATTGATATCAACAACAAACACAGCACTGCAAGAGCTACTGTGGAAAATCACTACCATCCCAGACCCACTACACCACCTTTTCTTTCTTGAAGTGCTATCATGAGGATGGACCTATCTCCAGGATATGAGTTACAACCCAGATGGCAGTTTGGGGAAATTCATCTGTAATTTGGAACATGCAAAAACTCTCATGGCTTCCTACATTTATACCCTTGTGAGCTAAACAACAAACTCTGCTCTGTTCACCTGATTGTAAAACAAGTAGTTCCTAAGCAAGCAAAGGAAAATTTAAAATTAAAAATTATTTTAAAAAGAAAGAGTATCATTTACCTTTGCTGTTGTCTTTAATTAAGTATATTCCATTCTGGTGCTGGTACTCACTTTGAACCTTTTGCTATGCAAATTTTAAGGCTAACTTCTATTCAGAGACCAATAAGTGTACACTTGAGAATGACTTGGCATGTTTTCAGTGCTACTTGTGTTTAAGTGCACTCTCAGGTGTTTATGTTATCCCTCACAACAGCCTCTTCCTCTTCCAATTAGAATAATTAGAGAACTGCTAGGAAGAAAAAGCTTTCTTATTTTTTTATCCACAATAAATCATAGAAGATTGTATTTCATTCCAAAAATTAAAGCTCCTAATTACTGTCCCAGGTATCTTCAGTTACGTGTAGTAGTTTGGTTTATTTAGGATACATTCCTAATGTTACTACCAGCTCAAGTTCATACATCTCCAGAAGATCATCAGACCTGTTGGTGCTGTTGCAGTTATACACAGCACATATTATTTTTCTAGATGGCCCTGAAAATATGTTTGTATCAAGTATTGAAATAAGCTTAGGGTTTTAGACTGTTTGTGAGCCAGTAGAAAAACATTCAATCACTCTAATTGCACAGCACGATACAAGTCCATTCACAGACCTCTGCTCACGCACTCTGTCAAGTAGAGGTGATTTTCTATTTATTATTACTATTTGAAAAAGAAGTTGAGTTGCTCCCTGAACAGAACTTCCAAGCAGTGAAAAGCTAATAAAAACAGTAGCTTTGCCTACCACACAGAAACATAATTAAACTTGTCTTTAAGCAAGAACTACGAGTAGAAAGAATGACAGAAAACTGAAAGAAGAAAAAAAAGATGGTTCCTCTTTGTAGGAATCCTTCCTAGTATCTGTAAGGATGAGTTAGAAAAAGCATACTTCATACTACCTTCAAACCGTGCTGCTTGTGCAAATACAGCTGAACATGCAATTGTAGGCAAGAGTAAGGACGGAATTGATGGATGCATTCTAATAAATTTGAATACTTTCTGTAATCATTGGTTATTCATAAAGATTGCCATTGTGGAAGAGACATTCACCTGTTAGAAACCAAAAGTGGATGTTTATGTGTATAGAATAGTTTCTTCCAGTCCAGCTAACCATACCTAATTTTGATTAAAAATCTTAGAACTATTTACATTCTCCAATCTATTTCAACCTTTATAGTGAAACAAATCTGTATCTTTAAAAACAGCATATTACCAGAGTTTGAATTATAAAAAGAATAAAGAAAAATATATAACAAAGTAGATAAATACATAAAAGTTTTGGTAAGTGATTTTTTTTTTTCCCTGAAAAATCAAGCAGACAGAATGAAAAACAGATCAGGATCATTTTGCTTCCCCAAGAATGCTGGAAAATACCATTTTTGTCAACTTAAGAATTATACACTCAAAGTGTGCATTGGTTTAAACTAGAAAAAAAATTAGATTTATATCCTTTTCAAAAGATACAGCCATCCTGCATTATGCTCAATAGGTTGGTGTTCACTCAAGTTTAATTTTTATCTAAAAAGAGACGTGAAAGTAGACCTTCCACTTCTTAGAAAGACGAAAAACTGAATTTTGGTTTACTACTTTCCTTTTTAGTGTTTTTAATGCAGATATAGCAGGGAAAAGACATCATATCTATAATATCTTTGCATCTTACTCCCAGTGTGGTTCAACAATGTTTCCAAAGTATTACAGAGAAGTTGCTGATACCATACCATGCCATACCCAGTAACAGCAGTGAAGCCTGGTTTTCACTGTGTATTGTGCTACATACAAAATGCAACCCAAACATTTCAACATACACAGTTCCAATTTGCAGCTGCCCTGAAGTCGTAAGTGTGTAAAGGGACAAATGAGTCAATACAAGCCTTGAAGGGTTTATTGGAACTAGCTTATGACAAAACACCAAGTCTGAGCACAGATTTACCAACATTCCCTATGTCACCTGATTGTCATTCCTTGTAGTGGTTTCAGAAGTCCCAACCTGTAGCCCTCTGCAGAGCCCAGGAGAATATGTTTCATCCCATTAGGTGTATGTCTGACCCACACTGCAATGTAGACATGTTGCCCTGTTTGGTTTCAGCACAGAGATTCATATCCCTGTAAAATAATACAGCATCAGATGGAGAGGCTCGAGTGTCCCCTTTGCCATCAGGGCTAAGGCAAGGATTTAGAGTATAATACCACAAGTGTTCACAGAAGTGAAACTGAGACTCTGTCAGGTAATGAAACTCAGAAAAATCTTCAACACATAAAAATTGCTTTCACAAATATCCAAGCCCACTAAATAAAATAAAAATCTGAAAGGAAACAGGAGACTGTGGAATGACCTTGGGAGCTGCAATCTTCAATTCTGTCAGATAGCTAGAGCAGAAAATCCCAGAAATATGATCTATATGTGAAAATGGTCCCATTTGAAAAGACTGCCAGCAGGAGGGACCACAAAAGAGGCAACATGGGTCTTTTTCTGTCAAAAACATTGTATTATTCTTAAATATGAGCTAAAAGCCAAAAAAACTGTAGTATAATACAAGCAGGAGATGTTGCTAAAGTGATCTTCAGACATAATAAATCTTTCAAGGGGACAGTAGGGCATCATTACAGTGATATCAAAGCTGGACATATAATAATCCATAAAAAGTCTGAATCTTCACCTCTGTTTAACTAAGGCATTATCCTATTGCTTATACTACTCTAATGAGTTTAGCTCTAGTTGTGTCAATATACATTTTTTGACAGGTACATCTCTTTTCTGCCTTTCTCCTTATAGTAACAATTTTTCTAACACCCAGCGTGACTGTTAGTGCCTTCACTGGGTAAATTTCTGTGCTGAACACACACACACAACTATTTTTTAACAGCTTAAGGTCTTTCCACAGTTTTCAAATAGGATTAAAATGTGACCTGTAATTTGTCTGTGATCTTCTGTAGACAGTTGAAGAGATGTGAAAAGAGTACAAACACAATGGAAAATCAGAACTAAGGCATATACATTGTTTTGCAGATATAAATGTAGTGCACACAGGATAGGATAGGACAGCTGAGATGCAGGCCTGCTAATGAAAATGTTTTGATGCATGCCTGAATGTGAGAACTTTTAAGCTATTCATCTACCACTTACTCCAGTGCCTCTACCTAAAATTAGGCAGCCATGACAGCATTAGGTGATACTTTCTCTTAACAAATACAGAGATATTTAAGTTCCCTAATGTTCTATTATCTGCACAACTAGTGAAATCATTTTATACAAACAATATATAGAAGTGACCCCTTGAGCTTACACAACAAATAAGTGGATATCTCTGGGTTTGATTTTCCTCATGATGAGGAAAGTGATGGTTGATTTAATTTCAGAAATATATTACAGTAAAATAAATAAGTGAATAATTTAATCCATTGCTATTACATTTCCCATTATTTTTAAATGGGCCTGATTCTGGTCTCATATATACCAGCCATAATAAGTAGGCTAAAGTCTCCTTCAACTAATAAGATTGTTTTGATGTTCTGTCAGTATGTCAGTGACACACTTTGAAGAAGATAAGACATAGTTGTGGTAGATTTGTAAAAATAGTTTCATTCTTTATAAGTATAATTCAGCATTCAGTGCAAGAATTCAAAAATATTGTATAGATGTCCTTTAAAGGCAGTACCTCTATCATATCATCTTTTTGTAATATGGGGCCACTTTACTTGCATTTGAGTATTACTCTTAATTTACATATCTGCAAAAATTTTAACATTTAAAAATTTCTACATATCTGACCATGAATTAATGTTATCTTGAGTGTACATTTATGAACAGCAGTATGAATTTATAGAATAGATATATGAATTATAGAATCATGATACTCAACATAAAAAGCTCTTGCAGAGAGGAGTAGTTCCTATGTAGTTACCATAGCTTCTTTTCTAACCTAAGTCTATCCATCTCTTTCAAAATGTCTAAAATAAGCAGAATATCCAGTTCATGGCACTAACAGTTTTAATGACATCAATTATCTAAAATTTCTTCACCTTTACTTTCTATTATGTTAAAGAAGCTTAATAGGCATTTTGGAAAGTGTTCTCACACAACACTACGTACCTATTCATAGGCTAAAATATAGTTTTCAATTTGTCTGGATAACTGTGATTATCATCTCCCTGTTCAGTCTGTACAACACTTTTTCTTGACCAGATATTCTGATGGGTCCTGTCATTCTGTTAACAGTATTGCTATACCATAATGATCACAAAATATTCCTACTCTTTCAGACCATATTCCGTAAAGCCCACACTGTCTTCAAGTTCTCCATAATGTATATTCAGTGTAAAGCATAAGATTAGGATGTATATAGAGCATGTTCTCTCAAGTTTCATTAGCAAAGAGTTTAGGGACCAAAGCTGGATATGATCTTTAGATTACTTCTTTAAAGACCTAAAGATGAATTTATTTTTGGTTATATATTATGGTTTTAGTATAGAAATTATATATTNTTATAAGTCAGTTATCTCTCTGTAGGCAATGAAAAGGGAAAAGCACTTCCAGAGACAGATTGATTAGTAAATACAGCTTCTTTTCTGACTCCTGTTTTATGATTAGCCTTTGTGGATTGCTTAGAGATAAATAGGTTCAGTGTGCTAAAACCTTCTTCTGAAGAAACCTCATCTCTCCCAAAATTCATTCTCTCTCCCAAAAGAGAAGAAAAACAAGAAGACAAACCTCCTTTTTTAAGAAATGTCCAATAATTTTCAAACTAGATTCATATTTTTTCCTGATTGTATGAGACTGACAATACAAGCTCTGATGATTTATGCAGCTGGCATATAATCTATCATTGCTTTCTCTCACTTTGATTTTTCTTCTTGTGAATGATAAAATTTTAAGAATGTACAGCAACTCTCTATAAATAAAATTCACCATTTTAAAGTACTCTGGGGTGCAGGACTGTGTCATTCCAGGGCAATGATCTTTATACTGAATATTCCCAGAGCTTAAGGGTACAGATTTATAGCTAAAAGAACTCACACCAAAACATGATGCAAAGTATTATGTACAAAGCATTTCACAACAATATGTTTAGGAATACATATTTTTCTTTGGTGCATGTACATACTGCTCTGCCAAAACTTTAAGTCAGAAATTAAGTCAGGTAGAAAAGTTATGAAAAGTAGCTTCATTTTCTAATGAAAAAAGTATGAAACGCACTCCCCAGAAAAATATCATGAAAATCCTGAAAAGTCCTGGAAGTAATCGAGACACATTTTGTGAAACATGAACTTCCAGAGAATTTTTCTCAAACACACAATACACGTATAGAAAAGATATTAGAATACTCTATTGGGAAGCCTACCCTGTCAAACCCTCATCACCTATGCAATAGTTTCTTGACAGAAATCACTTGACACCTTAAACAGCTGCAAAAAATTGTGGAATTCTAGTCACTGAAAAAAAGAAAATCATCTTAAGCTGTGGAAAGGAAGAAGGAGAAGGTAACAAAAGAAATCATTATACCCATTAATGGCTGTACATAGATTTGGCACATTTTGTCTTTCCCCTATGTCCTGTGAAGTTCCAGATAACAGAATGGATCTTCTCTATAGATAGGTCTTGCCCAATGGCTTTCAGAACCAAAGTACCACGTGATGGGCAGATGAAAGGCAATGAGGGCAACAATGCCTTGGGAACAGTATTATAGGCAGACGAAGAATTACCAACTTCTCAGATAATAGTTTTTGTTTCTTTCACTCTTCTGTCACAATTATTTTCAGTCCAGTCAACAAGGATATCACACTATCAGCAAAACATATTCTGTATTTCTAAAGTATCTATTCCATCATCAGCCTAACTAAAGCTATGAAATGCCATTCCCAATAGCCCCGAATGATCATAAATCCCAATTCTAATATTCTCACATTCACATTTGACTAATATTGTGTGCACTGAAATGTTCATGACTGGATGGCGTAGAAAAGACTCTTGTCATGCTATTGCAAGCTATTGTATCTGAAATGTATTTACTGCAGTCAATCCAAACTTACACTCTAGGCAGCATGGTTGCATTCATCTAGAATTAAACGAGAAATGACTTATTAAAAGAAAACACTTGTATACTGGAAAGATACAATCAATCAAGTGCTGTAGGAGTGAGACCAACAAGTTCATTCCTGAGAAATGTCCCGTACTATATTGGATTCCAAACTTGATCCCTGAAGTAAGTGGAAAAAAAAAAACCACCAGCAATTTCTTCTGATTCACGTATTAAACAATTCAACATTTTGTTTTATATACAACAGAATATCTCTGCCTGTTTTACAAGCTCCTTTATTGAGAAAGGGTGTAGAATGAACTTCAACACTCAATTCTTTAAGCCCCCAGCACTTTATCTTTGACATAGGGTTGAGAGTAAACAGAGAAATTAAGTTTCCAATACATGAATTTTTGAGCTATTTAACTGTCAAATATTTGGTGCCTCAGGGCTAACTTCATACTACTGTCAAGCTTCTTTTCCTCCAAAACTACAGCTCTCTAGAATGTTCCATGTGGTAAAATATGAATGCAGGTAAAAACTCTGCTGGCAAACTTCTGTGGGAAAAACAGTACTGGAACTGTGACACTAAGTTCTCAGACTCTAACTCTGTGATTTTCACTTGTTTGCTTTTGTTGCTAGTATCTTGTTCTATACGTGCAAGCCACTTCATGCTCTAATAAGACAGTACTCCTGAAATTTTAAGATGCTAAATACCTAAAAATCTCATATCTTGAGAAAAGTAAGTGGAAGAGAAGATAACTTCTAAAAACAAAAATTCAGCTACTTGCTGTTATTTTTTCTGGTACACAGTATCACTCATAAGAAGCCAAAAATCAACAAGGTGTTTTTAAGACCTCTTATACATCCTCTCATTTTGAGGTAAGCTAACGTAGGGTCCTACAATTACACAGAAGTCATACAACTTCATCTGTGCACAAAATTCACTTCAAAGAGCAATAGATTCTCTATCTCAGTTTCATTATGAGATCCCCTACAAGTCATCTATGGATCACTGTGGTCCGTAAAACAAAGACTGAAGACTGTTTATCTGAAACTATGTGTAATTTTTGATACTGCAAAGGTGATAACTAGTTTCTCCAGTATATTTACTGTGTTGAATTCTACCGTCCAGTCTCAATATAAAAAAAATATGTTCAGAGATGCAATGAGCCAGAAAATCAGTCCCACATTTTTCCTACAATGTTTGCAGACAATTTTCTTTAACCTGGGACAAAAAAAAAACTATTCCACCAGTATAGACCAGTTCGTAGTTCCTCTAGTTGTCACTTACAGATGTGTAAACACATAGATAGGCTATTAAGGAAACTGGGTCCCATCTCTGCTTCAAATGAGATCTTGGAAAACAGAAGAGCACTGAGAAAAATTCTTAGTTTGTTTTTCTTCCTTCTTAAAAATATGTTTCCTCCTCTTTCACTTGATATTGCATTCATATAAGTAATAATATGGAAAGCCAGCTGGTGGTTCTCTGTTCTGCTCCCTTAATTATACATCATATGTCTATATGGGAATGTACAGTCTTATCAAAGATAAGAAGTTTCTTTTCTTTACCTTCCAAAAAAAAGAGACATCCTCCTTGTGCTAAAGATACAAAACAGTAAATCAAAACCAAATGAAATCTTTATGAAACTGGAAACAACTGTGTTGCATAGACAATCTAGTAAAAGTGAAACAGAAAACATCAATATTTTCATAAAAAACTTCACTTATGTTGATATAGCATTTTAAATATTGAACATCAGTTAAAGAATCCTCCAATATAGGTAGAACTCAAATCATCCCAAATAAAAAGTATTGAACTTCAATAAATTCTGAAAAACATCCCAATTTTAACTCTAAAACTGAGATGTTATAACACTTAAGAATACCGGTGTATTTTCATGATTAATAGAACATGTTTTCTTTTCCCTCCATGGTTTTCCTCTACTAACATTTTATTCAGGCTGTCAGATTATATGGTGATAAATGGTATACAATAACTGCACAACACTCAAATTTCACCAAAACTTGGCCAAGAGAACTAAAAACATCTAAACAAAGGAAACATCAAGGGACAGATCATAAGCAGAAGCTACTTGGTATAACTTTTGAAAACAACAGCGCACTACTAATTTATTCCATATGAGAATCCACAGGGAAGGAGAAATATTGGTGGGAGTTGAAATATATAGACAAAGAAAAAAGTGATGTAAAGAGTTTTGTACATCACAGAATCCTTCAGAAAACATGACAAGGTGCTGAGCTTTCTCTTGGTATTTTTTCAGATTCAGTGCTTGGGTGAAATACACTGTAAATATATCAGTGTACCATCATTATATACACAGATATGGTTTTTTTAAGACTTGAGTATATTGAGGCTATATTAGTAAAATATGAAGTATTGAAGCCAACATAATATTAGAATACACAAAAGCTCATTAATCTTGTTTTCTATTTATACAAATAGTAAAATCAGAAAATGCTCTTAAACTGCTTTTGCCAATGGTATTTTCAGCAGCTAGTGCAATTCAGTAGGTTATCTGAGTTGCCTTCAGGGTATCAGTTGGAAACGCAATACAATAAGTGCATGTGAAAATTTTCTGTAGCTATTTATGTTGACAAAATTAAAATTCAGATTTATGTGGATCTCCCAGGAACTGTGTTTCTGGTTGTTTTGTATGTCAGCTTCCTTTAGCAATAATCAACACTTCTTGGCTGCATTTCATAGTATGATGAATCTTCTTCTGGATTTGGAACACATCTCATATGAGGAATGGTTGAGGGATCTGGGGCTGTTTAGCCTGGAGAAAAGAAGACTCAGGGGAGACCTTATTGCTCTCTATAACTACCTGAAAGGAAGTCGTAGTGAGGCAGTGTTTGGTCTGTTCTCCGTAGTAACAAGCAACAGAACAAGATGAAACAGCCTCAAGTTGCAACAGGGGAGGTTCAGGCTGGATATGAGGAGGACTTTCTTTCCTGAAAGGGTTGTCAGGCATTGGAACAGGCTGCCTGGGGAGGTGCTGGAGTCACCATCCCTGGAGGTGTTTAAAAGACAGGTGGATGTTGCATTTAGGGAAATGGTCTAGTGGCTGATAGGGCTGGGACAGAGGCTGGACTCGATGATCTTAAAGACCTTTTCCAGTTGAAACTTGGATCCTTTCAAAATTACAGGTGTAGCAAGCATCTGTATTGACTTTAACTTCAATTATTATAACTAGAACAATCAGAACAAGTAGCAGATTCAAAATTGTTCTCCCTTTGGCGTAGGAAGAATGACTACTTCTAATTTTTTTGTAGAATTTCAAGTCTTGCCAATTTTATTAGGAGATAAACATAAATGTACTCAAAAAAAAAAAAAAAGAAAATATCTTGTAATACTGGAAATTATAAGTGATGGAAAAGAGTGGATCTTAAAGTTCTCAGATCCTTACATGTAAAGCCTGTAAATTTGCAATTTATTAGTTAGAATTGTCAAGTTAAAATCAAAGCAGACACACAACAGATGAAAGTGGTTTAAATCAATGTCACCAGAGTTCTTCCTGTGCTATGACCAGAAGCATTACAAACCAGCAGAGAGTGATCACTCAAAAGTTCCACTGAAGACTACTGCATACTATAGTCACAAAAAGAGAACTAAGCAGAAGACTTCAACTTCAGTTTCCCTTGCCAGTATCCATTCACTGTATGAAATACTCAGTAAATATGAAGTGATCGAGAGTCAAACTCCAGGAAGGAGCTACAACTGTCAGACACTTTTCACTTAGTGCATCAGTCAGCAACTTGAATACTATCTGAAGTACCAACATTGTGATAACATGGTACAGCAAGGTCTGAGCATACTGGAGGTAGCTCTGAGCATACTTCCTTGTAGTCTTCAAACAGTTGTGTACTTTCACATTCCCAAGCACAAAGGAGAGA
This sequence comes from Urocolius indicus, assembly GCA_013401255.1. Taxonomy (NCBI): domain Eukaryota; kingdom Metazoa; phylum Chordata; class Aves; order Coliiformes; family Coliidae; genus Urocolius; species Urocolius indicus. The sequence goes on from WBNH01008340.1 coordinate 110,836, forward strand.
CATTGCTCAGACACACCATATCATTGATGTAAATTTGACACAACACCACAGAAAATGGAAATAACAGCTAAAATAATTAGGATCAATATTTATATGCATAGTTAGAAACAAATTGCAAGGAATTTTTAATCTCATATTCTTCCATTGTGACATTAATCAGTGAATGGATGGCAGTTATCAAAAAATTGCTTCCACCATCATTCACAGATGCTGCTTTTGAAGAAAGAATCAAACTTTTCTGGCAACAATTGTAGACTCTTGTCATGCCAATAATTGCTGCTGCTGTTTGCTTAGACTTTTCATGTGTCAATTCCTGCAACTGACCAGATACAAAGATATTTAAGCATTCATTATCAGAGTGAATGCAGATAAAAGTCATCTGTTTGTTGATGTAAAAGGCTGCAGTGTTACTGTGGTCAGATTATTTCAAATAACAAGAATTTACGACGCTTTAGCTAAAGACAATTAAGAAAGTCACAGAACACTGGAAAAAATGTTCACACAAGGGACCACAGAATATCAGCTTTGAATAAAGGAGTGGGTATAATCTTTACAGACAAATTACATGAAGAATACAAACACACACAGGTCATTCTTTAATTGGAAAATTATATATTATAATTTAAACAAGTGCCTTTCCAATTTTCTATGTATAAATTTCTCATATTAGTTAAAGAAGAAAGTACAATTTTCTTAATTTTCACAGATGGAGAAACAAGAGGCAACATAACTTGCCAAATAACACATAAGGACTCTAGAAAGCCTGTAACAAAAATTAATGAGACTTTCTGGTCATCTTCAAATTAATAGTAATCTCATGGACTTAAATAGGTCCAGAATTTTTCCTAGAACATCTGAATCTCATATACAAGATTTCGTAACATTCTGCAAGATAATCTTCCAGTGAGCCACTAGCCATATGTAACCAACCATGCAAAGAAGATTAAGAACTTAATTAATACTCAAGTTTTAATCATACAAGTAGTCACTACTGTCATGTAATGGCAGGAACACAAAGAAGGAGAGAGAGAGCAGCTGTAACTGGCAAACAAAAGGCAAATACTGTCTTTATTATTCCTAAACAGATTAGTAAAAAATAAACCACTTAAATACACAGAGCCTGCTTTAAGAACTCAGGCTTGTATTTATGTAACTGCTAGGTGCTTGCTGGTATGAATTCTTTTAATTTGAGTTATTAAAATTTGAGCATCTCTAGTACAAAGGGCAAACCATCAGGACAGGTGTATTCTGAAGCTCTACTTTTGAATTCATATATGACTTACTGATTTGAGATTCACTAAATCTGACAAAAATACTTCTAAGAGAGAGCTACTAAACAATTCAGTGTCACATACTACTGATGGTGTTTGTCATTTAAAACTCTTACAGTATAACATTACTTCAGTCCATTCAGTAAAATGATAGAATGTGTAGTATTCTATATAGGAAAACCACTCTTCATTCAACAAAAGTGACTTGAATTTTCAAACATCAATATCAGTCTTAATATTAGTTACAGTAGAAAATATTAGATCTTTCACCATAAAAGACCATGTTCCTGACAAAAGCCATTTCCAATAGTAAACTTTCAACCATCCATGAGCATCCAAAAGAGCAAATTCTGCACACCTCCTTTATGTTTGTCTAAACCCACAGTAATTAATTTGTATAAATTTGGAAATATTGAATTAGTAAGTTTATTAATTTGGATTTTTATCCCACCGTATTGTCACATACATTTTTTCATGTTCAGTAATCCAGCCATTATGGATGTAACATACTTATCATGTTTTATGCAGCAGCAATGGAAAAGAATTTGTATCTTTGTGTACTGAAAAAGAATTTTGGAATTATTTTTGTCTCAACTTCCCCTCACACAAACACAATGTGAAGTAGAAGCAAACCACAGACACTAAGGCAGAATTCTGTCCCTCTGCTTTCAGAAACTGAGAGTGTCAAAATAATTTTTGCAAATGTATATAACCTGTAAACAAGAATTAAATAGAAAGGAATTGGTGATGATGAATCTCATTAGAGATAAAGGCACAAGGATCAAGAATAGTTGTCATCCTTATGGAGTAATTAAAATGAATGATCATGCATAACATTCATGCTTTTATTGAGCTTGACTCATATGAATATGGGATGGTCACTTTTACAATGACCTGAACACTAACTCCTTCAAAATAATAAAAGAAAAAATTGTAGAAAAAAGAGAATTTGATGATTGAAGTAGTACAGATTCTGCTGTAATAAATGGGACACAACACAAAAAGTTTCTTGCTTACAGATGAGACAAACCTTTATATGTTCTATCCTTTAAAAATAACAAATTTTTATTAAAAAATCCTCATTATGTAACTGTTTTGACTGCCCAATTGACCTCTTCTTTTTTTGCATCTACACTCTCTGTTTCTTTAGAGATGACAAAGGAAACATTAAATCAACAATAAATCCATTAGGAACTGTCAGTAAAAAGACAAAATATTCAGAGACATACCATTTTTTTTAAATTATTGTTTCATATTATGTAAAGACATTTCAGAGAAATAATTAAATCTTCAGTATTTTCCAGTGAGGAAAACAAGTTTAACAGACACAATAAATCAATTTAATAAAACATTAGGCATAAGATTCTCACATTTTTAGGCATCAATCCGTGTAGTGTCCATTAACTTTGTGCAGAACAGTAGGTCTGCAACTGACAATGTATTTAGATACTCAGACAAGGAGGCATTTTTAGGGCAAAGTCTACTGCTAATTTCACTCCAAAAACAGAAATATATGACTTCTGTCAAAATTATCTGTTAACAAAGATGAGCAGTGAGAGTAAAAGAGGTTTAGGAGAAAATGAATTAATCCTTGAGATGGGGCAGTATTATGGAGGTAGTCCAATTTTTATTTCACCATGTTGGCACTTTCATTTCCAGAAGACAACTATAGCCTGATTAAAGGCACACGGAGGCTATCATGATTTTATTCAGTCTTTTAAAATCAGGATTCAGATAAGCACTTATTACTACTTGGTAAAAAAAAGAAAAAATCAACAAAAAAAGTATCAGTCAACTTCTTTTAACTTAATTAGGTCATGATTATTCAGCATTCATACAAGAAAAATCTTATGGCAGTAAAGAGAGTTTTCCTTCTATCAACCTCCTCCATTCATTCCTAGTTGTATGTAAATTGATCGTATTCCTCAATGTCACAAGTTATCACAGAAACAGAAAAACTGGCAGGATTAAAAGATGTCTGTCTGTGATTAAACCATCTAGAAGAATTATTTATAAGAATACATCAGCCTTTGTACTTAGAAGAGGAATGTCTGCCACTAAATGCCTAAGGTCAGGAAATCATATTATTGAATGCTTGCCTGTTATACAGATTTTTTTGGTTTTTTCTGAGGCATCAGAAGATAAAAAAAATAGATCATAGGTGTAATGAAACAAAACGGTCTATATTTTCTTTTAGGAATGGGTCAAACATTATTTTGTTTTTTAACCTATTTCAAAGTTGAAAAAAAAGCTCTCATTTCCCCTTCTAGCTAGTTCTATAAATTCTGCTCTTAAGCTTTTTGCATTTAAAATAAGAAATACTTTCAGTGTTTTTACACTGGTCCAATTTTCAAACACTTAGGGTGGAAGTATGTGGAGTGTGTGGCTAATCTGAATCTAGAGATGAGCAAAGGAGCTTGGCAATTGGTCAATTCCAGCAGAAAAACAACCTAGGCATTTTTGAAAATAATAGATTATCAGAAAGCACGTTTATGAAGGGAGTCTAAACCAAAAATTATATTACTACATTTTTTAAGATTCAAAGTCCACTAAAGTCAATAGATTCACATTGGGTTTAGGAGGCTTTGAATCATGCCTAAAATTGGTCTTTCATTACACTTTCATCCAACACAGTAAAACAAATCCTACAAATCAATATACTTCTATAAACACAGCAGTATGAGTATGGATTAGAAAAAGCTATAACATGAATAACTGTGATATGCATGTATAAGCAACAAAAAATATTGTTTCTTCCTCAGGTTAATTATTTTTCTACAGTTTGAAAAGATAATCACCTTAAATTATATTGGTCTTGCTAATATTTTCTTGAGTAATTCTGACATTTTAAGGTAGGAAATTAATGGTTTGCAATTAATGTATTAAATAGTTGCAGCAAAATTAGACCTACTCAACATTTTCCACTTCCTCCGAAACACAACACTTTGCACATCATTTATTACATGAATTAATATTTTGTCAACATTAAGATGTTTTCTTGAAAAAAGTTGTGCATTTCTGTACAGAAATATTTTCAAACAGAAACAAACTGCCCTTGGCCTTTAATAAGCTGTTGGTGGTAGCTGTGATATGCCTCAGGTCAGATGAGTTTGGATTAAGCTACCTGTAGGCTCAGCTGACTCAAACTGATCATGAAGAAAAGCAGATGCACCCTCATGCGTTTTTTTCTGACAGGAAAGCTACATGTAAAAATTTCTTGTGACTCAGAAACTAGACAACTTTGCCTGTGTCAGTTTTTTCCATAATTTTATTTCTTTAAACATTAAAGTTATTTATTGAAAATGGAATTCTACCGTAATGGGAGACAATAAAAAAAAAACAGGGATCCAAATGTAAAAAAAGACAAATTGGCATTCAGACCATTTTGAAAAGAAAGGCTGCTTTTAATATGGAAGCGTTATATTCTTAGGAATTTTAGCAATTCATTGGGTCAAAGCAGTGCAATTCTTCTCCTTTATAAATGCTCAAATAGCTTTCCCTCTTCTTGCACACTATCTCCCAGTTGAACAGCATCATCTAGTGCTTACCTTTACCAATCTGTTGCTCTGCCTATAGCACAAAAATCAGACTGCCATCTCAGATTATCCAAGAAAGAAACCATTGGCAGGAAGCTCTGATGTCCTTGAACTACTGAAATAGCACAGAAATAAACACTACCCAAATTGCAGCTATTACATGAAAAGCTGTTATAAGAAAGTGGCCTCTTAAACTAAAACTCAATACATCTTGATTCTTGGGGTACAAGAGCTGTTTTGAGAAGTAATCAAAACCATAGTACACAAAATAAAACAAGAAAAAAAAGTGTAGAAAATCACAATAAGCTGGAGTGGAGAAACATTAATAAACTATCACTTCACTAACAATCATGTCATACAGAGCTTTGATCATCATACTGCAGTGGCCTTTTTCTAATGATTCCTTCATTAACATCAATGTTATTGCAAAAGGAAGAAAAAGCTTTGTTTACACTGTCTTTTAAACTGGCATTTGAAGAGTGTTTAAAAAAAATCATTTTTTACAGCCTCAGTAGGTAAACACAGATTCTCAAACCACGTCTAAAATCCAGAAATAATTTCCCAAAACCAGTTTCAACGTGGTAGAGCCAAAACACTTAACAAGAGTCCATAGAGTAGCAGCCTGCAATGACAACTTGATATTAATCTACTTGCAAAGCCAAACTGTTTTACCTTAGTAAACTACATTGTTAGATACCACAAGAATTTGTTACTCCTAAGACAAATTATTGTACTTGACTGGTATTGAGAACATTGGGTAAAAAAGCTTTGAACTTTGTTTATCATTCAGATAACATTTATTTCATCCCATTTTGGTCATACAGAGATAAGCTCAAGTGTGAAAACAGAATACTTGATATTTTGTTGTATGTTGTGATTATAAGGTTTCATCACATTTTTGTAATGAAACACCATTAGTTTAGATGCGGACACTTGGAAGAACAAGTGGAATCAATTTCTATTTGTCTCTTTGTCTCTGCTCCTATCATGCAAGAAGATTCTTGATGGAACTGTAAATGTCACAGATCCCCTCTAACCTACACTTGGGAGAATCTCTATATGGGAAATCCTTCTCAGATAAGCTTCCAAAGAGAAAACTCCAAGGTTTCAGTACTATTAGATCAAGACAAGCTTCAGCAATGCTGTTTCTTCTGCAAATCCTACATTACTTCAAAATAAAGTTCATCTTATGGGAGATCTCAGTGTTCAAAAATTTGAAGTGTCACGAACAGTATGTTCAAAAGAAATGCAATAGAGTGTTAAAAATCAATAAGAGGACAATAAAGAAAAGCCTGCACCACACATAACTAGCAAGTTTCCTCCTCAGATAGCGTGGAAAATTTTAACTAGCACTAGAAAACAGAAATTCATTACTGTTTGGTCTTTGGTTTTGTTTCAAGGCCCAGACACACTATCTTCATGTGTCCTGATTGCTTCACCAGTGATCTGCAGCAATACACAGAACTTTCCAGTTCTTCATATTGATTCACTCCAAATCCCACTATCATGGTTTGATGTGACAGCCATTTCTGGTAAGGGAGAAGGGGCTGTAAAGATGGCGCCTGTAAGAAGTTGCTCAAAACTCTCACCAGCTCTGAGTCAGACTCACTTCTGGGGCTGAGTCAATTAGACACCTCCACAATCACTTTTTAAGTAGCTGGAAGAGGTAGGTTCTTCCTGTTTCTTCCTTCTTCTGTCCCTTCTTTTTCCGGCTGGTGGTGGTGCAAGTAGTGAGAAGACTGAGAGAAATAACCA